>JAJTUV010000161.1:0-287500 GCA_021653895.1 Mastomys natalensis | reverse complement strand
CTAGTCACCACCTGAGTTTCTGGATTCCTAGATCATTCTGTTCTGATAATGGATACTAGAATATAATTTTCTTTCTTTTAAAAATGAACTGTGGCCACGGTGATAGTAACCTATATGAAGCATCTGTCTTGCTAGTTAGTTTGGTATTGTAATTCTTATTTTTAATTAATTAGTAAGTTGATCAATTAGAGACAAGATCCCATGTAGTCCAGGCTAACCTCAGACTTGCTGTGAACTTGCTGTGTAGCTGTCATGTGGTTGCTGGGAACTGAACCTGGATCTTCTGCATTGAGCCACATCCAGGCCCTATATAAAATTTAAATAATATTTCTTACATGATTTTATTGTCACTGTGTATGGTGGTTTGAGTGAAGATGACCCCTATAGGCTCACACATTTGAATGCTCAGTCCCCTGCTGGTAGAACTTTTTGGGAAGGATGAGGAGGTGTGGCTTTGTTGAAGGAGGTAGGTCCCTGGAGGCAGGCAGTGAGGTTTCAAAAGCCTAAAAAATTCCCAATTAACTTGATCTGCTTCTCTGTGTGGATCAAGGTGTGAGCGCTCAGCTACTGCACCAGCACCATGCCTGCCTGCCTGCTGTCATGCTCCTCACCACGACTCTAACCCATCTGGAACCATGATCCCCAAATAAAATGTTTTCTTCTAAAGTTATCTTGGTGATGGTGTTTTATCATAGCAATCGAAAAGTAACTAAGACATTGTGTTTGTGCTCAAGTATGGTCTGTTTGCAGCCTGCGGCCCTGGTTCTCTAAGCTGATCAAATTTGAAGCTTCCTTGTAAAAGGAATGCACATAAATAAAGAGTCAGACAAAAGGAAATGGTTATGAAAGTCACACCTTGAGTAGCAGGTAGGTGTGGTGGGACAGTGGCCTGGGACTGTCCTAGACTCTCTTCCTGTTTTCTGTGTGGTTGGGTAGAAAAGAAGGTTCCCAGAAGTGCAAAGTCATTAACCCTGCCTGGTTCAGAACCCAGCCCACCTGAGCAGACAACACCGGCATCTTCGTGGTGGCCACAGTTGTGGGTGAGCCAGCCACTGTGCAGACACTGCCACAGTCGGGCTTCTGTTCCCATGCACTCCACATCATCCAGGACAATGGGGCCTAGGCCTCGTTCAAAATGTGCTCGGCCAATGGCTACCACAGCCCCACCACAGCCGAGCTGCCGGCACACCACCTGGGCATCTCTCAGGTCCCAGCTGTCATCACACACTGTGCCCCAGCTGCCATTGTAGAAGAGCTCCACGCGGCCCTCACATGGGTGGCTGCCATTGGCTAGTCTGAGAGCCACATCTGAAAAAGCAGACAAACCGGGTCAACCACCCCGAGATTCCCCTTTGTCAGTGAGCACTTGGAGGTAAGGAGGACATGTTCTATGCCCTGGCTAGCTTTGAGGGCTCTGTCCTCACAAGGGAGAGAGCATCTGGTAGGTTAGAGCTGGCTGTTGAGCAGCGTGGGCTAGATGCAAATGTGTTAGGTGGTCCAGGGAGAGGATTTTAACACCCCCCTCCCCTTCACACATAAATTTATATTTCACAAAACTCAAGAAAGACTCCCAAAAGCCTTTTGTAAAGTGGCAATACTGGGCATGTAAACACAGTTGAACTACCATTTGTGAACTCATTATTAACATAGTTGTGAATAAGACAGGTTTTAACACAGTACTGGCTGAGTTCCCTTCTCTTAAGAGTCCATGGACATTTAACCTGATGCAATATGCTCAGAGCAATCTGCTTAGCCAGTCTCTTCAACCTATAACTGACAGGAAGCTTGGGAATCACTTTCAAATCCCTAGCTCCCAGGTAACTGAACAGCCATCTGAGTTCAGTGTCACCAAAGCAGGGCTGAGACGATGAACGGACCTACCTGTGTCTTTCTCATCTTGCAACAGAGACTCATAAGAAGCAAAGAATCCCATGTTGGTGACAATTGCGTCACTGTGGAACACCACACTCATGTGGCTTGAGGAAGAGGTAAATATTGGGGTTGTTTCAGAGCAGAATCTCCCCAGTGAAAATGGTTCTCTTTGTGGGCCATCAAAAATCTCAATGAAGTCGTAAGGGCAGCCATAGAAATTTTCCATCCTGTGAATGAAATGGCTTCATTCAAGTTCCTTTCTTTCCTTGGTCTTTGCGTCTAGGGTCGACTTCCCAAGAGGTTACAGCAAGGGTCAGGCAAAGCTACTGAAGACCTGTAACTCCTCCCACAGGTTAGGAGAAGAGATGATCCCACTGGCTCAGGCAAGGACACCTTTCCATTTCTAGTTTGTGTGTGTGTGTGTGTGTGTGTGTGTGTGTGTGTGTTAAAACATTATTTTCACACAGTATGTTCTGGTCACAGGTTTACCTCCTCTCAGCTCCTCCCACCTCCACGCTCCCTCACCCTACTCCATGTCTTTCCTATTCTCTCTTTAAAAGAGAGAAATAAACTTAAAAAAACAAACAAGAACCCCCACAACACACACATATACAAACCCACAAACCCACAAAAGTGGAACTCAAAATAGGTGAGCAAAATACTTGGTAAAACAAAAATGCCCCAAACAAAGCAATTTTAGACACACACACACACACACAAAAGAAAAGAAAGAAAGTCTACAGAAATACCATTAAGTTTATTTTCTTTTAATTTGTTAAAGTTTTAATTCAATAATATCTTTTCAATGTGAGCTATAAGCTCACGGAACATAATTTACATGATACCGATGACTTACGGCAAAAAGTAAAAATCTGTCTCGCCCACCGGTCCCCCACACTTTATTCCCCTTCCCAGAAGCAGATCCTTTCCCTCCCACAAGCAGTTTGCACAGGAATGGTGGCAGACTTGACAGTTATCCACTGTTGCATCTGGTTCTGTAGCAATAGTCACTTAGTCTGTGACAGTAACATGTGGTGTACCAAAATTTGTTTAGTGGATCTACTGCGGATGGACAAGTAGCCTAACTCCGACCTACTGTTGCTGTGTGAAAGCTGCAAGCCTCTGTCTGTACTCACAGGAAGTAAGTTCCTGGGATTTGTGAACTTAAGCTTTTGATGAGTATTACTAGGCACTCGAAGGCACAGCTCACTTGGGAGACTTGTGGCTCTTCGGTATTTTATGTAATGTTTATGCATCATGCATGTGCTACCTGCATCCAGACATTCCTAATTCCTTCTCTTCTGATTCCTCCACTACCTCCCTCTCTACTTTTCCTCCCAAATTCACATGCTCTCTCTTTTTAAGTTTTATTCATTTTTACCTATTTGTTTATTGTGAGACAGGTCTCACAATATAACTCCGAACAGCCTTGAACAAATAGAGGTCTGCCTGCCTTTGCCTCTGGAGTGCTAGGGTTAAAGGCTCATGCCACTATGCCTATTTTTTGGTTTGTTTGTTTTAATTTGCTATCCACTGAATCCATTTAGTACTTTCTCTGTGTACACGGGTATAGGACTATCTAACAGAGCATGAGTAGTCCTCTTAGTGCCTGCATCCCTGAAGAAAAGTGGCTCTCTCTTAGTAGCTATCAACTACTGATAGTTCCTCAGACAGGGGTGGGACTTCATGAGCCCATCCCTCATCCATGCTGGGATTTTGGCTGGCTTCACATTGTGCAGGTCTTGGCATGAAGTCTAAGCTGTTATGAGTTCATGTGTGCTCTATTCTGTCCAACAGAGAGGTAGTAAACCTGACGTATGCAGAGCCAAGTAATGATGATCGTACAAGCAGAAAATATTTACTCACTTGACCACTTCGAAGGTGAGTCTGATGTGAGCACCGGTATCCACTTGTATGTCCCAGGCACACACCACATTGGTGGGGTATTTTTTAGGATACCAAGGACTGGAGAAGGAGCCTGAACTATTTGTGAGCAAACCACCACACTGGAAAATTTCATCTGTGAAAAAAAAAAAAAGTGAGGAAATCCCATGAGGAGACAGTGACCTCTGATGCTTTTGCTTTGTTTTCTTTTGTGTTTTATCAACATCAGGAGGAGACACAATGAAAGCAGAAGAGGAAGGAAAAACAGCTGAGTATATAGAGTTCACACCTATAATCCCAGCCCAGCGGAGGCTGAGACAGGAGCTCAAAGGTGAGGCCAGCATGAGCTGAGGCTGAGGAGTCTGAAGAGAAACTATGCCACCAAAAAGAAGTAGGGAAAACTTACTTCTTGTTGTTAGGATGCATTTTTAATGGAGTGTGTGTGTGTGTGTTGTGTGTGTGTTGTTGTGTGTGTGTGTGTGGTGTGTATGCCACATGTGTGCCTGTGGAGGACAGAAGAGAGCACTGGATCCCTTGGAACTGGAATTCATAGACAGTTGTGAGCTGCCTGATACAGATATTTAGAATTGAGTTCAAGTTCCTTGCCAGAACACCAAGCACCCTTAACCGATGAGCCATGCATCAAGCTTAAACAACAACAACAACAAAAACCCAAACCCAACAAACAAAATCCACTTTTTTTGAGACAGGGCTAACATAGCTCAGGCTGACCATATAGCTGGGGTGACCTTGAACCCCAGAGATCATTCAGCCTGTACTTCCTGAGTGCTGGAATTATAGGCATGTACCATTATGATTACTTTTATGCGGTGTTAGGGATTGAACTCAGGCCTTCCTGTATGCTAGACAAATACTCTTCCAATTGAGCTACACACCCAGCGTCAATATCAGCCTCTTGACAGCTGAAGATCCTTCACTTACTGAAGGGAAAATGATAGCATCTAGAAGTGAACAGGCTCTATGAACCCAGGTGCATAGGAAGGTTCACATGTCCTGCATATCAGATACTTTATATTATGACTCATAACAACAGCAGAATTACAGTTATGAAACGGCAATGCAAATAATTTTATAGTTGGTGGGGGTCACCATAACATGAACTCTATTAAAGAATTGCAGCATTAGGAAGGCTGAGGACCCTGCAATGACTTTATTAAGAGAAATACTTGGGAAGCTACGAAACTGATGTAGCATCATACTTCCTGTGACAGAAAGCCAAAGTCAGCTCAGTATAAATTGTAACCAATTATAAGCTGCCAACTCATTTTTAACTAGGGACTCCCCAGGGAAGGCACTGGCACTTTCACCAGACATTTGCCTTGCCTCCAGTTTTGCCCTCTCAAAGCCTGGGCCGTCGGTGAAGCCCCAGATAACTCTAACCTGTGGCTGCTCGATTCAAAATGGCCATCTGCTCAAAATTTTAAAATTCTTTAAAACTTTAATGCTTACCTTTTAATTGTTATATACAAATGGGATCTGAAATCAAGACCAAGATTAACTAAAGTACCCGATTAGGGCAGAGCTCTTGGCTTTTGGGTGGGACTATCTATAGACCCCATGTGCAGAGGCTTCTCATACTAAAAGAAGAAAGGCTGAGTTAGCGAGGAAAGAGAAGTGTAACAGGAAGGGCTTATGTGACGCTGCAGCACCTGTCATGACCTCACCAGTGGAGTCTGTAGAAATGCACAGCCTAAAAGGTCCTGATCAAGAATCTGCATCCAAAAAAAAAAAATCTGCATCCATATTTATTCTTTTCTTAAAACACTGAAGACTCCCGACCTCCAGAAGCCATCATTTCCCTGTGCCAATCGAACAGAGATGGCATGTTTGTACCTCAACAATATGGACAGAGGCCACTCCATACAACCCTAGAGTTTCTGGTTCCTTGCTCTATCTAGACTCTTGTGATACATCATCACTGTCAGCAGTTGGTCCTCTATCTACTGAACCAGTAGCTGAAAGTTTCATCTCTGGTTACATCTGAACCTCCTCCTTGTCTTATCTTCTCACCCTCTGCAGCAGTTTAGTCCTGCCACATTGACAACTGTGATGGGCGTTACTGCTTTTGCTGATTAGAAACAAAGCATCTAATTGGGCCTTTCTCTCCAGCATCAGAACTTGAATGGTAGCTGGGATTCTCACCTGCTGGCTCTCCACTTGGCGCATCATCGATACCTATTCAAAGACAGATGTGAGGGTGAGAGACAGATTAAATAAACTGGTCACATAACTCTCCAGAAAAACCTGGTACTTTCTTCAGAAGCAGACATGCTTTGTTCTGGACCATTTGGAAAAGTAGACTTAAAACTCATCCAAGCTAGTGAAGGGGTCAGCGAGCCAGAGTGAGGGAGCTCACTGTGCCCGTGGTTCAAGTGCAGCAGGGCTTATCAGTTGAGTACAGATGCCATAGTCTCTACTTTATTGGAAGCTGTGGGTATTAAAGGAGAGTTCCGAGGCACTGGCTGTAGGACAGAGTTCAACACTCACAGAACACTTGGTGGGCACTAGACTGTTACCAGTACCCAGGCGTGCCGTGCCAGGAATACAATGTCCAATAATTCTAACCATTTATATAATTGCTAACTTCCAGGTGAGATTTTTGAACTCTTTACAGATGCTAGAATCTAAGATTGAAAACTAACTCTTAAGTAAATTGACTTAAAAATTGGCTCAAACCCCAGAGCTCATTGCTGACTGCTTGCCTGCTGGTGTTGACATCTCTCTTCCCAGTGGCTGGGGGTGGGGGCGGGGCTGGCAAGGCTCTCTCCCTGAGATGTGATGTAAGTCACGCCACTCACCTGAGCACACCACACTGGCATCCTCATGGTGCCCACAGTTGTGGGAGAACCATCCGTGGTGTGTGCATTGCCACACCTTGGCTTCATCCCCCATGCACTGCACATCATCCAGAATGATATGGCCCATGCCTTTATCAAAGTAGCTCTCAGCTGGGGCCGACATGGCCTTGCCACAGCCGAGCTGCCGGCACACCACCTTGGCATCTGTCAGGTCCCAGCCGTCATCACACACTGTGCCCCAGGTCCCATTGTACGAGATCTCTACTCGGCCCTCACACCTGTGGCTGCCATTCACCAGTCTCAAGGCCATCCCTAGGAATGGAAAAATAGGTGCTTTAGAGACGTGTTGTCCTCAGATTCTAGAAGCATCTGCAGGTTGAAGAAAATGTTCTCCATGTTGGACCCTCGGAGTGGTCCTGCGACCTGATTCCCTAAAATTTTCTGACTCCTAAAGAGCAATTAATGCCTATTAATTTTTAAATCTCTCTCTCTCTCTCTCTCTCTCTCTCTCTCTCTCTTCTCTTCTCTCTCTCTTTGTGTGTGTGTTGTGTGTGTGTATGTATGTATGTTTGTGTGAGTGTAGGCACATGTGTGGAGGTCAGAGGACAACTTTGGTTGTTGGTCCTTGCCTTGAGACAAGTCTCTTCACTACTGCCTCCAGTTCACACCAGTCCAGCAGGCTTGTGAGCATCTGAGAGGTCTCCTGTCCCTGACTCCTGGACTCAGGTTCTTGACCCAATGAGCCATTTCCAAATCCAGTATTTTAGAGTCTCTTAAGCTCACAAAGCATCCCAGCTGGAGGATAACTTACATTAAGCCACTGGAATTTTCTTGCACCCTGCAGCAGAACCTGAGAGGTTCACAAGTGTTCTGGATGGTGTATGATCAACCCAGCCAGAAGAAAGACTGACAATTATACTTTGTGACAGTTCTAGAATAATCTTTCATGTTACCTCTTTTCCTTCCTTTGAGAAAGAAATGGGGTTCTCTTTGAGCACACACACACACTGTGGGAGACAGGAGAACCCAGCCATCTGTTTCTAGATGCTGCGTGGAAGACAGTGACTGTGGCTGGCTGAACAGGGGTGAGGGTTATGGACGGCAGTGAGGATGCCACTCAGCAGAGGTGGGCATATCAGGTGTGGCATAATTCAGGTCAGATTTCAAAAACTTCTTCTCTCTAAATGGGACAAGGCATACCCAGTGCACTTCCTGCATAGTGGGGGTCAGGATACCCACCATTTTGCCTTTCGCCTTGCTGAACGGTGTTGTATAGAGCATAGAAGCCCGAGTTGGTTATCATGGTGTCACTTTTAAACACCACCGTCATGAAATTTGAAGAGGAGAGGAATGTGAGTTCTGCCCCAGCACAGACTTTGCCCATGGAGAGTGAGGCAACTTGCTGTCCATCGAACACTTCCACAAAGTCGTAAGGGCACCCATAGATGTCCTCTAGCCTGAGGGGATAAAAGCAGCATTAGTCTCCTCAAGATAATCCCCCATCTCCTTCCTCCCGCCCCCACACACTCCTCATTCCACATCTAAGAACCCCTTGAATCCGCCCTTCTGCCTACCTCCTCTCCTGGACTATCCTGATCTGTCAGACTTCCCATTCTTATCTGGTCCATTTTGGTGGCCTCCATCAGGAAGCCTAGCTTTCAATCTCTCTGACCTTCTTTTTACCCTGAGTATCTCTTTAATGTCTCTGACCCTTTAATCCAAGTCCTGCTTTGGGTGGTGGTCAGTGTCCATTAGCAATCAGCAGAATAAGATGCTCAGGAAGACCCTGAGTCAGGGAGATAATGACAAAAGGGCCTAATGGAAGGACTCATCTTACCAAGGTTCCCGACTGCCCATGTTTGCTTTAACCTGGTTGATGAGAGAGTTGCACCAGGCATCCCACGTGCTGTCTTCTTGACCCCCAGCCTAGTTTTACAGGTATTGATTGCTTTGACTTCATAGTACATATAAACTGCTCACTATCTGAAAGTTTCCACTGAGTTAATTGGTTTGTTTCAGTACTGTTTGTCTTTCCATCTAGAATGTAAACTCATAGCATCAGAGGCCTTATCTATTCTGTCCAGCACTATAAGTCCAGTTCTAGACAGGAGCCCACAAAGACTGGGAGCAATGAATATATGTGAAAGCACACCAATGTCTATCTAACATAATAAATATTACATAGTATGTAACATGATATATACATATATAATTTCTGAGCAAGCAGCCATCTCTGTGTCCACTACAAATTCTCATTGTAAATGAACACACAGATATATGTATATCCACACACCCGATGGGCACACTTTACACACAAATTCAGAACTAGATTTTAAGATCTGCCATTGGACACTTATCCCAGTGAAGTAAAAACCAAATACCTAAAACTAACACATTTTTGTTTTGTTTTGTGTTTGAGAAAGGGTCTCTCTTTAAATAACCACGTCTGTCCTGGAATCCAGTATGTAGACCAGGCTGCCCTGGACATAGAAATCTGCCTGTCACTGGGCTGGGACTAAAATCATGCACTGTTATGCCCAGCTACAAAAGAACCCATTTTGAAAAGAGAGAGAGAGAGAGAGAGAGAGAGAGAGAGAGAGAGAGAAGAAAAGGAGCAATATAATGTATGTGGAAGGCACATGAGAGCAACAGTAGCAGGTATTAAACTGAAATGGAGGCCACGCCCAAAGCCTTCTGTGCAGAGGAGACCAAGTAAGCCCCAGAGGCACCTTGACTTTCATTTGCAGCATAGATAGCTGACTGGAGCTATTTCTTACAGATGACTGTGTTGAGGCTGAAACTATAGCTCATGATAGCTTGAAGCTTTGAGTTCAATCCCCAGCAGCTCAAAAGTAATAAATAAATGGCTACTTTTGTATTAAAGAAAGATAACTAGAAAAAGCTAACATAATTACATAGCTAGGAGGTTCCCAATGGGATGGACCAAATGAGACAATTCTACAGCTGCTGTCCGGTGACTGTCCCCCTACCCCTTCTCTTTTATTGTTGTATTCTCAGACTTTCCTCCGTAGTTCCTTAGTGCAGCCCCTGAACCAGTTCTTGTAAGTTACCTGAGCCATAAATCTTTGTTTGCCAAATCAACTAAAAATATCAATGTGCCCCCAGTTGACCCATTTTCTCAATCTGAGAAATTATTACTTTCAAACACAAGAATGCTTAGTAAGAGAAAAATTTAAGCAGAAGAACCATCTATCTCTTTTGTGATATGTTCTCTCGCTGGCCTGGACTTCAAGGATCAGCCTGTCTCCTCCTCCTCAGCAATGGGGTTACAAGTAGGTATTGCCATACTTAGCATTTTTTAAAATGTAGGTTCTGAGGTTTGAACTCAGATCCTCTAACTTGCCAGGCAAGCACTTTACTGACTGAGCTATCTCTCCAGCCACCTTGTATAGACACAATTTTACCACTTAAATGTGAAGCAAAGTGCTGTGGGAGTTGCAAAAGGAAAAACAAACTTCAGCATAAGACAGGGTTTCTTAATCTTAGCCTCACCACTGTGCTACAGTGGTGCTGGAAAACCTTTCTTGGAGGAATGGAAGGAATTGTCTAGATCATCACAGGACATTTAACAGCCTTCACCTCCACCCATTAGATGACAGTGCCCCTCGACTGACCCCAATTATGACACCTAAAGATCCCAGACCTAGGGAAAATACCTTGGAAGCAGGGATTACTATCACTTCTAGTTAAAAAACCCTTTGAAAAAAATAAAAATTTTATACCCTAAGAAAGAAGATGTAAAGAACAATGTATTTAGACTTAAAAACCATCAAACTCTAAAAGTATCAACTTTCTCCTTGTTCTGGACAATATATTAAATTAGTCCATAATCAGTGTGCTTTAAAAGTATAGGAGGAATTTATGTTTTAGTAAGTAAGTACATTAGAGGAGATGGGGGGGGGTTACAGCTGCTTGGAACAGAGAGAGTGTGGTATGCTCTGCTTTACTGTCCACACTTTTTACATCTTTAAATACATCTTTAAAGGGAAAACTTGGATCATTGGCTGCCATAGCTAATGAATGCAGGCAGAAGGACACACAGAGGTCTGGACAAACTGAGAGACAAAGTCAGGAAGAGGAATGACCACGATGTGACAGTGTAGGAAGACAAAACCATGGTTTCATAGAATCTGGAAAGGTTTTGTTTACCTATATGAATATATGCATATATTTGTAGTTGGTCTTTTGCATCTGAGGATTTAACTATGTATGGAGTCAAAAATATTTGACATAAATCTTTGTGCTGAGCATGTGTAAGCTTTTTTGGGGTCACCATTCCCAAAACAATAAAGCATAACAGTGATTTGTCCCACATTTATATTGCATTTCTTGGGTGTTATAAGTAACCTGATATGATTTAAAGAACACAGGAAAATGTACAAAGGTTACATTTAAATACTATAATATTTTATATATGAGATTTAGACTTCTGTGGCAGCTTAGGGGAAGTCTTGGAGCCAATCTATGAACACCAACGGACAGCTGTATATGCAATATATAAAGTAAACATATATTTTACATATACATGTAGGTATATATTAATATATGAGTAAGTGTTTTCAAATGGATTATGGCTGGAGAAAAAAAGCAGGAAGCACAGGTACTTGATGGGAGAAATGAATAAATCCTTTTAATTTTTGGAGAAAATTTCCTGATAGAAATTCTAGAAGGGAAAAGCAACTAAACTTACTTTACATAGTATCTGAGAAAAGATGACCAGACAATGAGAACGAGGAAGACCAAATCTGGACCTCCAGGAGGCGAAAACTTATATGTGACGAAGCAGGGGCAAGGTCCATCAGGTGTGGACCACCCAGCTAGAGCTCCATGTCTTGGTGACTGGGCATTCACGGGTATTACCTCAATGACTATCAGTGGCCACCTGAAAACTAAAAGGGTTTTTACAAAAAAGTAAAAACCCTGTGGAAAAGGTATTCCTTCAGGAAGTCACAGATTCAAATCTAGTCTGGCCACTAAAGTAGAGGAAGGCAAAGCTGCTTACTTCAGGCTTGGGATCGTCAGCTCTATGTTGAACTTCTCGGCCACATGTATCTCCCAGATGCACTCTGTGTCCGTGGGGTAGTTAGTAGGATACCAAGGACTGGAGAAGGAGCCTGAGAGACTTGAAATTACTCCTCCACAGGAGTGACTTCCTTCTGTGAAAGCAGACGAGAGACTTGTAGTAGGTAAATTCAGGAATGCACTTGGCATTTTCCCAGAGGTGAGAGCTAGAAGTGCATCAGATTCTACAGTGGGAATCACAGAACAGGAAGTGGTGTGGCTGATCTGGATAGCCACAGTTTGACTGAAATGTGTAGATCTAAGAAGAGCGTTGGAGAACGAAATATATATGATTGGTGACCAGGACTCTGAAACTGATTGAAAGTGATGCTAGATGCATTGATGTACATTGAGGGCACGTGGGCAGCATCCAAATTACACTTTTGTGTGTATGTTTGTATAGGTGCATGTACATATTTGTGCATGGGGTGGGCAGAGGCCAACCTTATGTTATTTCTCAGGTGCCACCCACCTTGTTTTTTGAGACACAGTCTCTTATTGGCCCTGGAATTCACTGGTTAAGTTAGGCTGGCTTGCCAGGGAGCACCTAAAATACTCTTTGTCACTCTCATGTTGGTATTTGAAGCACACAGCACTATGCTTGGGTTTTTTTTTTTTTTTTTTAAATGTGGGTTCCTGGGCTAAAACTTAGGTCCTTCCATTTGTAAGACAAGTACTTTACCAGAGGTCCACAGAGGAGCCTCAGAAGGTTTGCTTTCTTAGCAGCACTGTGTTCTTGTCCCACTGGGAGGGTTTGCTATGGAATGAATCTTAGTTTTCCTGTTTGCTTGTACTTCTTAACCCACGTCTCCATATCCACATTTTCTCTCCTCTACATACCAACTCTGTCCTCAATCACAAGGCCTTCCTTCTCCTCCCCCTTCTGCCCTTCCTTGCTCTGATACCACAGAGGATGGCTTGAGATCTAGTTCCATTTGGGAAATGTCACACCTAGTTCTTATCTGAGCTACTGTTTTATTTTATTGCAATGAGTTATGATATGGCATCTCCAAACATATGTACCATTGCATCAGCTTTTGCCATTCCCCTCCTACACTGTGCTTCTTCACCCACTTCCTCCTGGTTCTCTCCTCTCCAGTTAGCTCCCTTGTCTACACTTCTATTACATAAAGTATACTGCTCTCTATTTCTTGCCCACTTTAAAAATTCATCCCCCCATAGCCCTCTTTTTAATTTCACAGCTTAAGATGTACACACATAAACACACACACATGTATATACAGCTTTTCCAACTACACATCTCACAGGGGATCAATGTGCAAGGTATATAAAGATCCACTGGTTTTTAAATTTCTGCTGCACAATTACATCACATGAGAACTCAATTATTACTGGCAACCAAGGGTGGCCCTGGAGATTCTATTGTGACCAGTCTTGGGAACAGTGGGGGTACTGGGAATCTCAGAAGCTTCCACTGTGCAGCCAGAATTGGAAATCACTGCTCTGGTCACTGTCCATGTCTAGGTCAGGATACAGATTATTCAACTTTGAGGAGATGGAATTTACAGTGTTGGACTTACCTGTCGGTGAAGGAGTCACCTCTGCATCTGCATGAATGGGAAACACATGGGTTTAGGGAATTTAAATTAAGTTCTATGGAGAGAAAAAACGTCATTCTTTTCTAATGTAAGCATGTCTCCCTGGGAGAGCAGCATCACATCTTGGGATGTAAAGATAATAGGAAAAGCCAACAAAGTGTCCCTGGGCATCTGTTTTCAAACAAGTTGTAATCAGCATTCCCTGCCTTTCTTGCTAAGGGAGAGTTGCTCTCGTCAATTTACCAGGTTTAGAACAACCCAGGAGGCAAACCTCTGGGCTTCTCTAGGGAGTTTCTACATTAGGCTACTGAGGTGGGAAGAGTCACTACAAATATAGCTAGCACCATTGCTTAGGCTTGGGTCCCAGACTGAATGAAAAGCAAGGTCACTGCCAGCATCCATCTCTCTCTGCTTCCTGGATTCAATTCACTATGACCAGCTGTCTCAAGCTCTGTCGTCCATGACTTCTCTGCCAGGGTGGACTGCACCTGAACCATGAATCAAATCCTTCCTTTGGTAAGTTGCCTTTGTCAGGTATTATGTTTATAGCTATGAGAGAAGTAACTAACATGGCCATTTTCAATAGAATCACACCCCTTCTCTGTTGACGGCTTCTATCCATCACTAAGATACCTCATAGAAAGAACCCATTATGGGAGACAGAATACCTGAGCAGATAACTCCAGCATCCTCATGATGGCCACAGTTGTGGTCTAACCAGGCAGAGCTGGAACACTGGCCAAAGTGGTTTTCCTTTCCTGAACACTGAATGTTGTCCAAAAGGATGTTTCCAGAGCCTGGACCAAAGTAGGCGCTTCCAGGAGCAGCAATGGCATGACCACACCCCAGCTGTCTGCACACAACCTCAGCTTCATTCATGTCCCACAGGTCATCACACACAGTGCCCCAGGCTCCCTGGTGGAGGATCTCCACGCGTCCTGAGCATTGTCCAGAGCTGCCTGCCAACCGCAGCACTGGTCTTTCTTCTAAACAGAGGAAGATTTCAATTTTGAGCATGGGAAAGTTTCTGTAGACAGTAACATTGGATGGAGTTCGGGGACTCTTATGGAAGAGTTGGGGGAAGAACTGAGGACTCCAAAGGGGATAGGAATAACAGCAGAGACAACTAACCTGATCCCTTGAAGGCTCTCAGAGACTGAATTACTAACCAAAGAACATACATGGACTGGACCTAAGCCCCCTACACATATGTAGCAGATATGCAGCTCGGTCTTCTTTGTGGATCCCCCAACAACTGGAGTGGGAACTGTCCCTAAAGCTGTTGCCTGTCTGTGGATCCCATTCCCTTAAGTGGGCTGGCCTTGTCTTGCCTCATTGGGAGAGGATTTACCTAGCCCTGCAGAGATTTTGATGTGTCAGAGTGTGGAGTGGGGGATAGCCAGGGGAGCCTCCACCCTCTCGAAGGAGATGGGAAGGAGAATGGGGAAGGGAGTGTGTGAGGGGGGAACCAAGGAGAGGCAGTGAAGTGGGTGGTTATATGGAAGAGGTGGAAGGAGGAAAGGAAAAGAAAAATATGTGATTATATTATAAACTCTCAAAATAAAAAAAAAAAAAAAAAAAAAAAAGGGCCCTCCGGACGATAACTTCCTGTGCGCCCGGACCCTGGTCCTCTGGCCTGCGGCGGGCACGTGGCTGGTCTGCTCCTGTGGACACACAGGATCCGGAGGCATCCTAGGGGGACCCACTGCACACAGACCAGAGGGTAAGTCACCTTGCCCACTGGCCCAAAACCCAGAGTTACAACCGGAGCCAGGTGGGGTTTAAGGAACTAGCAGGCACCCAAAGCCCGCCCCTCCAGACTATAACTTCCATGCGCCCGGAACCCTGGTCCTCTGGCCTGCGGCGGGCGCGTTGCTGGTCGGGCTCCTTGGACACACAGGATCCGGAGGCATCCTAGGGGGACCCACTGCACACAGACCAGAGGGTAAGTCACCTTGCCCACTGGCCCAAAACCCAGAGTTACAACCGGGAGCCAGGTGGGGTTTAAGGAACTAGCAGCACCCAAAGCCCGCCCCTCCGGACTATAACTTCCCGTGCGCCCGGACCCTGGTCCTCTGGCCTGCGGCGGGCGCGTTGCTGGTCTGCTCCTGTGGACACACAGGATCCGGAGGCATCCTAGGGGGACCCACTGCACACAGACCAGAGGGTAAGTCACCTTACCCACTGGCCCAAAACCCAGAGTTACAAACCGGGAGCCAGGTGGGGTTTAAGGAACTAGCAGGCACCCAAAGCCCGCCCCTCCGGACTATAACTTCCTGTGCGCCCGGACCCTGGTCCCTGGCCTGCGGCGGGCGCGTTGCTGTCTGCTCCTGTGGAAACACAGGATCCGGAGTCATCCTAGGGGGACCCACTGCACACAGAGCACAGGTTCCTCAGCTGGTCTGCTCTGGTGGAAACACCTGATTCTGAGACAACCTAGAGGAACATACTGCATCCAGTGCAGAGGACACCTAGCTGGTCGGGGCGCCTGTGGAAACATCGAATCCTGAGACATCCTAGAAGACCTATTGCATCCAGAGCAGAAGGAGCTTAGGATCACAGAACACAGAGACATCTGAATCCGAGGAGATCTGACACAAGCAAGATAACTGGAAAGACAGACTACAGTCAGACACAGTGAGCACAGATAACACTAGAGTCAACCAGATGGCGAAAGGCAAGCGAAAGAACACAAGCAACAGAAACCAAAGTTACCTGACATCATCAAACCCAGTTTCTCCCACCATAGCAAGCCCTGGATACTCCATCACACAGGAAAACAGGACCCAGAATTAAAATCACTTCTCATGATGATGATGGAGGATTTTAAGAAGAGACATAATAACTCCCTTAAAGTAATACAGGAGAACACAGGTAAACAGTAAAGCCCTCAAAGAGGAAACACAAAAATCCTTTAAAGAATTGAAAGAGAACAGGGGTAAAAGGTAGAAGCCCTTAAAGAGGAAACACAAAAATCCATTAAAGAATTTCAAGAAAACACCAACAAAACAGGTGAAGGAATTGAACAAAACCATCCGGGATCTAAAACTGGAAATAGAAACAATAAAAGAAATCTCAAAGGGAGACTACTGTGGAGATAGAAAACATAGGAAAAAGATCAGGAGTCATAGATGCAAGCATCACCAACAGAATACAAAGAGATAGAAGAGAGAATTTCATGCACGGAAGATACCATGGAAAACCTCGACACAACATCAAAGAAAATGCAAAATGAAAAAAGCTCCTAACACAGAACATTCAGGAAATCCAAATGCAATGAGAAGACCAAACCTAAGGATAAAAGGTATAGATGAGAGTGAAGATTCCCAATCTAAAGGGCCAGTAAATATCTTCAACAAATTATAGAAGAAAATTTCCCCAATCTAAAGTACAAGACACCCATAAACATACAAGAAGCCTACAGAACACCAAACAGACAACCAGAAAAGAAATACCCTCCCGTCACATAATAACCAAAACACCAAATGCACAAAACAAAGAAAAAATACTAAAAGCGTAAGGGAAAAAGGTCAAGTAACTATAAAGGCAGACCTATAAGAATTACAGCAGACTTTTCACCAGAGACTATAAAGCCAGAGATCCTGGTCTGATATCATACAGACCCTAAGGGAACACAACTGCCAGCCCAGACTGCATACCCAGCAAAACTCTCAATCACTATAGATGGAGAAACCAAGATATCCATGACAAAACCAAATTTAGCACAATATCTTCCCACAAAACCCAGCACTTCAAAGGAATAATTGATGGAAAACGCCAACACAAGGAAGGAAACTACAACCTAGAAAAACATGGAATAACGTCCAACAACCTCCCCCCCAAAAAAAAAAAAAAAAAAAAAAGGTAGCTACACAAACATAATTCCACCTCTAATAACAAAAATAACAGGAAGCAACAATCATTTTTCCTTAATATCCCTTAACACAATGGACTCAATTCTCCAATAAAAAGCGTAGACTATCAGACTGGATACAAACAGGACCCAGAATTTTGTTGTATACAAGAAACGCACCTCATGACAAAGACAGACATTACCTCAGAGTAAAAGGCTGGAAAACAATTTTCCAAGCAAATGGTCCCAAGAAAACAAACTGGATAGCCATCCTAAATCAAACAAAATCGACTTTCAACCAAAAGTAATCAAAAAAGATAAGGAAGGACACTTCATACTCATCAAAGGAAAAATCACCAAGATGAACTCTCAATTCGAACATTTTACGCTCCAAATGCAAGGGCACCTACATACATAAAAGAAACTTTACTAAAGCTCAAAGCACACATTGCACCTCACACAATAATATGTGGGGATTTTAAACACCCCGCTCCTCCAATGGACAGATCGTGGAAACAGAACTAAACAAAGACACACTGAAATTAACAGAAGTTATGGACCAAATGGATTAACAATATCATAAACATTTCATCCTAAAGTTAAAGAATACACCTTTTCTCACACCTCATGTACCTTTCTCCCAAAATAGACCATAAATTGGTCACAAACAGTCCTCAACAGATACAAAAAGATTGAAATAATCCCCTGCATCCTATCAGATCACCACGGACTAAGGCTGGTCTTTAATAATGACAGAACCAAGGGACAACCCACATCCATGGAAACTGAACAATGTTCTACTCAATGATGACTTTGTCAAGGAAGGAAATAAAGAAAGAAATTAAAGACTTTCTAGAATTTAATGAAAATGAGGAAACATCATACCAAACTTGTGGGACTCCATGAAAGCATGCTAAGAGGAAAACTCAAAGCTCAAATGCCCACAAAAAGAAATTGGAGAGAGCGCACATTAACAACTTGACAGCACACCGAAAGCTCTAGAACAAAAAGAAGCAAATATACCCAAGAGGAGTAGGCGTCAGGAAATAATCAAACTCAGGGCTGAAATCAACCAGTAGAAACAGAAAGAACTATACAAATATCAACAAAACCAAGAGTTGGTTTTTTGAGAAAAATCAACAAGATCGATAAACCTTAGCCAGATTAACCAAGGGCACAGAGACAGTACCCAAATTAATAAAATCAGATCTAAAAGGGAGACTAACAACAAAACTGAGGAAATCCAAAAAATTATCAATCCTACTAACAAAGGCCTATACTCAACAAAACTGGAAAATCTGGATGAAATGGACAATTTTCTAGACAGATACCAGTACCAAAGTTAAATGAGGAGCAAATAAACCATCTAAACATCCCATAACCCCTAAAGAAATACAGCAGTCATTAAAAGTCCCCCACCAAAAAAAGCCCAGGACCAGATGGTTTTAAGTGAGAATTCCATCGACCTTCAAGGAAGACCTAATACCAATTCCTCTTCAAACTATTCCACAAAATAGAAACGGAAGGAACGCTACCCAATTCGTTCTATGAAGCCACAATCACACTCATACCTAAACCTCACAAAGACCCAACAAAGAAGAGAAACTTCAGACCAATCTCTCTTATGAATATTGATGCAAAAATACTCAACAAAATTCAAAGCAAACCGAATCCAAGAACACATCAAAACCAATCATTCATCATGACAAGGGGGCTTTATCCCAGGAATGCAGGATGGTTCAATATCAAATCCATCAATGTAATCCACATATAAACAAACTAAAAGAAAAAAACCACATGTCATCTCATTAACTGAGAAAGCATTTGAAAAATCCAACATCCCTTCATGGTAAAAGTCTTGGAAAGATCAAATTCAAGGCCCATACCTAAACATAGTAAAAGCAAATATACAGCAAACCAGAACCCAAACATCAAACTAAATGGAGAGAAACTTGAAGCATTCCCACTAAATCAGGAACTAGACAAGGCTCCCCACTCTCTCCCTACCTATTCAATATAGTACTGAAGTCCTACCAGAGCAATTAGACAACAAAAAGAAGTCAAAGGAATACAAAAGGAAAGGAAGAATCAAAAATCACTATTTGCAGATGATTGATAGTATACTTAATGACCCCAAAAACTCCACCAAGAACTCCTAAACCTGATAAACGACTTCAGCAAGGTGGCAAGGTTATAAAATCAACTCGAAACAAATCATAGCCTTCCTCTACATGAAAGATAAACAGCTGAAAAAGAAATTAGGGAAATGACACCCTTCACAATAGTCACAAATAATATAAAATACCTTGGGTGAATCTAACCAAGCAAGTGAAAGATCTGTATGACAAGAACTTCAAGTCCCTGAAGAAAGAAATTGAAGAAGATCTCAGGAAATGGAAAATCTCCCATGCTCATGGATTGGCAGGATTAATATAGTAAAATAAGGCCATCTTGCCAAAAGCAATCTACAGATTCAATGCAATCCCCATTAAAATACCAACTCAATCTTTACAGAACTTGAAAGAGAAATTCGAAATTTATTTGGAACAACAAAAAACCCGATAGCGAAAACCATCCTCAACAATAAAAACTCTGGAGGAAATCGCCATCCCGACATCAAGCTGTACTACAAACAATATGATAAAAACGCCCTGTATTGGTAGAGAGACAGGCAGAAGATCATGGAATAGAGTTGAAGACCCAGAAATGAACCCACAGAACTACGGTAAATTTAATCTTTGACAAAGGAGCTAAAACTATCCAGTGGAACAAGGACAGCATTTTCAACAAATTGGTGCGGTTCAACTGGAGGACAACATGCAGAAAATGCAATCGATCCTTTCCTATCTCCTTGTACAAAGCTCAAGTCCAAGTGGATAAAGGACCTTCACATAAAACCAGACACACTGAAACAATAGAAGAGAAAGTGGGGAAGACCCTCGAATACCTAGGCACAGGGGAAAAGTTCCTGAATAGAACACCAATGGCCTCTGCTCTAAATCAAGAATTGACAAATGGACTTCATAAAATTCAAAGCTTCTGTAAGGCAAAGGACAACCGTCAATAGGACAAAACGGCAACCAAACAATTGGGAAAAGATCTTTACCAATCCCACATCCGATAAGGACTAATATCCAATATATAAAAAGAACTCAAGAAATTAGACTCTAGACAACCAAATAACCCTATTAAAAAATGGAGTAAGGAGCTAAACAAAGAATTTCAATTGAGGAAAATCCGAAATGGCCGAGAACACTAAAGAAATGTTCACATCCTTGGTCATCAGGGAAATGCAAATCAAAACAACCCTGAGATTCCACTTCACACCATCAGAATGGCTAAAATCAAAAACTCAGGTGATAGCAGATGCTGGCGAGGATGTGGAGAAAGAGGAACACTCCTCCATTGTTGTGGGATTGCAAATGGTGCAACCACTATGGAAAACAGTCTGGCGGTTCCTCAGAAAATTGGACATATCACTACCTGAGGACCCACTATACCACTCCTGGTATATATCCAGAAGATGCTCTAACACATAACAAGGAAATAGCTCCACTAGTTTATAGCAGCTTATTTATAATAGCCAGAAACTGAAAGAACCCAGATGCCCTTCAACAGAGGAATGGATACAAAAAATGTGGTACATTTATACAAGGGAATATTACTCAGCTATTAAAAACAATGAAATTTGATAAATTCATATATAAATGGATGGAACAAGAAAATATCATCCTGAGTGAAGTAACCCAATCACAAAAGAACATACATGGTATTCACTCACTGATTATTGGATTTTAGCCCAGAAGCCTGAAATACCCAAGATTCAACTCACAGACCACATAAAGCTCATAAAGAATGATGACCAAATAGGGGAGCCTTCAGTCCTTCTTAGAAGGATAACAAAATACTCAAGGGTGCAAATAAGAGACACAGTGCAGGACAGAAACTGAAGGAGGGACAGTCTACAGACTATTCCACCTAGATATCCATCCTATGTGCAGTCACCAAAGGTAGAGGTTGATGTGGATGGCAGGATGTACACGCTGACCAGGAGCCTGATATAGCGTCTCCTTAGAGGTCTGCAAGAGTCTGACATACTCAGAGGCAGATGCTCACAGCTAACCATTAAACTGAGCATGGAGTTCCCAATGGAGAAGATAGAGTGAAGGCTGAAGGAGTTGAGAGGATTCGCGACACCATGAGGAAAGCAACAATCCCAACCAACCAGAGCCCCCAGGGTCTAAGCCACCAGCCTGGGAGCGCTTAGGGAGGACCCATGGCTCCACTATATAGCAAGGGAGCTATATATATAAGTAGGAGAAGAGATCCTTGGTCCCATGAAGGCTGGACATGGGGGTAGGATATTCGAGGGTGGGGAGGTGAGGTACAGGGAGGTGGGTGGGGTACACCAACGTGGAGGCGGGAAGAGGGGGGAAGGGATAGTGAGTTCCTGGGAGGGAGGGGGGAAATGGGTAAGGAGAGAACATCTGAAATGTAAAAAATAAAAAATTTTTCAATTAAAAAAAAAAAAAAGAAAAAAAAATAAATCTAAAAAAAAAAATAAATAAATAAAAATTAAAAAAAAAAGAAGAAAATAGAAAGAGAGAAAGAAAGAAAGGAAGGAAGGAAGAAAGAAAGAGAGAGAGAAAGAAAGATCCAGATAAGTAGTGTTTTTTTTCTTTCCTGAACATTGAATGTTGTCCAGAAGTATGTTTCCAGAGCCTGGACCAAAATAGGCACTTCTAGAGCAGCAATGGAAAAAAGACCATGGCCAAGGTCATCACAAATACAAACCCTTGAGGTTGTCTTGATTCCACATGGTTTTAGAGTAAGACAGAAACTGGGGTTGAATCACATTCTATTGCCCCTCACATGACAATTACTTCACCTCTCTGAGCTATTTTCTCATTTGTAAAGTCTATCAAGTTGTTTATCGTAAGGCTCTCAGATCAATCAGGGAAGCACACATATAAGATACACAGATCACACCCAGAAAGGAATTTCTTCCCTCAAGACAAACAAACCCAAACTTCAGGCAGGAACTTACTACTTATCTGGTTTTCTGGCAACCTCAAAGAATTACTGGAGTCCCTGCAGCAGGGAACCTAAACATCAACCATCTCACAGCTGACAGGCAGTGCTCCTTGCAGAGTACAAATTGAATATAGCTCTGCAATGACTGTCTACAAGGCCAAGGCTAACAGGAATTCCCAAGCCTCCAGTCAGGGTGCACCTATGGTTTAAGGCATGCTACATGTGAGTTGAGTCAACAGGTAAAGGGGGGGGTGTTGGCATGAAATCTCCAGGAGTGTTGGGCTTCCATGTTTCAGAACTCTGGACAGTTCCCAACGAGCTTGTGATAGCAAATGTAGCCTGAAGACCATTCATTGAGCATGGTTTTTCATGGAAGCTGCCTGGCCTTTGATAACTACAGTTGCAGCATTTGTGCAGGATGTACGTTACCATCTTGCTGTTGCTTGCTACTTAGCTCTCATGGTGAGAAAATCTAGCCCCATGTGATGCTACCAACTCTAGCAGGTGGTGTGTGTGTGAGTGTGTGTGTGTGTGTGTGTGTGTTTGGGGGTGGGGGTTAAAATTGAACTAGGCTTTTGTGATTAGGAGTGTCAAGTCAGAAATTGTTCTCTATTATCTCCCCAAGGTTACCTGAAGCTTCCTACCTGACTCCCTTCCATCCTGTGGAATTGCATTGAAGAAAGCATAAAAGCCAGTGTTTGTTGTCATATAATCACTGCGGAATACCACTGTCAAGATGTCTGAGGAGGAGAAAAATACCACAGCTGATGGGGCACAAAACTTTCCCATGGAGAGTGATGCAATTCTGGGGCCATCAAAGATTTCAATTGAGTCATAGGGACATCCAAGGATATCTTCCAGGCTGGGGTGGGGGAGATGAAAGCTGGGTATTAGTGGCACAGTAACAACATCCTCAGTATCAATGCCCCAAAATGTGACAACTCAGAACATGAAGTATTCATGTTCTTTCTCAGATGCTTTATCAGGACTCTATTTTCTTTGCCTACATAGTATATGAAGTTTTTAAATACAACTTTATCATGATTTTTAAAATCATAGTGATTCTAACCAGCCACAAAGATACTGTTCGTTAGGAATTTGTGATTGCTGTTTGTTTGGGTTTAAAGCAAGTCTGAACAGCCTTGACACAGTCCTGATTGAACCATGAATCAGTGCCTGGCTGAGGCTGGTTTGTCATGGAATCTCATGGTCTTGCTCCACTGCAGCATGTGTACCATGTCAGAGAAGAAAGGCCTTGTGAAGATTTTGCTGGAAGAAAAGTTCTGGTGAGGAACTGAAGCTTTGACATCAGACAGACCAGCATCTGTTGTCAATGGGCAAGCTAGTTACTCTCCATGGTCTCATTTTCCTCATATCTAATGAGGATGTAAAGATATTCGTAGGTTATAATGATGCTGGAGCATGACAAACTTAGAAGCATATAACCCAGGGTCTATAGAGATGATATCTCAGTAGGTAAAGTGCTTGTCATTAAACCCAGGTTTAGTCCCTAGAACCCATGTGAAAATTCTGGCTATGGTGACCTAGCTACTTCCAGAGCCCAAAGCCAATGAGCAACCTCTCTTGAAAAACAAGGTGGATAGTGCCTGAACGACACTTGAAATGACCTTTGACCTCCATGTGAACATAGGTGTAGAAGAAGCATGCAATCCAGGGTCTAGACACACAGTTAACATTCTAAAATGTCAGCTATGACTTTCTGGCATGGCCATGAGAAGGTGGCAGTAACTACGGGACATTGTCCTCTTTGCGTCAGAGAAAAGGCAATGGCTATTCTATCTCCTTTCACTTTGGGAAGCATTTAGAAAATGTGTACCCAAGCCTGGAACAGTTGACCAACATGTCTAAGGAGTCTCCTAAAGTCTGTATAAAATATAGATGAGCAAAAGGCTAGCCTGAATGGAGATATAGTGTTGCTTAGTGTGTAAGTAAAATGTTTTTGAGCATTTAGGGAATATATTTTGTCCTCTGAGAGGCTCTACCAGCAGCTGACTGAGACAGATGCAGCTAACTATAGCCAACTATTAGACTGAGGTCAGGGACCCCTATGGAAGAGTTGGGGGAGGGACTGAAGGAGCTGAAGGGGATGGCAACCCCATAGGAAGAACAACAGTATCAACTAAACCAGACCCCTCAGAGCTCCCAAAGACTAAGCTACCAACCAAAGATCATACATGGGTTGGTCCATGGGCCCCACTACATATGTAGCAAAAGACTGCCTTGTCTGGGCTCAGTGGGAAATGATGCACTTAATACTGTAGAAACTTAATTCCCCAGGGAAGGTGGATGCTAGTGGGGTGAGGTGGGAGTGGGTGGGTAGGGAAGCACCCTCCCAGAAGCAAAGGGAAGGGAGGATGAGGTGAATAACTCATGGTAGGGGGAACACGAAGTGGGCAGCATTTGGAATGTAAATAAATAAAATAATTAATAAAAATAATAAATTCAGATAAGATTTAAAAAATAAAAAATTAAAAGACAAATTTCCAAAGCTGAGCTGTCTCAAAAACATCGATAAATGGCTTGCTGCATTTTTCTAGCTAGAGAGAACTATTAGATACTGCTACAACAGTAATTCAAACTTGAACTTGGGAATGCTCCTATGTGTGTGCTCTTATGCTTTTTCAATCAGTAAAGAAAGTGTAAGTAAGGAAATGTCTTCACCACAGCTAAGCAAAGCAATATGCTTATTCAGACTGAACCCTCTCTTTAGAACTAGTTTCTTACTTCAAATTTGGAATCATGAGCTCTATTCGAAAATTTTTCTCCACATGGATCTCCCAAACACATTGTATGTCTGTTGGATAGTTTTCTGGGTACTGTGGACTCGTAAATGAACCAGAGAGACTGGAAATGACTCCTCCGCAAGAGTTTCTTCCTCCTGAAATAAGGAAAAGGATGTCATGTTACAGCCACATGGTGTCATTGAGTGATCTTAGGAATGACCAGCTCACAGACAGTGTGATCAAGACAGACAAGTCAGCGTGGTCATGTGACCATTGGCTTTGGTGAGCTGAAACCACTCAATCTAATTCTGATGGCTCAAAAGTATCACCACGTGAGAATTCCCCATCTTCCCCTTCGCTCCAACCATCTGCAAAAAGATGCCCAACTCATCTGCTGTGCTTATCGCATCTCTCCTTTCCAGAGGGAAAGAATCTTTGCTTTCTAGGAGAAAGATAAGGCTCTGGATTGTCAGAGATAGGGAAAGAATGTCACAGAGACAGGCTATCTGGCTTGTGTATGGAGGAAGTGCTTTGAGAAGGTTTGTGAAGCAAGAGTGGCAAACAACTTCAGAGTCCAATGGGTCAAGGAAGGAAACAGATCATGGGCACAACTGATAGCCTATGACTGGGACCACCTCTCAGTACATAGTAAAGCTCTTTGCTGGATCATGTTCACTTATTTTAACGCAGTGTGCTCAGACTGGAACTTATAGATTTGGGGATTTATGAAAGTTAAACAAGACAAAGATTTAGTTCTTCTATAGCCATTGTCATCTTAGCATGAAAAGATATAGCCTTACACAGGTATACAAGGCAGCTTGCTGCCTAAAAAAGTAGATAACAAATTAATCTGGTTATTTGGAGGGACTTTGAAAGCACAATATACTTCAGTTGAATGTAAATTTTATGAAGCTGCTTGATTTTTCTTCTCTTCACCTCAATGACACCTAGTAATCCTCCTAGGCTCCCACAGTTTTCTAATCTTTCCTAAGATAGATCTTCAAGCTAATTCGAGACATCCTACACCTCTGCCACTGATTATATTCTGGGATGGGAGAAAGCTAGAACCAAATCCAAGGTATCGCACAAGTGCTTTCCACCACAAAGCCCATTCCCCAGTCCTTTTTGTAGAGACAGAGTCTTATTATGTAGCCAAGAATGGCCTTGAACTCAAACCCTCCTGTCTGTATCTCTCAAGTAAGTAACAAGATGACAGCTATATGCCACCATACTCCACACTCCATTGATCATCTCTATAGGTTATAATAATAGGGTCAAGACACACGTGTGATAGGAGATGAAAAACAGGTATCTATGAGCATCCACTCCAGGGCTGTGCTTAAACAAGGCAGGCTGAGTGTGGGTCAGAGGGACTGCAGAACTACATCTACTAACTTGTTGACTTCTTGTCTACTTTATCCTGGGAAGAACCACAGCCTTTCTTTCCCTCATGCTCCTCCTAATACATAGTCACCATTTACAGAATGGCAGCAAAGAAGTAAGCCCCTCACCCACATGCCAGGGATTGTGTTGTGCTATATTCCTGGACGTTGCCTGGAACCTGCCGACATGGAGTTACCATGTCATAAAGAAGTGACTACCTGATATTGGATCCTGAGAAGTTGGAGGAGGACCTGGAAGGGAAAAAAGAAGATAATAATGACATCCAGGGGAAGTCTTTAGTCTTATCTATAAGCTAGTGCATGGTGAATGTTTTCCTTGAAAACATCAATGTATTTGGTGCCAACTTAGAAGAGTCTTAAGCTACTAAGTGAACATTCTCTATAGTTCTATGGCAGATCAAAGCCAGCCTTGGACATGCCTCTTATCACCAGATGAGAACTAGGCTCCCTCCCTTGAACCTGAGTGGGTTCTGTAATTGCTTTGAATAGGATATGGCAGAAGCCATGCTATGTCTTAAGGGACTATGGACATATACTTCCTGTTTCTGAGCATGGGGCTTACTTATACAGCTTCACACCATTCTATCCCTTAAAGAGACTGAATGAAGAAGCCCTGAGACTCCCTGGAAAGGAAGAGGGGGCTCACCTTTGCAGCTGTACTCATGAAGGCATCGATGATGTATATGAAGCTATCCTGAGCTCTCCAAACCAGAACCCAGGTAAATGACACTGAGACCCTAGCTTGATGCTCTAAGGAGCAGAAGAATCTCCCAGCTGAGCCCTGCCCAAGTTCCTGACACACAAAACTATGGCATGTATTGGAATGTACCTGTCTTAAACCATTAAGTTTTGAGGCCACAATGGATAACTAGAATGGATTTTACTTCATTTCTTTATCACCTATACAATTCCCGTGCAAAATGAGCAAACTACAGACAAGACTTTATTGAATAACTACTGTTGGAGATTTACCTCAGTGGTAGGGTACTTACCTGGCAAGTGCAAAGCCCTGGGTTCAGTCCTCTTATATATATATGATTATATAAGATTACTTACTATTATATAAGGATATGTATGTATTATATAAGGATAGGTATGTATGTATGTATGTATGTATATATTTTCAGTATAAAAACTTAGCTCTCCCATTAATTTGTTTAATGATCAAAACTGCTTAACCTTTCTTAAATCTTCTTTCTAAAAACATAGCATGTGTGACTTTTAAGGAATTTTCTTAGTGATGAACAATAACCTGAGCAAACTGTTCCCCCATTTTTACTATAACATTGTCTGATTTGGGTGTTCTGGGCCAATGTGTGTATGGCAAGCGACTAGAGGTCAAGTGTACTGGGAGTTTGACCCATATCCCTTGGATAGCCAAAAAGTGCCTTGCTAATTTTTATGTGTCTGTTTATCTGAAAAGCATAAATAATCAAAATATCTTCCTTGAGGGAATTAAGAGCTTGGAGGAAGTCCCTGATTTATGAAGACTTGACATATGGTTTTTTCAAGTAGGAGAAACTGTCCTTCAAATTTTGAATGTGGATGTTTCCCTTGGGTCACATATGTGGTTTGATCCTCCCTTGGGATGCTGGGCCTCAGCAGTGAGCTCCCGGGCACCACAGATAGTGAGAATGCATGACAGGTGCTCTGTGTGCTGTTGCTGAGCCAGGACATTCAGAAGGTTAGCTATGTGGAATGCATTCTTTGACTTATGGTAGTTTTACAACTCCATCATAAGTTGAGAAGAGTCCATCTATACATGTACAAAAAGCTCAGAATGTCTGGCTCTTAGCATTTTTTAAAAAAAGGTATTTGGTACTATTTTCACAGTTGTTCTTCCTGAGTGGGAAGTTTCCTTAACTAGGAGAGCAGTGGACATACCTGGTGGCATAGGTGGAGGAGGGGCATCTGAATCTGTATACAGAAAGAGAAACAACAGGTCATTCTCTCTGATGAGCTCAAAGGATGGAAGGTGAGGTGACACGAGGCGGATGGTGAGTAAGAGGGACAGACTCATGACCTTTCTGGGTACAGAAATCAGCTCCTAGAAATATCAATTGGACACCCTCATCTAAGGTGAGTTATTGGCTTAGAAAACTTAGCCCAGCCACTAGGTAGGCTGTGTCTCATGGTGGGTAGAGCGAGGTTACTCGTGGTACCCCTATGCAGAATTCCTAGGGACTCTTTAAGTGCAGACTCCTGAGTTCCTTCCCAAACCTACTTAGTGATAGTTTCTTAAGAAAGTAACCCTGGAATCTTTACTGCAGTACCCCAGAGTGGTACCCATAGATATCCTAGACTTCCATAACCACCAAGAGCTACTCGTAACAGGGTAGGTGTCTGTACCCAGGACATGGTCCTAAAGGGTTGCTTAATGAATCAAATGGATGTATGGAAAATTTCATCCATAAAGGTTAGTTTCAAAATTTCTTCAGTTGCATCGGAAGAGAGTGAATACCTGAGCAGATAACACCAGCATCCTCATGGTGGCCACAGTTGTGTTCAGACCATCCCGAATGTGGACACTGGCCAAGATAATGTTCCATTCCAGAACACTGAAGGTTGTCTAGAAAGATGTCTCCTGACCCTGGGCCAAAATAAGCCTCACCAAGACTAGAAACGGCCTGACCACACTCTAGCTGGCGGCACACAACTTCAGCTTCATTTGAACCCCACAGGTCATCACACACGGTGCCCCAGACTCCTTGGTGGAGGATTTCCACTCGTCCTGAGCACCGACTGGAGCCACCTACTAGGCGAAGAGCTGGCCAGTCTCCTGGAGGGAGAGAGAGAGAGAGAGAGAGAGAGAGAGAGAGAGAGAGAGGAGAGAGAGAGAGAATGGTGATATGAGTCCTCACACTCTTGCCTGGAATCGTGCAGTAGTAGGCTCAGAGGAAGGCTTGGTAGATAGAACCTTGGGCATTCATTAATCTTCATATTTACCATGGATTTCTGAGCTGCAGTTTGTGGGGGTTGCAGCAAATTTTATTTCAGCAGACTTTTTTGTTTCCTGTATTACCATCTGTATACCATCTGTATGCCACAGATGGTATAGCCATAGACCCTTAGGGAACCTGAGTCTATTTACTTGTGAAATATAAACATAGTACAATGTACAGTTCCATACTGTGATAAATACAACAAAAGCAAAGACAGGACATTAGAGGATAATGGAAGAGAGGAGATCCTGGTAGACACCCTTTAGAACTGTGAAAAGGAGCTAGTGAGAAGAAGAGTCGACAAAACAAAATAAACAAAAAAACCAATCAAACAAAAGCAACTAAACAAAAAACAAACCAAAAACCAAAAACCAAAACCAAAACCAAAACCAAAACAAAAAAACCAAAAAAAAACCAAAAAACCAAAACCAAAAACCAAAAAACAGAAAACAGAAAACAAAAACCATCCTTTGGACTAGAGAGAAGAATACGGGCAAGAAGCCCTAAGGAGCCATGTCACTTTGGTATGTGTCACACCAACCCCAGTAGAATCTGTGTGACAAGTTCCACAGACTGAGGTGAAAACTTGAAAAGAAGGAGGCCTCCTGGGACCAGTTGTAGAACTCTTGCCAGAACAAAACATTGAGCCTTAGTTCTCATGGCAACTTATCTGCTTTAGTTTCTCTTATTCCTTTTCTTATTTACAACACGTTCCTGATAGCCTACGCCAAGATCTTAGGCAAAGAAGATGGGTAAGAAATCATCCCTTGAGATGGGGTCACTAACATGACCTTGCCTCCAGGGAAACTGACTTTATAATCATTTACAAAGCTATATAATAGTATTGTGATAAAAAAAAAAAGTTCCCAACAATAAAATTTCATATGGCTACATATGAGTCATCAGAGGATGCCTTTGGTATATGGTAAAGAAAGCTTTAAATAGTTAAAATAGTTTAAATTTGTGCATTGAAAATTTATAAAAAATCAGGTATTAGATGTTAAATAATAGTTGATTATAAAGATTAATTAGCCAGGCGGTGGTGGTGCACGCCTTTAATCCCAGCACTTGGGAGGCAGAGGCAGAGAGATTTCTGAGTTCGAGGCCAGCCTGGTCTACAGAGTGAGTTCCAGGACAGCCAGGGCTACACAGAGAAACCCTGTCTCGAAAAACAAAAACAAACAAAAAGAAAAGATTAATTAACCTGCTCTTGGAGATCTGCCACTAGCCTTGGATGATTTCCCCCACTGAATACATCCTTTTAGAGTTGTAATACTTGAATGATTTTTATTGTGTTGAATAATAATAATGATGTTACCTGTTCTATTTGTGATTTATTGAATGTATCTTTTTAGAGTTGGTATGCTTGGATGATTCTTGTGCTTTGATGATTGCTTTCTTGTACACATCTCCTAGGAGCTGCAATATTTGTTTTTTCTATGTATAAGAACCCTTGCGTGAGAGCTGAAAAATACACTCAAACTGCCTCTGTGTTTGTTTGTTTGTCACCGCCGAATCCTTACCCACCTAGCTTTCGAGGACCCTCATCCCAGGGACTCCCATACCCAACTGGGGTGGTCCATGGCAGGTATGTACCTTTTCTCTTGGTATTATGCCAGTGAGGAAAATGACCAAGTATGTAGCCTATTTTTTTAGGTAATACATGAATACTTTACAGATGATGGATACACATATGAATACACATGGATAAACACACAACACATCACACATGAAAAAGTGAAAAGAATCCCAGCCAGACTTTCCCATGGCATTCCATAACAGTTTCTGCATCCTGAAGGAGTGAACTCAGAGGTGAAAGACCAAACAGCCCAGAGATAAAGTCAAAGGCAGCCAAGACTTAACTTCCACCCATTAAAGACGCCACTGACCTGGGACATCAGACAGAGGTTTTTCACCATCTATAAATAAGAAAAACAAATAGGTTAGTACTGGGAGGAACTCCAGGTTTTAATAACAGAAGATAAAGTTTAATTATACTCTCATATGTATTGATTAATCAATTATCAATCCCTTTAAAGAACATGATACCAGAAAAACCAAATTTATCAATAGGTCTAAAATAAGCTTCTCTCTGGGGTGTTAGTTTATTACAGCAAAATGAGAAAATGGACACATGTAGAACGTTGTGGTTTGAATAGTGTCTGCTCCCAGAATCCTTGAGCCTGTTTACTGGTGAAATAGATACATTAGTAGCATGTATTGCTCTATATGGGCAGCTCTGTGGCCTGCAAGCCCATTCTATTGACAGCGACTGATATTTTTTTGGAGTTATATCTGCGATTGTACCTGTTTCCTTAAAGAAATGGAATTGTCAGACAGGGCTAGCAGTAGACATTCCAGAGGGAACCTACTTACTCACAACTACTCATGCATAAATCAGTGTATTTTAAAAAAAATGACACAGGCAGTTTAAATTAGTCACCCCCCAGAATTTCCTCTGTTATGATTAAAGGGGAATACTGAGGCATATACTTCTTTGTTGGGTAGTAAGCCAGTACTTTGTCAAAAATATCTTTGCTGCAAAAGAGCAGTCAGACTTCTAGTTTCCTAAGTGAAGAGACTGGTGCTCTGAAAATATAGTTGCTGCATAGACGCAATCTGGAAGTTCGGGGCAGCTCTGAGAGATGCAGGCCATGTGGCCCTGGCCTTCCTGCAGCAGGCCCCTGCCTCCGTATTCAGACACATTCTTGGCATATTTCAGCAAAGCACACATCGCTAATGATTACTGCCAAATGAGAAACTTAGAGTACCTGAGCAGATGACACCGGCATCTTCATGGTGCCCACAGTTGTGGTCTGACCAGCCAGAATGAGCACACTGGCCCAGGAAGTGCTCCACCCCAGCACATTGGAGGTTATCTAGGAAGATATCTCCCGAACCAGAGCCAAAGTAGGCCTTGCCAAGGGCAGACACAGCCTGACCACACCCCAGCTGTCTGCACACGACCTCAGCTTCGTTCAGGTCCCACAGGTCATCACACACAGTTCCCCAGACTCCCTGGTAGAGGATCTCCACACGCCCTGAGCATCGATTGGAGCCACCCACCAGCTGCAGCTCTGGCCAGTCCCCTGCAGACAGAGACCTGGTGACTGTAGTCATCTGGGAGGATGACACCTTTCCATGAGATGTTTGAGCTTCCCTCTCCTATATTCTATTAGATAAAGAAAACCTACTAGAGTCGGCCAACTAGTCAACCCCAGCTGGAGTGTGATAAGTCACAGGGTTGTCAATAACATTTAGGGTGTACAAAATCCACTAATTACTATCTGTTATGTCAGAAATATGCACAAATCTGCTTGGGTTAAATGCAGAAAAAAATGAAACTTGTACAAAACTTTGTTATTTTTTGTGAGAAGTTTTCAAGTGTCACTTTTATGGTAGCTCAAGGTTATGGAGCAGGGTGTTGGCATGCCAACCTTACCTGTGAAGGAACTGAAAGTAGAAAAATTGAAAGGATTCCCCTGAACTCTACTTGTGGCAAACAATGTGTCTATTTAAGGCCCTCCACACCCTCTGCTTCAGAAATGCCTTATTCTTTTTCTGCTGGTCTAGTTCATTGCTCTGAGGCTCTGCCCATTTTGGAAAAATCAATTAGCGATTGAGATGGTGAGGCTAATTATACCTGAGACAGGCACAGGAAGAGGTGAGATGTTCCCACTGGGAGTATTTGAGAATTCTGAAAGGTACAAAAGAAAAACCAAGCAATAATAACAGCTATAACAACAAAACAACCTGTTTATTCAGGATGTAAGAGCCAGAAGACTGTAGGGGTTTGCAATGTTCCTAAGTCCTAGGGTAGAGTCAGTTGGTCCATTTGCAAGCAAATGGACTATATGTAGTTCTAGCATTCCACACACGAAGCAGGTACAGCAAGTACAGACATGGGTGCTGAGAGAAAGAGACACTTGGTATTCAAATGGGTGCCTTCTGGGACTTACGTGGTCTTTCTGTTACCATCTTGGAAGTTTCTGTGGGGATAGCTGTGGAGACAAGATGAGGATAGACTTAAGAAGTCAAAGGCACCATCCTTAGATCAGTCTTCATTGAGCACCCAGATCCCCCTTGATTCTCTCACCTTGTCACTTACATAATAAAATATGTCCTAAGTCAACCCCTCTCTTCACATGGTCTCATGTAGCCCAGAAGCATGGAAGCTGACTGAAATGACAGACCCCTCTGCCTCTTCACCAAATATAACTTAATTTTTATTAAAATGCAAATACTCATACACATTTTTCCTGGGAGGAATCCTCCCCCATTTTTTTTTGACTTGCTTCTTGTGATGGCTAGTCTTAATTTTAACTGAATTTTCTTTATAGAGGTATATCTGCCTCTTCAGTTACCTTTATTCCTAGATATTTTATTTTTTTTTAGGAGCTATTTTGGATGGAAATGTTTCCATGATCTCTTTCTCAGCATGTTTGTTATTGGTATATAAGATGGCTCAGTGGTTAAAAGCAGTGGCTATTCTTCCAGAGGACCAGTGTTCAATTCCCGGCACCCACACAGCAGCTGACAACAGTCTGAATTCCAGCTCCAAGTGATTTGACACCCTCACACAGGCATACATGCAGGCAAAACACCAATGCACATAAACCAAAAATAAACCCTTTTTAACATATATATATATATATTCATAAGTTGATTTGATATATGTCATTTCACTAAAAGTCTTGATCATTTCTAGAAGTTTCCAGTTGGCACTTTTGAATCCTCATGTTTGATGTCAAATCATCTGCAAGTAGGGATAATTTGACTTCTTCCTTCCCTATTTGTATCTCTGGAATCCTCTTCTCTTGTCTTATTGCTTTAACTAGTGCTTCCAGAAGTGGGGGAAATAGTGGACATCCTGTCAGGAGCCACCATAGGACAAGCTAATAATGGGCAGGTGATCTTGGGATGGTCTTCTTTGAAGTAATAAATAATCCATAACAGATTTGCTTCCATAGGCAAGGCCCAGGAGAAAATCATTTAGGAAAGAGTCCTATTAATATGCTTTTCCTGTTATTATTATATATATGACAATCACTAGGTATTAGCCCACACTTTTGAGCAGATCTCTGCAGAACTACAAAGATGTACTGTTTCTTAGTAATGCTATATAGACAAATAGATGACTTTTTAATTCTTAGTGATGATCCTATAAGAATTCCTAAAGTTATATCAGTGTTTATTAAGCTCTTTTATAGTGGTACTGCTATTAGGTCCTTTCTGATAGTCAAAACTGCAAAATGAGAACTGTCAGTCTCCCATGTGTCACCATTAATTGCTTCTAGATAGTAACTAGACTTTCTACTACTCAGAGCACATTCCAAAAAGTTGTAAAACCATTAACCAAAAGTCATAAAATGAGAACTACAATTTATTATAGGTGCTGTGGCAGAAGATAAAATATTAACTTGTTTTATCTATACAAAACTTCACTTATAAATTAGTTATGGTTTTAAACTTTCAGTGAACCTGTGGAGCTGTGACAGGTGATGGATGTTTAGCCAGATAATTACTTCTAATGGATATGCATGTAAACATTCTCTGTTGTAAACTTCTTATTCAATTTATGATTTTAATTTATGTGTAAACTTGTGACAAACTTTTTACCATGTGATCATGTATTCTTAAAGATGTATAAATGCTGAGGACAAGAGAGGCTTGTGAATTTCCCTTGCCCACTTAGGATTTTTCCCACTTTTTCCTAGAGAGTTTTCATAGGAATCTTTTTACAACTTAGAAATAAATACTAAATTCACTTTTCAAAGTGTCCTTTTTTTTCCTGTGACTTCAACTAGCAGGCTGAAATTTAGGGAATTCCTATGGAGTTAGAACAAAGGCTACTTTACTTAATTTTACTTAATCCCTTGCTGTTTTAGGATGGGGTGCTAAGTGTCAGAGACTGTACTATCTGGCCTCAGAAGAACTCAGAAGGCAGATCAGCTACAGTAGCAAGTAGCTTAGACTTAGACAAGTAAACCTTTTATTATTATACAGCAACCCTAAATAACTCTAAAGGCAAGGTCTTACCCCCATATCTCATAAGACAAAGTCTTAACCCTCCGCCGATGCTCTTCCCCCCCTGGCACAAGAACTAAGAACAGAAAGAAAGAAGACCCTGTCAAGGCTGACCCCCAGCACATACCAGCCTCATTCCTGATTTTTATGAAATTGCTTTAAGGTTTTCTCCATTTAAGATGATATTGGCTATGGGTTTGTCATGTATAGTCTTTACTATGTTAACGTATGCTCCCTTCAGTCTTACTGCTTCTGGAACTTTTATTGTGAGGTAAATGTCTTTCCTGCATCTATTGAGAGGATCATGTGATTTTTTTTGTCTATAATTCCATCTAAATGATTTATTATATTTATGAATGACTTACACATTCTGAACCATCCTTGCATCTTTAAGACAAATCCAAGATTATCACGGTAGGTGATCTTTCAGATATGTGTCTCTATTCAGTTTGCTAGTATTTTGTTGAGGATTTTTACAGTTATGTTCACTGGGGACACTGGCCTGTAGTTTTCTTTTCTTTTTCTTTTTTTTAACCTGTCATTTTTTCCAAGTAATACTGGCACTATAGAAGAAGATTTAGAGTAATTCTTCTGCTTATAGTTTTCTAATAATTTTTAAAGTATTGGTTGTAGATCTGTCTAAAAAGTTTGGTAGAATTCTTCTGTGAATCTGGGCATTTTTGAAGCTATCATCATCATCACTATATTACTATTTCAACTTATTTCCTATGGGTCTTTGCAAATTAGTGATATTTTGTTGGTTTAACTTTGGTAGTTTGGAATAATCTAGAAATTTGTTCATATCTTTTTAAAAAAAAATGTTTATTTACATTCCAACCATTGGCCCCTCCTGGTCCCCTTCCCACAATTCCTCATCCCATTCCTCTTCCCCCTTGTCTCTGAGAGGGTGTTTCCCCTTCCCCCCAACCACTTGGCATCCCCCTTCCCTTGGGCCTCAAGTCTCTCGATGATTAGGGGCATCTTCTCCCACTGAGGCCAGACCAGGTAGTCCTCTGAAGGAAAGGTAGTCTCCAGTGACCAACCCAACTTGGGATCTATCTCATGGTGGTGGGGGGGGGGCACCAAGACCTGACACTATTACTGATGCTTACAGTCAGGAGCCTAGCATGGCTGTCCTCTGAGAGGCCCTACCAATAGCTGACTAAGACAGACACAGATACTTGCACCCAACCATTGGACTGAAGTCAGTAACCCCTATGGTCGAATTAGGGAAGTACTAAAGAAGCTGAAGGGTAGGGTGACCCCATAGGAAGATCAGCAATCTCAACTAACCCAGACCCCTGGGGCCTTCCAGAGACTGAGCCATAACCAGGCAGTATACATAGGCTGGTCTTAGGCTTCTGGCACATATACAGCAGAGGACTGCCTGTTCATTTCTTTTATAATTTTATCTTCATGGAGTTTTTTAAAATATAAGTTTTTTATTGTAATAGGTTTTTAAAAAAATATTTCCCTATATTATTCTGAATTTCATTGTTCTATGTCATAATGGTTCCATGTTCATTTCTAATTCTATTAATTTGGATAATCTGCTTTCTTTTGGTTACTTAAGCCAAGGGTCTATTGATCTTATTTATCTTCCAAAAGAACCAGCTCTTAGATCTGTTGATTCTTTGTATTGTTTTATTTGCTTCTACCTTATCAATTTCTGCTCTGATCTTTACTATTTCTATGAGACAAACCTCTTGGAGAATCTGTGAGGCCATTGACATAAAGCTTCAACTGAAGTGAGAAAGCACATCCTATGTGTAGACATGGCCTGTGCATAGGTATGGTCCCAGGCTGAATTAAAAGCAGAAAGTGAGCAGAACACCTGTATTAACCTTTCTCTGCTTCCTGACTGGGGATGCCATTTGAGCTTCACCTGCCACAACTAGAGCCACTGTGTGCCTTCCCAGGCATGGCAGGCTGCACTTCAAACTGTGAGCTAAAATGAACCTTCTTCCCTTAAGTTGCTTTTGTCAGGTATTTTGTAATTGTTTTTTAAACAAGGAAGATAACTGATATGCTTCTGCTGTATTAACTTTTTAAAGTGGAATATCTAATTAAGTATGTCTTGCATTGGTTAAAAACAAGGAATTGAAAATTTAAATAGACAATTATCAACATAAAGTGACCTGGTGGTTGAGTAAATGTAATCTGGTTCCAGTGTGACTGGGCATTAGGTTCATGCAGAAACCCTGTAGACAGATTGTCTCTGTCATCTGAGACTTGAACTAGGAACTGGGAAACAGAAGAGTGGAAGCAAAGGTTGACAGTAAATCACCAGGAAGGCTGGGCATTGCAGTGCACTCAGGAAGCAGAAGCAAGTGGATCTCTGTGAGTTTGAGGCCAGCCCAGTCTATACAGTGAGTTTCAGGACATCCAGGGATGCTTAGTAAGACCTCATCTTAAAAATAAATCATCAGGAATGAGGGTAGAAGAAGAAACATGAACTAAAAATGGCATGCAGTGACATGAGAGTTGACTCACTGATCAGGTACGGAGTCTTTGTTGTCATCTCTGCAAAAACAAGAAAGCTACAATCAACTGATATATCATCCCAATTATGAAGACATATTTGACTCATTGTTTGGTACAGAGCATCTCTTCTGTCTTACAGCTTGCTCAGTGAGTTAGCCCATCACTTACTAAAGGCCCTGGGGACTTTCTTAACAGCATCTTAGACAAGACAGATATGAGGCCCGACTTAGGTATTTATAGGTAGAGAGTAGTGTAGAACCCCAGGTAATTACTGAACCTCTGAGGCCTCCATTTCCCCCTGTAAAAAGAGATGATCCATGGGTTTGTGCAAGTATAACACATTCAAGGAGCTTATCTGTGCTAGTAGGTGGATGTTATTGTGAGTATTGGGCTCACATTGTTTTAATTGATCTTACTAACTTGTGTACACTGTGCTTTAACAGAGACCCTCGGCTTAGCTTTTGCCTTCCCAGCATGCACTGCATCTCATTTCCAACAATGATCTTATGCCTCATGAGTTCTCTTGCTGTTTCTCTATGAACAGCCTACCTACTGTCACAGGCAAATTCAAAATGGATCTCCCCTGGTGTTTTCCCTGGTGTTTGTAGCCTATAGTGGCCCTGTTTTTTCTATTGTCCCCTTTTGATGTGCACATGTGTGTCTCTGAAGCACATTCTAGTATACACACTATTTTATTGGTTTGCTTTCACTTAGTATGTATTCCATTTACCCTCTAATTTTGTCTTGTATATTAATCTTGACCTCCTTATCGGTATGGACAAGCCTGAGAGAGTCCTAGAGGGAACATGTTCCCTTTCTCTGTCTAAAACACCTATCTGGGATTAGAGTCAGAGTGTTATTGGAAATGACTCCCTAATGGCTCAGCTTCTGTTGTATGAATCCTCACGACAGATTCCCCATCAGTCAAGAGTCTTGTCCAAGATTATAGAACAAATGATGGCACACACCAGGAAGTGCAGAGTTATGATTCCATGCCATCTTCTTACCTTTGGCTTCAAAATAATAATAAGCCATGAAGTTTTTCCCAATGTTGTTCTCGCCTCGGAAGTACACGAGGGTCATTGAGTTGGAGTGAGATGCGAAGGTGACATGCAACCCACGGCAAGGTTTCCCCAGGGACTTTGTGGAGGATGGAGGGCCATCCAGGATTTCAAAATACTCATTGGTGCAGTCAAGGCTAGGGAAGCAAAATCATGAATACCTCTTAGTCTCTTCATCACAAGGTTAGGAGGTATTCTGTGAGTCCTGTTTTATGTTATCGAAGTAAGAATGCTAGGGAAAGCCCAAAGCCTGTCTGTGATGTAGACACAGTATGATCACTTTATCCTGTATTTTTCCTCTGAAAAAATATTGTCTGGAAGGAATGGGACTTTTAGCAGCTGGAAGAGGAAGAACACAGACTTTAGAGAACCCTGTTCAGGACCTGGGAGCTGCTGTGACCACAGGGTACTGCATAGTCTTGGGCCGACAGCTAATCAAGGTCATCTCACTATGTGATGTTTGAGAGAAAAAGTCTAAAATCAGCAATAGGGTCTGGCTGTTTGTGTGCCTGGTAATAGAATAGCTCTAGGTTAACATCCACCCCACTTCCCAGAGACAAGCTTTGGCAGCTAGCCTGTCTATAGGGACGTGGGCTACAGACCTGTCCCATTGGCTTAATGAAAGCCATTTGGTCTTGTCAGCTGCAGTGTTTCTCTGTGAATTTTTGTGTAGCTGTCTCCAGTGCTCGAAGCAGACTATGCCCTGTCACCAGCCCAACAGCTATCCATTTCAAACAAGCCTTAAGTTAAGCACAATTCAAGATGCATAAATAATGTGGGGGGTTCTTGGAGTTATTTTTAGTATAACTTTAATCTATGAATAACTTCATCTTTATGTATTTATAATATTAAAACCTGAAATTTCCTCAGATCTGTATCTTTCACCAGATAGCCAGGATAAACAGAGAGTGTGTATATGTGTGTGTGTGTGTGTGTGTGTGGGTGTGTGTGTGTGTGTCCCTCTCTCTTTGTCTCTCCTATCCAAAGCCTGTAAAGTGACTTCCTTTTTAATTAAAAATGCATGGAACTGTGAATATGATCAAAATATATTGTATACATGTATAAAAATTTCAAATACTATATGAAATATTACATTAAAAAATAAAATGACATGTCTTAGAAAAATTCACCAACATACAAAAAAGCATGCATATTTCCTTATGCATATAGTGTATGTATACAAACTAAGAGTGTAAAAGGAAAGTGTAAAAGCTATAGAATTCACAATCACCCTGACATCAGCAAAAATAAAGAGATATCTATATATACAGGCTTGTATAAAAAGAGGTAGTTTAAAATCCTACATACTACCTAGGACTTGGAGAAGCCGGGTCACAAGTGTTGCTGGTGGGAAGATGACATGACAGTCACCCTGGAAAAGCCTATCTGTTCTAAGAAGCTAAGTGTGTACTTACCATACAACTTAGCAGTCAAACTCTTGGGTATTCAGCTCGGAAGAATGAACTTACATTGGCATAAAAACCCCCTGAATGTTCCCAGAAGCTTCATTTGCAATAGTTGCAGACTAGTGACAAGCCAGATGTTTCTCAAAGAGGAAGGGATTGACCAACTCTGGCACAGCCATATTAATGAAATCCTTTTCCACAGTAAAGAGCAACAATCCCTGGGTACTACAGCAACCTGAATTTTAGGCATCTTAGGGGTATTATGATGAGGAAAAGAAAGTCAACCTCCCACACTACATGCTGCATGATTCCATTCAGAGAACATTGTTGGAATGGCAACATGTAGAGGTGAAGAATAAACCATGGTTAAGGAACAGAGATGGGCAATCCGAGAAGACAAAGGTGAAAGGATAATTCCTTTGTGTGATGTACCTGGAATAGAGCAGTGGTTTTGTGACGCCATTCACAGGGTTAAACTATGTAGAACTTCCCACCCGCACCATCACACAAATAATTCCATGTCAAATTTGTTGGGAATTGAATACAGGTTTTGGTTCACTTACCAGTAACACCCCAATATCAATTTGCTGACTTTGATAATGTTCTACCACTTAGAGATGCTTGTGAGGGGCATACAGGGCTGTGTATTATGTTTTGAAACTTCCTTTTGTCTTCAAAATAAAATTTTTAAAAAGCATGAAGGACTCTTTTGCATATGAGAATCAGAATAGGGATGAACAGTTAACACACTGAACTGCACTGTATGCTTATATAGCATCACTTACTCAAGAGATGGAAATGCCAGCCGTATATGATCAGAGGTATTTGCTCTGATTTCCCACACACAGGTTATGTTGTCATGCATTTCATTCATGGGGGGATTCTTAATTTTTCCAGGTGCATTGGTAATGACTCCACCACACCGAGATTTTTCTAGAAGAAAGAGGTTGTGACAACAAAACTGCACAAGTAAACCAGTTAACATGCCAACGTGGATGGAAGAAGAGTTCACAGGAGTCCCCACCCCTAGCTGAAGAGCTATAGGCAGTCAATGGCTCCTGGGGGACAGTCAATTTTATTTAAGGATGAGGCTCTTGATACATTGTCCTTCCTCTAGTGATCAGTCCTAAACCCTTGTGCACATAGGAAACACTAACTGGACTTAGATAGGTAGATATATGGATGGATGGATGGATGGATGGATGGATGGATGGATGGATGGATGGACGGACAGATAGATGACAGATAGGGATATTGCCTAAATTTTAGATGTGAATTGGGGGACCATAGGAGCAGTTAGAAGGGTGGAGGAGGGTGGATATGGTACAACTACGATGTACTCATTGTATAAAATTCTAAGAAAAGGTGCTTTAAAGCTTTAGTTTGCATTGTTCGGTTTACTAATTTTACAATGTACACCTTTTTTTCCTTTTCATTTTTTCAAAAAGAGGTTTTATTGTCATTACTTTGTGGATATGCCTTGGGATGTATTGAAGTTATAAAATGGCTTAAAATATCTTCCAAACTTAAGCTATTAGCATACATGTGTTTGAAGTTTGAAACAGCTCTCATATTTATGGAGACTTGTAGTCCTCTGCTGGAAAGATGAATATTGGTAAGACCTTTCCCTCTCATTATTCCTTAGTTGTGGATTCTATTATTCATTGTCAGTCACATCCTGCCCATGAATATCTCACGATCTCACACAACCAATGAGTAATGCACTGCTTCAGTGTTCCCAGTTAAAAGCGAACCTGTGTGGGACTCCTCCTATGTATGTATGTGATGATGACAATGGCTGACCCACCCAACCATCATTTCTTAAAATGATGCTGGTAAATATCTACTATTGGGTAGAAAGTAGTTGGCCTGAGTCATATACCTCTCTATTAATGATAGCATTTCACATCCATCAGTCCACCCATCTGCTTGTCTGGTTTTTGTTTTTTCAACCTGGTTGACTGTATGTCCACTCCAACACTCAGTTCAATGACAGTGTAAATAACTCGTATCTAGTCAGATTATCTGGCTGGGTGGGGCCTGGTTCTGAACAGCCACACACTTCGGGCATCATTATCATCATTTAGCTCTTTGTCATTATGTGGTGCTAAGTCTATGCTATTCAACTGGAGGTTCTAGAACCCAGAAACATAGTCAAAGCTAGGAAAAAAAAAAAAGAGCATATGAAGAAGAGAATGTGGAGAAGGTGGGTATGGGGAGAGGGCAAGGACAGAGAAGGCAAGCATGCTCTTCATAGTGGACTCCCCTTCTGAAGTAATGAGTCTGGGTGCTGGCTGGCAATATCATTACATGAATGGCCATGTCTAACCTTCACTCACAGTGCTCTGACTTCGAGAATATAGAAGTGGTACCATGTCTCTGCTTGAAACTCCTTCTTTGACTGTTTGGACATAAAATCACATCCCTAAGTACCTTGGCCTTTTCTTTTGAACTCTTCATGTAGAACAATTCTTGTGGGGTGACCTAGACCAGAATACCAGGCAGTGGTATTCTGGGTAGTTTCCTTGAAGAATCCCTTCAAGGCTTGAGTGCTAAGGAAGAGGAGATCCAAGCACACTGAGCTCTCTCTTACCTGGATCCATTGCTCCTTCCATGACAGCCACGGGGGGATCTGCCAAACACAAAAATACACGTGGATGACAGGTGCCATGGGTCTGCACAGCTGTCTGTAGACAAGAATCATGAGAAGCTCATGGCAGGCACAGCCCCTCAGCCCCTCCCAGGCCTCCTGAGTCAGTTTCTAGAGGCGAGATTTGAGCATCAAAGGGCTTTGTGGAACAACAGTCAAGCAATGCTGACATATAGAGCCTGCTTAGATTTCACTGTATTATTCTCTTAACCCCCAGAAAAATGAGATAAATTTAAAACTAAGATTAAAAAAAAAAACCCTAAGACATTGAAAACTGGGGACATAGCTCAGTGGTAGAGTACTTGCCTAGCATGAATATGGTTCTGGGTTCAAACCCCAGCATTGAAAAAAAGATTTGTTAAGAACAATCAAACAAAAACATAAAAATTCTAGCTCCTAAAGCCTCTTCCAGTAACCCAAGGGGCTGGAGATTACAGTTTAGGATGTGGAAATCAGGAAACACACCATTTCAGGGGCCAGACTGAGGACTCAGTCGTAAAGTGATTACCTGGCAAGCACAGGACCCTGAGTTCAGTCTCTAGAACCCTCACACAAAAAGTTGTGTTTAGTGGTGCACATTTGCAATCCTAGTGCCAAGGAAGCAGACACAGGTGGATCCCTGGAGCTCAGTGGCCAACACATATGTGTATTTGCACGTAGGAGACACACACACACATTCAGCTTTTCTTTGGCCCAGTGTTGCTAAGATCTGCTGAGTCAGGACTTGAAGATGCAGAAGGTTCCCAAAATATCCCCTCTAGCAACTCTTGGTTCAGTATCATCCACTGCAGATTATCCCTCTGGTTCAACTTATTCCCACTGGCAGGGTTGACAGCTAGTGGAGGATGTAAGCAAAACTTTTCCAGACCTTGGGATACCAGCTTAATTTCTAACTCTTCCCCCAGTCTCTCTCTCTCTCTCTCTCTCTCTCTCTCTCTCTCTCTCTCTCCTCCCTCCCTCCCTCCCTCCCTCCCTCCCTCTCTCTCTCTCTCTCTCTCTCTCTCTCTCTCTCTCTCTCTCTCTCTCTGTCTCTGGCTGAGAATTATCTAAGAGCATGCTATCAACGGACTTCAAGGTCTAATGAGAGGGAGAGCCTGAGCATAGGAACTCCAGGGAGGATGAAGGAACACCAACAGCAATGAAAGTTTTGTGAGCCAGGGCTGTACCAGGAGTAAGACGCAGAGGGAGTAGAAAGAGAATTGCCTCAATGGGACAGTGTTTGTTTCACTAGCCTTTCTCTGCTGGGAAGGAAGTGTCTTAGCTGTATTTCACATTTCAACCACATCCTACCCACCCATAGGCCACTGTGTCTATGCAAACCTCAAACCTGACTGAACAACTGAGACATCAGTTATCCTGTGTGTAGGATGCACAGTAGAGGAGGGGTGGGGCTAGGACAGCTGACTCTGAGAGCACTGTCTACCCTCTTCTTTGACAACTGGGTGATTATATCTTGTCATTCTGCTACTCCACTGCCTCAGAGCATATGTCAAATCCAATTTTCAGCAGAACCCCTTCCTCAAGCTTCCAGTGAGCCACAAACATAAACATCGTCTTCCCTACCTGATAGTGTGGCCGTTCCATATTCAGCATCTACAAAAGTGAGAGAAGAAAACATCTGCTGTGAGGGACTGGCACGCTGGCTCTGTGAGGGACTGGCGTGCTGGCAAGTGTTCAACAGTTATTTTTACACATAATGTGATAATTAGTTTATCTTCACTGTCAACTTAACTGGAATTGGAACCACCTCTGGACCTATCTGCAAGAATGGTTACCTGAGGATGAAAGACTATGATTTGATGGATGAGGATTCCAGGTTGAATAAAAGGGCGGAAGTGGAAAGCAAGCCCCACCCCCATCTGATCTGGGACTGCAGAGGGCAGTGAGACAAGCTCACTTCCACTTCCACCACCATGGTGGAGTGTGTCCTCAAATTGTGAGCCAAAGCACACCCTTCCTTCCTTCCTTCCTTCCTTCCTTCCTTCCTTCCTTCCTTCCTTCCTTTCTTCCTTCCTTCCTTTCTTCCTTCCTTCCTTCCTTCTGCTTTTGTTAGTATTTTGCTACAGTGGAAAGAACAGTAGCTGACACAGGTATGAAGGGTGTTCCTGGAACACCTTCCTGGAAGGGCGGAAGCTAAAGGGTCCTAAAGGGCAGTGGGCCTCCCTCACCTGAACAGATAACACTGGCATCTTCACTGTGATCACAGTTGTGGGAGAACCACCCAAGGTGGGAGCACTCCTCCAGGTGCTCCTCATGCCCTTGCAATGCACGTTGTCAAGGAGATCTTCCCAGAACCTTGCCCAAAGTAAGCTTCGCTCAGGGCCGAAACAGCCCAGCCACACCCCAGCTGCCTGCAGATGATGTTTGCTTCTGGAAGGTCCCAGAGGTCATCACATACAGTCCCCCAGACTCCCTGGTAGAAGAGTTCTACACGGCCCGCACAGCTCCCGTGGTTGCCTGACAGCCTCACTGGGGCCCAGCCACCTGGGGAAGAAAAAGGAAACAGGGAGATAAATGCCACCTTCTCTGCCCACTGATGGCTATTGTCTACAACTCAGCCTCTGTTCTTATTTTCCTTGAACTGCCCAAAGCAGCCTATGCAATTACCCCACTGTCCATAACCTATGGTATTTTCCTTCTCTACATCCTGTTTCAAGACAGCCTCACTGCGATGAGTTATTTGCAGAGGTAGCCATCATCCTCTTGACAGCGTGACCCTGAGATGCTCCCAGTGAGAAGTCATGCTTCTTCTCCCCACCCTACCCCCATTGGCATTATGCTCCAGGCCTGTGGTTCATCTTGGCTGTGAGCGCAGGCACACGGAGCTTTACTCCCTGAGCACCCTGGAACATCATGTGGATTAGCTCAGGCTAGCATGCTGGATGATGGACATGTAGCTGTCACTTCACTCATTTCTGGAGACAGCTAAAGTAAGAGGCCAATCCTAGGATAGGCATCTTCAGCTGACTTTCCAGTGAGTCACATGCATAGTAAACCAAAGCCACAGCCAGCAAGCCCGACCTAAAACAGCAGATGTGACCAGATAACTTGAAAACTCAAACAATATTTTAAGAATGGTAGTTAGTTCATATGTCTGTGTTTGGGGGACAGCTTTACACAGCAGTGGGTAACCTAACCATTCTTTTATCCCTTTCAGATAGCCTGCTCTACTCACACCAAAGGAAGACCTGGGGTCAAGGTCATGCATCCAGGGATGGAGTCTGCCTGGTTAGGATGGCAACTAAAGTTCACATTGATTCCAGAAGAACCAGTGCATAGCTGCACTCAGATTCTGGATGTTTGGATCGTTGGAATCAGAAAAAGAGCTATATAATGTGGGGTTTGAAACTTCCCTGGGGGGACTGGTAAGTCACATAAAACAGGTAATTAATAGAGAAATTTTTTAGGGTAGTAGCTAACAGCCAAGCATGAGGGTGCACACCTGTAATCTCAGTGCTTGGTAGGCTAAGAAAGGTGGGGTCTTCCCATGTGTTTGAGGCCAGCCTGAGCTACAGAGTTAGACCTTGTTTTTTTTAAAAATAAATAAATAAATAAATAATGAAAAAGAAGTGTTATAGTTGGGTCATATGGCAATTCTATTTATTTTCTTTCTTTCTTTTGTTTTGAGAAATTCCAAAACTGATTTCCAAAGTACCTGTACTAGTTTACACCCCACTTACAGTGCATAAGCGTTCCCTTTTGGATCCCCTTTGCCACATCCACTCCAGCATTTGTGGCCCTTTATGTTCCTGATGATGGCCCACTCTTCAGACTGGGGTAAGGTGAAATCCTGCAGTAGCTTGAATTGGCATTTCTCTGATAGCTAAGAATGTTGCACACGGTTTGAAATAGTTACTAGGCACATGTATTCCTTCTTTTCAGAACTTTATATATCCTGCTACAGAGACGCTTGCACATCATGTGTTCATGCTGGGAAATGAAATCAACCTAACTACGCACTGATTGGTGCATGATAGTGAATATGTGTGCATCTACACAATTGGATATGACTCTGCTGTAAGGAAATCACGAAGTTTCCAAGTGAATAGATGGAAAGGGAAAGATTGTACTTAGTGATGTCACCTAGGCCCCCAAAAGACCAATGCTGTATGTTCTTAGTGCTGTTTTCAAATCATGTGTTTTATGTGTTTACTCTGGAAGTCACATGGAAATCAGGAAGTTAGAAGGCCAGTGGGAGGGAAGTCATGCATTTAGGGAGGGGTTATAGTAAATTGTAGGTCAAATGAAGACAGAGAGAGAGAGAGAGAGAGAGAGAGAGAGGAGAATAAGGAGGCATAAAGATTCAAGCAGCAGATGGTGGAATGGTGTGGAATGGTGGGGATGAGGAAACAAGGGGCAAGTGTTAACAAAAATGAAGACTGCATAAAGAAACTATATGCAAACCTATGCGCTTACATTCCATGTTTTAAACTGTAACAAAAGGGGACAGTAGAGCACATGTAATAAAACAAAAACAAAACAAACAACAAGCAAACAAAAAACAACAACTACTACTACTACAAAGGAGAATACCGGGAGCCAAAGACTTAAATGGGGATAAGGGCAGAGGGAGTGAGATATAAGAATGTATGAAGAATCCGGGGGATGCTCCACTAATTTATAAGCTAAATGAAGCACTTACAAAAAATGAGAGTTTAAACAGAGGCATGTTGCATGAGTGAACAATGCAGGTCCAAGAAGACATGCACTGTTAACCATACCAAACATAAGTTTACCTTCCTACAGTTATTAGTCACATAGACAACAGAGGCATCCCAACAAGATGGGCTATTGCTCTTGCTCTTGGTTGTCCATACTAACTAAGATGTAAGACCCCCATTGCTAATGACATCACTTACTTCAATTGCAGGACCCAGAAGAACCAACCTTGAACTGACCAGGAAACATTCTTCCTGCTGGCTAGATTCCACAGTGCAAGACAGTGCTGGGGAGAAGGTATACCAATGGCCTTAGAGCGGGATCCTGCATATTACACTAATTGCCTGCCAGGGAAGATTTCCCCAATGATGCAACAGTGGGCACCTTTTGGATTTAACCACTCTCTTGATTGGATTTGAGGACTGCTCCATAGCAAAGAAGATAATGCCTTGTGCTGTACCATGGTTAAAAACCATAGCCAGAGAGGTGATAGAACCTGTGGGAGAATCTATTGATATTATTTTGCTAAGTGGTTATGTTTTTAAACTCCCTTCTAAATATTTATAGGTACTTGTACTTCTTCTAACCTTGGTCAGAGAGGCTGATTGCAGAAGTTAGCGGTTAAAAGACAGAGATTCATAGCTGTTCAAAATGCCAGCGCTAATGACAGTATCAGTCCTAGGTGAAACATCCAAATTCATCACACACACACACACACACCTTGGTTGGTTCTGTGCAGCTCTCTGTGTTCCCATGAGCTCTTTTAGAAGTTGTTCACTCTATCTCCTTTAGCAACAATCCAGAGGTGTCTACCCAAGGACATAGCAGCCACCTAGATCTATCGTAATTAGGTCTCAGCTCTCAGAAGCCTCAGCCTGTGAGACTTCCAAGGAAGTGTCACATTTACTAATTCCCAGAATATCAATCAGGTGTTGTTACATTTTCTTTATAAGGATCTCAAATACTTGGGTGAGATGCTAGGATCTGATTAGACTCAATAGGGGTTCCCTGAGGCTTCCTATACTCTCGTTAGCATCTGCAAGTGAGTTTTTTAGTTTTCCTCAATTCCTTTACATACATGTATACATATAAACCAAAACAATTAAATGATTACTTCTTTATTGGACTTTAAAAATGGTAATTGACTATCAAAAATTGGTTAAACCTAAAGCTTAAGTCACACACTGAACCCTACATATCAATAGTGGAAGACTTCAACATCTACTCTCACCAATGGACAGGTCATTAAATGTCATGAAAATAAACAGAGAAATAATGAAACTAACAGATGTTATGACTCAAATGGACCTAACATAGATCTATAGAATATTTCACCCAAACACAAAAAGATATACCTTCTTCCAGCACCTCATAGAGCCTTCTCCAACATTGACTATATATTCTGTCACAAAGCAAGATCTCAATAGATATAAGAAAATTGAAGAAGGTAGTGGTTAAAACCTGTCTCTTATCATACTACCATGGATTAAAGATGGAATTCAACAACAGAAACAACAGAAAGTCCACAATTCATGAAAACTGAACAATTCTCTACTCAATGACCACTGGGTCAGGAAAAAATAAAGAAAGAAATTAAATAATTTCTCTAGAATTCAATGAAAATTAATTACAGCATGCCCAAGCTTACAGAACACAATGAAATCAGTGCTAAGAGGAAAGTTCATAGCATTAAGTGCCTTCAAAGAAATTAGCGAGATCTTATGATATCCACTTATCAAAACACCTGAAAGTTCAAGAACAAAAAGAAGCAAAACATACCCCATTGAGTAGAAGGCAAGGCCAACATCAATAAAATAGAAACAAAGAGAATAATACAAAGAATCAATGAAACAAAGAGTTGGTTCTTTAAGAAAATCAACAAGATAAACACTTATCAACAATAAAAGAGAGAAAATATCTAAATTAATAAAATCAGAAATGAAAAGTGGGAAGTAACCACAGACACTGAGGAAATCCAAAGAATCATTAGCTCTAACTTCAAAAGTCTGTACTCCACAGAATTGGAAAATATAAAAGCATAGATGGTTTTCTTGATAGATACCACTTACCAAAGCTAAATCAAGACCAGATAAACAAGCTAAAAAGTCCTATAACCCCTAAGGAAATAGAAGCAGTCATTAAAAGTCTCCCCATCCCCAAAAGGCCAGGGCTAGATGGTTTTAGCAAAGAATTCTACCAGATTTTCAAAGAAGAACTGATAGCAATACTCCTAAAACTATTCCACAAAATAGAAACAGAAGGAACATTGCCAAATCCATTTTATGGGCCACAGTCACAGTGACACCTAAACCACACAAAGGTTCAAAAAGAAACAGAATTTCAGACTAATTTCCCTCATGAACATTGATGAAAACAAAAACAAAAAAACTACTCAATAAAATGTTTGCAAACAGAATCCAAGAACACGCCCAAAAGATCATCCACTATGATCAAGTAGGCTTCATTCCAGAGATGCAGAGATGGTTTAACATATGAAAATCCATCAATGTAATCTACCATACAAACAAACTAAAAGAAAAAAAGTAGGATCATCTTATTTGACACTGAAAAGTCTTTGACAAATACTCATTCATGATAAAAAAAAAAGTCTTGGAATCAGGGATACAGGCATATAGCTATATACATAATAAGGCAAATAATTATTTATTTAATTTATTATACAACTAAACAATTATTATATAACTAAAACAATCCTGTGCAATAAAATAACTTCTGGAAGCATCACCACCCCTGATTTCAAGCTGTTTTTAGAGCAATAGTAATAAAACCCATAGTATTGGGTTAAAAACAGACAGTTGATCAATGGAATCAAATTGAAGACCCAGAAGTAAATCCACACACCTATGGACACTTGATTTTTTTTTTGACAAAGTCAAAATTATATAATGGAAAAAAAGAAAGCATCTTCAACAAATAGTGCGGTCCAACTGGATATTAGCATGTAGAAGAATACAAATAAATTCTTATCTATCACCCTGCACAAAACTCAAGTTCAAGTGGATCAAACCTTATCATAAAACCAGATACACTAAGCCTGATAGAGTAGAAAGTAGGGAATACCCTTGAATGCATTGGCACAGGAGATAACTTCCTGAGAGAATTCCAGTAGCTCATGCACTAAGACCAACAATTAATAAATGTGACTCCATGGAACTGAAAAGCTTCTATAAGGCAAAGGACACCATCAATAGAACAAACAGCAGCCTACAGAATGGAAAAAGATCTTTACTAACCCCACATCTGACAGAGGGCTGATTTCCAAAATATACAAAGAACTAAAGAAATCAGATATCAACAAACCAAATAATCCAATTTTTAAAATGGGGTACAGAGCTAAACAGATTTCTCAACCAGAGGAATCTCTAATGGCCATGAAGCACTTAAAGAAATGTTCACCAACCTTAGCCATCAGGGAAATGCAAATCAAAATGACTCTGGGGTTCCATCTTACACCTGTCAGAATGGCTAAGATCAAACATCAAGTGACAGCACATGCGGAGAGGATGTGGAGCAAGGGGAACGCTCCTCCATTGTTGGTGGGAGTGCAAACTTGTACAACCACTTTAGAAATCAATTTGGTGGTTTCTCAGAAAATTGGGAATAGTTCTACCTCAAGACCCTGCCCTATTACTCCTGAGCAAATACCCAATGACTCTCCACCATGCATAAGGACATTCCTTCACCATATTCAGCAATGTTCAGCTCAACTATGTAGCAGCTTTATTCGCAGTAGCTAGAAACTGGAAATGACCCCAATGTAGCTCAACCAAGGAATGGATAAAGAAAACTGTGGTACATTTGACAGTGGAGTATTACCCAACTACTAAAAACAATGACATCATGAAATTTGCAGGCAAATGGATGATACTAGAAAGAATCATCCTGAGTGAGGTAATACAGACCCAGAAGGATAAATATGATATGTACTCACTTATAAGTGGATATTAGCTGTAAAATAGATAAAGGATAACCATGCTACAATCCACACACTCAAAGAAACTAAGTAAAAAGGAAGACTGGGGGGGGGGTGGAGGCATGTGAATCTCATGGAGGAAGGGAAAGACATCTTGGGTGGGGGAGGGGACTGAGTGGTTGTGGTGGGAACAGGAGAGATCAGGTGTGAGTAGGATAGAGGGGGAGAGTACTGGGAGAGACAACTGAAATTGGGAGTGAACATCTCAGGGATGAGCTAGAAAACTAGGGCAATGGAAACTTCGGAATCCATGAGGGTGACCTTAGCTAAGACTCCTAGCAATGGAGGACATGGGGCCTGAACTGGCCATCTCCTGTAACCAGACAGGACTTCCAATGGGACTGGGACACCAAGGCAGCCACACTTTTGACCTGTAATTTGTCCTGCCTACAGATGTGCTGGGGTAAAGATGGCACAGAAATTGAGGGAGCAGACTAATAATGATTCAGATTGAGACCCATGCCATGAAGAGGTATCCCACCCTGACACTGCTAATGATATTCTACTATATTTGTAGACAGGAGCCTAGTATAACTGCCATCAGAGAGGCTTCACCTCAGCAACTGATGGAAATTGATGCAAAGACCCCAGCCAAACATTAGGTGGAACTTGGGGAATCCTGTGGAGGAGGGAGAGGAAGGCATAATTCAGAGCCACAGGGGTCAAGGACACTATAAGAATATCCACAGAATCAACTAGCCTGAGTCCATAGGGACTCACAGAGACTGAACTGCCAACCAGGGAACCTGCATGGGACTGACTTAGGTTCTCTGCACACATATACAATATATAGTTTGTTTTCATATGGGACTCCTAACAGTGGGAACAGGGTCTGTTTCTGACTCTTTGCCTGCCTTTGGGACCCGGTCGTCCTACTGAATTGCCTTATTTAGCCTTAATAGGAAAGGATGTGCATAGTCTTACTTCAACTTGATATGCCAGGACTGGTTGATATCCATGGCAGGCCTTCCCTTTCTGAAGAGAAACAGAAAAGGAGTGGTTGGTTTGGGAGGGGTGGGGAGAGAGACTGGGAGGAGAGGGGAAACTGTGGTCTGGATATAAAACAAACAAACAACGGTTAAGCCCTCAAATAATTGCTTGAGTTCGGTTAGATAGAAAAGGGAACTATCATGTGTTGATTTTCTGGCCCACATGGTTAGATGTAAAACCAATTTTAGTGTTAGTATGCACAGAATCAGCTGGCTGTTGGATGTCTGGGGGGCGGGCATCTCTGTCCTGCCTTGAGTATTCCGTCACAGTGGTGGGAACAGTTTTCAAGGAGTTCCTGTCATTCTGTTAAATATCAGCAAGGCGGAGCTGCTGGTTGTCACATGATCTCTCTCGATGTCTTACTTGGGTACTTCTTCGCTTTGCAATTTCTAAACTCAAGAGGGCATTGCTATGGAAAGATAACAAAGGTGCTTGAATCTGGGCGCTTTCTAGAGCATTTTGATCTCTGTCAAGGTCACTTGGAAATATTAATTCAGCCCTAAGTGATTTTATTCCAATGCACCAAGCCCCCTCAACTGTTTGTAAACAACTAAACTTAAACATCCCCCATGTGACTTTATTCAGCCAATCTCAGCATTTACATAAGAAGTGTAGGTGATTTCCTGTGTGGTGTGTAGAATCGCTATAAACTCTTCTACCTGTGGGGTGACTCAGCCATGACAGACCATTGTGACACATGACAAGATGGCTTGTGTGAGGGTACCATTTGAAATCCATTTGAAAGGGTTAATAGTATGGACGCCATGTGTCATACTTAGCTTAACTGCAAACTTGATGCAGCCTACAACCCTCTAAAAAGAGAAGCCTCAATTTAAAACAGCCTAGATAGGATTAGCTTGTGGGAATGTCTGGGGGAGGGGGTTGTCTAGACTATTGCAATTTGATATAAGAGAAGCCAGCCCCTGTGGGAGGAACCACTCCATGAGCTGAGCAGGTGGCCCTGGGTTTTCTAAGAAAGCAATCTAAGCATGATTTTGGCCAAGGCAGCAAACAGCCTTGATTTCTGCTTTCCAGGATCTCCGCCCTGCCTGCCTTCAGTGATCAACCATAACCTGTACGCTGGAATAAATTCCCTTCTCCCCTAAGTTGCTTTTGGTCAGAATGTTTTCTCACAGCCACAGAAAGGGAACTAGAACCCAGTGCAGTGCCAAGGTCTTGCTACACTCACTTACAAAGGGACATCCTCAGGAGGGACAGCCACAAAGCAAAACCACTAACCTGATGGCTTGTATGACTCAGGATCTATTACTGCAGGGAGATCTGGTGACCTGTCAGCACCTGTGGGAGAAGGAAATCACCATGAGAGACTGGGGTGCTGTTGACATTGTAACCTCAATAACTTGTGGAATAGGAGTGAAATAGTATTGAGAAGATATAACAGCATTGACATCCAGGGAAAGCTACAGCCTCACACCAGAAAACACTGGACCTTCATGAACTGGATTAGAGCTTATAAATTATTTGGGGACCACTGACATTTCCTAAATAGCCTTTAGAAAACAGCAACAAAGAGCTCTAGCTAGAACTCATTTGATGCAATCTATGTCCCGGAATATCCCATTCTCTGCTTAACTGGATACATCTCTTTGACATGTCCTTTACTCTCCTAGCCCAGGTAGATCTACTATGAGCTCACAAAATGAGTTATCTCAAGCAAACAATTTGAGAATTGGACCAACCCAGGAGTTGTGTGCTGATGCTGCTGCAGCCCTAGACTCTGCAATCATAGCAGAAACCTGAGCCACCAGCACTAAGGCTGCTTAGAGTGTACCAGGGAGATCCCATAAAGACCAAACTTAAAATATCGACATTATAGCATATTGACAAGGATTCACAACAATTCTATCATATGAAGGTGGCAACTCAACATCCACGTTGGAAAACTGCTCACAAATTCTTGGATATTTATGGTGGCTTTATTCATATTAATGAAAATCAATAATAAATTTGACATCCATAAATTATGAGCAGATAAATTTTGGCATGCCCATATAATGAACTAGAGCTTAGGAATAAAAATGAATTAAAATAATAAAGAAATCATTAATATTACCAATATAAAGAAAAGATACCAGGAATCGCTTGGATAACTTGTTAAGCGTTATACAAGTAAAGAATCCTAGCACAGCTGGGTGTGGTGGAACAAGTTCTTAATGCCCAGACAGGCAGATCCCTATTGAGATATAATCTACCTAGAGCAACATTTACCAGTCTGTAGAGACCAGCCTGATGTGTAGAGAGTTCCAGAGCAGCCAGGGCTAGGTAGTGAAAGCCTGACTCAAAAAACAAACAAACAAACCAAGAGAAAAACAAAACAGAGAATGTGTAAAATGTGATGATGTGATGTAGTATCTTGGGTCTTCCATAAGAATGGCAAGCACCCTTAATCCCCAGGCCATCTCTCCTACCACAAACATTGCATATCTTAAATATGGTAACTATTACAATTCACTGAAGCACATGGCAACTTTTGCTGTAGGTAGATTATACCTCATTGGAGCTGACTTATAATGAACGGTAACTGACTTCATGTAAACATGGGGCTGAATGTAGGGGCATAGACACTGAATGCAGGTAGGAAAAGTCTGTTGTCACCCAGAATGGAAGGGACAGTGAAGGCTTGGATCACAGTGTCTGTGACATGAAAAGGAGACCATGATTGGAGCTCTCGGTGCCCTTGAATCCACAAAGCTATGATTCGAATCTAAAAAGCGTCTGTTTGAAGGCTCCTGTGTGAAAGCCTGCTTGCCTGGCTGGTGGGCTTTTGAGAACTGGTTGTGTCATGAGAAGTTTGATTTCTTGGTGGATAAATCTATTGATGAATTCACAGCCACGTGGACCATGAGGAGCTAGAACCTGGTTAAGGGTGGTAACTCACTGGAGGTGTTTCACCGAAGGGTACCCATGTCCCTGCTTCTGTACCATCCAGACCTTCTCTTCCTAGACACACTGAGGTGAGCAACTATGCTCTGCTACTATGATGTCCTGACTCTTGTCACAAGTTCCAAAGCAATGGAGCCTGTCCACTTTGAGCCCAAATAATGCTTTCCTATCTTAACTATTTTCTGAGTCACTTCATCATCATAGCAACAAGAAAGTGTCCAACACAGTAGCTACCAATTAAGCACTACATATCTATAGCCATGAAACATGTATGATGAAACAGAAGCAAGCCACAAAATTTGACTTACTGGGAGACTCACTTTTGAGGGTGGGGATGATGATGATGATGATGATAATGATAATGATAGACAGACAGACAGACAGATAGCTTTGATGATAATAATGGTGGAGGTAACAGTGACGATGGTGATTTCTGTGTCTATTTGAAAGGTTGTAAATATTCTGCTTTAATTATGTTTTAAGAGCGATTTCCCAAGCATGGCCTCAAAAGCAGCATCATAAACACACTAGACTTGTCAGGTAGAAAACCGTGGTGGTTTGAGTGAGAAAGCCCTGTGTATGCTCATATATTTTAACGTTTTGTCACCAGGAAGTGGAACTGTTTGAGAAGGATTAGAAAGTGTGGACTTCCTAAAGTAGGTGTGGCTTTGGTGGACATGTACCACCGGTTTTAAAAGCTGGTCCCAGGCCCAGTGTCTGTCTCTCTGTCTGCTTCCTCTGGATCAGGATGTAAAACTCTAGCTATTGCTCCAGCATCATGTCTGCCTGCTTCCTGCCATGATGATGACCACGTACTAACTGTAAGAGTTATCTTGGTCAAGGTATCTCTTCACAGCAATAGAACAGTAACTACGACACAAATCATTCAATCTACCCTAAACCTGCTGAGAAATGCTGAGGTCACCCAGTGACCCATGTTTTAGTGGCCTTCCTTGTGGTTCTGATGTCCCATGAAGTTTGGAAAGCACTGCACTACAATAAGGGGTGGGGCGTGAAATGACCTCATGCTGTTTCTGAGTGGGTGAGATACTCTGAATCATATACACACAAAATATTTCAATTGCTGCTGTCCCTTGACAGGCTTCAAAGATGTTATTTCTGATCTAATGTCTCTGGAAAATAGTCATTTATGCTCCCATAAGCACTTGTGGACTGATGAGGTAGCTTAGTAGGTAAAGGTGCTTGTTGTCAAGCCTGACAAGCTGAGTTCAATCCATGGGCCTCACTTGGTGAAAGGAGAGAACTAGCTTCTGAAAGTCACCCTCTGTCCTTTACACATGCACTGTGGCATGTACACACACGTGCGCACTCTCCCGCACGTGCACGCACACACACACACACACACACACACACACACACACACACATACAAGCACACACACATGCCCATGCACACATATATTCAACATACATGCACACACACAGGCACACAATGTAGTAAAAATGTCAAGTTTTGCACCTTGAGATCCCTGCTGTTCCCAGTCACTGTAGAGTATATTTTGAAGCCAGGGCTCTCTGTTCTTCAGTAGCCACAGAAGACTCACTTGTCTGTAACTACTTGGGGATTATGATCAGATCACAGGGCTCTGCCCTCCAGGAGGCTGGAGGCAGAGCTCTCACCCTCCACTTTCTCACTGTCCATGTTCTTCTGGGGAGCATTGTACCAAATGACATGCCCCAAAGATGTCTAGGATCACCCCAGGGAAGCTGCCCAGAAGAGAGGCTAGTCCATAAGATACACTTCCTGGAGTGGGGCTGGAGAAAGAGAGAGCACTCAACACAGAGATCTGTGCTCTTAACCTATCTGTTAAGGAGTGCTGAGATTTAAGCAGCTTTAATGGTAGATCATTCCAACCAGCTTTCAAATCAGATCATTCTGTACATTGCTAAAACCCTGATTCAATAGGCTCTTTCTCGTGCCATATCCATTACACAGAATAAACCAAAGAGACAGAAGTCAGTGTAGAAGAGATGCAGAAACCAGTGCTCTCTGGGGGGCAGAGAGAGGAGAGGGAGGGAGGGAGGAAAGGAGAGTATTGCTGCTGTTAGAGAGCCTATTAAGAGCAACAAAGAAGGTATCAGCTCTCCCAGGAGCAAGTCACTGACCACTCAGCTGGGTAGAGCTCTTGGAATACAAAAAGACCCCCTTACCAGAGTAGATGGCTCTAGTGCCATCCATCAGTGTGTGAACAAGCTGCTGTGGGCACTTGGGACCAGGTGGCTCTCTGTGCCAATTCTGCACATGTTATCTGTCTGGCAGGTTCCCCCCATATTCCTGGCTGAAGAGGGAGCTGAGGGGAATCGATTTAGCAGGACTGCACATAAGCCACCTACACATGACCTGTGCCCCTAGCAGGTCCCAGCTATCATCACACACAGACTCTGCAGGTGCCCTAGTGGGAAACCTCAGCCACCCAGATCATCCTTCAGAGCCATTCATCAGCCTCAGCTTAGAACAGACTTCTGAAGAGAAAAAGAAATCAAACGGAAACTGTCTGTTGAGCTTGCCTACTTGGCTAGCTTATGAGCCAGAGTGACTCACTCCAGCACCTCAGCTGCATAAGAGCATTGCAGGCAGAAAGTCTACACTAATAATTTCACGAGCTGTGTCCTTTGTTAGTCACTGAGCAAATCAGTTAGGTGATGGAGCAGCTGTTTCTCAGCAATGGCGCTTTACACTGACATCAGCAAGGGAGGCATGAAAATCTGGGGAAACCAATTCACTATGTGGAATATTTCCCAGAGTAACAGGAGCAGCTTTGTTTCTTCTCTCTCCTCTCTCTCTCTCTCTCTCTCTCTCTCTCTCTCACTTGTTCATCAATTTGTCTAAAATAGCAACTGTCTTTAAAAAAACATTATGGCATGATATATATATACTACACATATCATCTAAAACACATACATACACACATATATATACATACACATACATATATATGTGTGTGTGTGTGTGTGTGTGTGTGTAATTTGATTAAAGTAAAACCACAAACTATAAACTCCAGGGCCTCACACTTGGTAGCAAGCACTCCACCACTAAGCTGTGGTCCTAATCTTGGAGCTTTCTTGGTTTGAAATTTTTATGGATGCAGATAATGTGTTATGACCAAACCACCCCCTTTCTCCACACTCCAGTTCTTTCTCACATCCCCATCACTTTTCTCTCCTAATTTCAATGTTCTTTATCAAATATATTTGATAATATATTGATATATGTATTATTGATATGTTATTATTTATATTGTAGATCACACACACACACACACACACACACACACACACACATATTCTGTATGGCTGTAGTCAATCCACTGAAGCATAGTTACCTTCACAATGACCATATTGCTGAAGAAAATCAACTCTGCTCCCTCCCCCAGCTTCCATTAGTTACCAGCAGCTACTCAGACAGGGTTGGAACTTTGCAAGCCCCTCTCCCATCCACGCTAGGCTTGCGCCTGACTTGATCTTATTTAGGTCTTATATAAGCATTCAAATCCGCAGAGCCCATGTCTGCAGTAGCACTGTCATATCCAACAAGTACTGTCTTGTGTTATCTACTGCCTCTGGCTCTTACAGTCTTTATGGCCCCTCTTTTTCAATGATCACTGAACTCTGTGTGGAGGAAGTGTGATATAGCTGTACCATTTAGATCTGGCCACTCTACAGTCTCTTATTCTCTACACATTGACAGTTGTGGGTCTCTATTGTTGCCTACTATAAAAGGAAGCTTCTTTGGTGAGGATTTTAAGATTAAACGTACAGATATAAAGATAAGATCTTAGGAGACAGTTTATTACTATGTAACAATAATGTCAATGTTAATAATGGTGGTAGTAGTAGTAATAGTAGTAGCAGTGGTGGTGGTGGTGTGGTAATTTCTCCCCTAGGACCTATGACATAGACAGTCTTACGTTTTTTTTTTTTTTTCTTTTTGACTATCAGTGGTTCTAGGCATAGACTTGTGGATAGGCATTAAGTCTATTGAGAACGTGATTGGTTGCTCCTATAACCTTTCCACCATTACTGCATCAGTAGGCATATCTTGCCAGGCCAATTGTTAGTGTAGCTCACAGAATTCACATCTATGTATAACTTTCAATTACTTTTATCTCCCACTAGCATGCAGAGTATCTTCCAGAACTATGAAAACTATCCAATGGGGTGGGAAGAGCACCTTTAAATGATTCATTTCTTGGTAAAAAATGGAAACTAGTAATATAAAACATAGGCATTAATAACGTCTTGACAATGGCACAGTTTTGGGGGTGTGTGTGTTCATGTGTGTGTTCTGAACTTTACAACATTTCCCTAGAAGAGCAGGAATATAAAGGTTACAGGAGCCAAAGTCCTCTGGGAGGACCAACTAATCAGCCAGGTCTGGAGGATGGTGAGTCCTCTCTCACTGTGGTGCTTCCTCCTGTGCTTCAGCAACTGGATAGTTGCCCACGCACTTCTGCCCCAGCTCCTTCTGGTGATCCCCAGCTGTGGATCACGGGAAGCCCTCTTACCTTTGAGGCTGAGCCCGGGCACATGTGCTCTTCGACTGCCAGATGCTGAGTCAGCCACAGGTAGAACTGGAATAATATGGAAATGGGGGGTCAGAATGGAAGGTCTTTTCTTAGAACAAACACACAGCACATCAGAAAGGGGCTCAGCTAGCAGCTGGCAAGGCAACTTGATCTTGCCTTAACCCGTGCACCTGACTCACAAATTGCTGGATTTTTCAGTGAAACCTGAGTCAAGTTCAGAAGGCTGACAGAAGTCTACCCAGCAAGACCCCGCAGACCAAAATGCTTCCCCCCAAGTCACCCTGTCCAAGTTCTACATGAGGATGTTTGCTGTTAATAAGGTCACTGATTGAAAAACTGGATCAATGATATGAAAGGCATCCATAGGGATATTGGTTGTCTTCATTGACCCCAGAGGATATTGTACAACCTTGGCTTGACTGCTTTACCGTTCATCTGGATGGTGAGGCTGCACATACAGTACTCAAGATGAACTTGCTGCTCTTACCTGATAGGAACACTTGGCAACTTCCCACCATCCAATGATGGCAAAATACACACACACACACACACACACACACACACACACACACACAGACCACATTTCCAGAAGCAACTTGCTCCATTCATTTGTTCACACGCGAAATGTCAACACCACTCTTTGAAGAAGGAATTGTACAAATGAGGTTCCCATCATTTTACAAAATGGTTTGTTTCTGTGTCCTACTGTCTAGCAGGAATTGGGGCCAAAACCCAAAGTGTGTCAAGAGGGGTCAAAAGTCCTTTTTACTCACACACTCAATATATACTGTCTTTTACTTGTTCAATAAACACTGCTTTGGTATCTAACATGTGGCAAGCACTGTGTAGGGACATAAAGATAAGGATCAGAAGATGAAGACCCCTCCTGGTGGACTAAGGCGTACACTGCAGGAGACACTGAGCACCACGATTCTCCTGTATCCCTTGGCAGTGCCTCTGCCCCATGCCTCAGCATCTGCCCTTTCCTCTACAGGCCCAGAATGCTGGGCATGGCATGTGCTGTGTACCACATCCAAGTTTTGTTGTTTTAATTCATGACTCATTGACCTACCTGATGGTGTGGTTGGGTGAGTTATGTCTTCTGAAATGTGGAAAGCTGGAAGAGCTATTGGAGAAACCATACAAGGAAACTGACTTGGGGTGTTTAACATGGAATAGAAAGAAGAGGATTTTTTTGCCTGTTTCAAGTTTCCTGGAAAGAAATTGATTACCTTTCCATTCATAAAAGGAACCACAGAGCCTTGTTGGGGTATGCTTTGTGAAACGTGTCTCTGTCCTTCCTCACCAACCTAAGGTATTCTCTGATTGGCTTTAATAAAAATATGATGGCCAATTAGTTGGGCAGGAAGTACCCATAATACAGAATATTAATCATATTAATTTATATAGCCTTGAAGATATTATGCTGTGGATGAAGACACTGGATTTTCTGTGGCTCTATTTACATGAAATATCCAGAATAGGAAAATAAAAGCATAGAGGAGAAAAGCAAGCTAGGGAACTTCCTGGGGAGGGAGAGAAAGGAACTCTGGGAAGAAGAAAGAAAGGCCTTTTGCTAGGAGACTTGAGAGGAGACAGACTTAACTACCAGCTGGAAGGTATCTAGCCACATGGCTAGATGGGGCTTGGTGGTCAGGTTAACTAGACGAACTAGTTGAGAGTCTGCCAAGCTAAGCCTAAACTTTGAAAAATTAAAAGTTTCTGCATGGTTATTTGGCAAACTAACAGGTTAAGGAATAATTGCCACCATATTTCTTTCCAGTATTAATAATATATACAGAATATTAATCATATTAATTTACATAGCCTTGAAGATATTATGCTGGACATGAAGACACTGTGTTTTTCTATGGTTCTATCTACACAAAGTATCCAGAATAGGCAAATAAAAGCATAGAGGGAAAAAAAGCAAGCTGGTGGATGGCAGTGGTTGAGGGAGAAGGGACAGGTGGCTGAGGCTAGTATCAGGGAATGGCACTTGACCTGCTCATCTACCTCAGGGCAGAGGCACGCCATTAAACCAGACACACTGTAGGGCACCTGCCGTGCACCAGGCTCTTCACTAAATGCTCTGCTTACTAGCTCCAAGAACTTTGATGCCTTCCTCCTCTCAAAAGCAAGGCAAAGCTGGGTGCCTGCTGCTCAGAAATTGGGGACCTGCCTAGCCTGAGCACCCCCAAACATAAACAGAGATAAGGGGCTGGAGAGAGGGTTCCATTGGTGAGAGCTTGTAGAAATCCTACTTTCCACACAGTGGGGTTGGGTAGAGCCTTTGGGAACCGACAAGTCTGAGGGACTTATATCCTTTAGGAAAGAACCCCTCACCCTTGCGGCCGTGAGGCACATTTCGAAAGGCAGGAAGGGGCCCTCGCCTGCACTGTGTTAGGGTTGGATCTCCCAGGCTCCAAGGCCAGGAGAGATAACTTTGTTATTTTTAGCCGTTCAACTGTGGTGTTTGGTTTTAGGATCAAATAGACTAGGGCAGATGTTCTGAGGGGAACTTCCTCACCCCATCATCATGTGTTGTTGCTGTTCACCTTGCAGCTTCTTGTCACCAGGGCTCATGGCAAATGAGAGGTTTGGGGACATCTCCAAGACAAGGAAGACTCTTCCTTCCCCTATTCAGTATCTGGTGTTCCCTTCTTCCAGAGTCTGGAACCCCAGGTGGTTTTAGAGGACCACGCCCAACTTGGGGACCTGGATGCCTTTAACCCCACAGTCTAGACTTCCCCTGAGGTATTTGCCCTCTAAGTATCAGCCCAAACCACAGTCTCTTTGGCTAGGCCTCATTGCCTCCCCACTCTTTGGGCCACCATTGTAAACTTCAAAAGGTCATATGCACATCCATACCTGCCCCTTCAGCTGCATCTCCCACCACAGATATCTTCCTCTCTGCCGCCTTCTACCCTCCCCAACTTCTTCTAGAAGGAGGCTGCTCTCTTTCCCTAAAATGAAGTCCTGCTTGCTATCTGGTGTAGCTAATTTCATGCATATTTGGCCATCTAGGCCACGCTGGTCCTTTGGTTTTGAATCTCTCTCTCTCTCTCCTCTCTCCTCTCTCTCTCTTCTCTCTCTCTCTCTCTCTCCTCCTCCCTCCCTCCTCCCTCCCTCCCTCCCGTGTGTGTAAGAGAGAGAGAGAGAGATAGCCGAGAAGAAGTTTAAGGTTTTGTACCCAAGAAACTTATCAGAAGAAGACAAGTGTATTCATACTGGCTGTTAGAGAAATACAGATTAATGGTAAGGGCACATTGGAATCTGCAGCCATCAAAGGTGATGAGCATGTGAGTTTAGCAAGGGGGCCAGAGTGAGAACATTCAGGATCTGCTCAGTGATGAATCCCTTGATCCTAACTCCCCTCATCTCAAAGGATCCTCTGAGTTCCTGAACAGGCAACGTGCCTGGCCCAGTGGCAAGTAGTTAACAGAATGTTCATGGGGTTTACTGTAGTTCATGGTGCTTTGGAGACCACGGTCTTAGGACTGTAGTCAGACTGCTTGTGTTATCATTTCATGGGACTTGATGACAATATGAAACCTTATTGAGCATGAGTCTCATCAGCTGGAAAGAAGACTAAAGAGGCTTCTCATACAGCTGTTGGGAAACTCAGAGGAGAAAATGCACCAAAAACATTGAACCTCATGAATGAAAACTCATAAGGTAATGCTATCTAATAGAATTAGACAGAAGCCACCAATTTAGTTTAAAATTTCTGATAACCACGGTTGAAAAACAGAAATGAGACAGGAAGAATTTATTTTTAATAATCTTATATAACTTAACATAACTAAAGTATTATCATTTAAATAAGCAATTAATATAAAAGTCAGCATTCTTTTTATAGTGCTCTTTTAAAAATTGTTTGTATGTGTGTATGTGAATCTATGTCTGTGTGCTAGTGATTGTGTGTGTGTGTGTGTGTGTGTGTTGTGTGTGGTGTGTGTGTGTGATTGCACACGTATGTGTAAAGGGGCCAGAGGAGGGCATCTGGTGTCCTGCTCTGTCACTCTCTGCTTTATTCCTTTGAGACTGGATCTCCACTAAACATGGGGTAGAATAACAGCCAGCAAGTCCCAGGGATCCTCCTATCTCTGCCTCTGCTCCCCACCACACAGCTCTGGGGTCATACAGGCATGTGTGACTATATCCAGCTACTGATGTAGGTGCTGAGGGTCTGAATTGAGCTCCTGATCTTTACATAGAATGTGCTTGTACCCACTGAGCCATCGCCCCAGACCCTAAGTAACGTTTTAGAAAATAACTTCATTGAAGTATCATTTATATGCTAAAAACCAGCACCTGATTTCAGTGTATCAAATGACAAATCAGGATCCAAAATATATCTGTGTAAGCATCACCATAACCAAGAGAATGAATCTATCTCCTGCTCCAAGTTTCTTCGTGTCCTGTGTATGTGTGTAGCAAGAATTTTAATGAGATCTGCCTCCTTCACACTTTTTAAGTGAGCAATACTGTGTTCACATCCTGTAGCTCTCTAGAACTCACTCATGCTGCCACAGAAGTTCAGCCTGCTGAACATCAGTGTCCCACTTCCCCGAGTCATCAGAGACCCAGTGTGTTGTTGGTATCCACAGCACACCTCAGTCCCTCTAGCTGCGTTTCCAGCACTCAGCAGCCACAGCAGTTCTGCAGAAGGCTACTTTTCACCGGCTTTGCCACACGATGACGTCGCAATTGTACTATTGACACGCCAGCTGCTACAGATGATGAGAGAGCATCAACTGTGATAAATGAGGTTGGACAGTAATGGTGACTCCTGCCCACTACAACCAGGAAGAGGTATGCCTGGAATTCACCAGCTTGGGAAAAATTACATATTCCTATTTCAGATCCCCCCTTTAGACTAGCCATGTGCCCCACTTTATTTTTTAAGTTCTGAGCATGTGAAGTGACCCTTTGGTAATTTCTCTATCTCTAACACAGGTGCATCTATTCATCTTATGCTTTTCATTTAGGGAAACAAGAAGCCTTGATTTCCAACATTCTTGGCAGTAAAATTACAGACAGACAAACATAAAGTGAAGCTGGCCAGGGTTGAGTCCAGACTACCTCAGTTCTATTTCCCTCAAATCATATGACCTCAGGTAAAGCATTATTGGTAGCTGGTGGTTGTAAAACCTTTGCCCACCACCATAGACAACTGAGAAACCACAGTAAATTCAGTGATGGTGGTGATGGGGTCCTACCTGATGCAGGGGAACTCAGGGCAAGCTTAGAAGATGGCTGAGTGGAGATGGCAGCAGGCAGAACTGGAGTAAAAAAGTATTTAACAGTTTTTATGGTGATCAAGGGCAGTGGGCATGGAGGGCTCCCTGTGACTTCACATGGTATGGCTTCCCTGGACTCTGAAGTGCCCACCACATAAGAGATAAAACTGCTAACCCACCTCTCAGCCACTGACTCGCTGCCCCCAGACCAATCAGTGTTTCTCTGTCAACCTTGAAGTCCAAGTGCAAGTATTAGATGTTCTTCAGTGATAATATATTCCTCTAAGAATCCATCTGATGGTACAGATCTTCGAGATCTCTTATTTGCTTCTATGCTTATTTTACTCAGTGTTTCATTACTGGGGTTTTTGTTAGTAGGTATTGTACTGTCAGTAGACGTCATGTATCTGTAGGTACTGTACTCATGTCTGTACTTGTTACTCATTTGTAGGTGTCATTTTGCCTCTAAGTTTGTACTAGTGTGTAGGTGTAGCAGTGTTGGGGGGTGGTATAAACTATCTGTTGTCACACTGTTGTCTGTTAATTGTTAACAGAATCTAGACTCACTGGGATATGGACCCATGAGATATTATCACAATTGCAATCATTGAGATGGGAAGACATGCCCACTGTAGGGACACCATTCCCTAGGCTAGGATCCTGAACTGTGTACAGGAAGAAAGGATACTGAGCGTAACATGTGGTCATCTCTCTCTGCTTTCTCCCTTAAGTTGCTTCTGTCAGAGTATTGTATCACAGCAACAAAAAAAGAAACTGAGAAACGTTTTACCTTGATGAATTATCCTCAAAACTGTGACCCAAAAGAAACCCCTCCTCTTTACTGTGTCAGGCATTCTGCCACAGTGATGAGAAACACTAACCCAGAAATGGCTCTTCCTTTTCAAGATCTTTAAGAATAAACACACCTGGATGATACCTTGCCATTGGCTAAGTGAAGCCTGTTTTGGATTTAGGAACTCTAGAACTACAAGACAAAAAAACAAAAAACAAAAAAACAAAAACCCCTACATTATTTAAGTTATCAAGCTATGATAGTTTTGTTATAGATGTCATAGCAAACTCATACAATAGGCTAATGTGAGGAAATGACTCTTCCTTCAAAGAAAATTTGAAACATGTCATTTACCAAAATTAAGAAGTTTGTACATTCCCAGAGCAATTGGTCAATTAATTAATTAATTAATTATAAAATGTATATGATGAAAACATTTTCTAGTGGTTTCTAAAGTAAAAGTAAGATAAGCTCTTTTTAGGCAGTTATGAATCTATGCAGTAACACCCTGGAGATCTTTCCCACACAAACTCAATATCCAGGGCAGGTAAAGGTGAATCTCTCAGGAACACAACTGACCACCTACTGTTCATCATCTCTCTTGGATTTAAATGGGCAAACAGATGTGCCCAGGGAAAACGGCAACAGCAATGATGATAATAAATCACTTACCTGATAATATGGTGGCTGGATTTCCATTACCTGGTGATACAAATAAATCAAGATATGTCTTATTAAACTCAGTCGAGTGACTTTTACTTGCTGTGTTTATTAGTCTAATATGATAGGTCTGAAATACAAAATAGGAAATCAATTCTTGGTGAAATGCAGACTCTGGGGATTAGCAGAGTCTGAGAAATATTTGCTGAGTTGATTGCTTTGAAGATTTTTCTAGGATAAAGCCTTAAGGCGTGGCTCTTTGGAATAACTGCGAGTAAGCCTGTCACCATGGGAACTCAGGACCACTTGTTCGTCCTCGATGGTTGTTCTCACTAGGCACAAAGTAAGACGATGGTGATGTGTCCACAACTGAGACAGTTCCAGCTCATGCTTCCCTCAGAGCTGAAGGACCATCGGGGGACAATTCCATAATCTTTTCTATACATAATTAATTATTCCAAAGAATGTTATATATATCACATATAATAACACAATCTATTATAATAATTTAATTGTAGAAAATGATTATATAATGTATCATAGTTATTGTATATGTCATATTATTATATACTAATGTTGACTTATGATGTGGTTACATCCGAAAAAGATCATAAATCAAAATATCTTAGACTAAAATATCCTAAATGAAAAGCTTTGTGTAGTGGTGCATGCTTGTCACCCAGCTCTGGGGAAGCAAAAGCAGGCAGAGATCTCTGAGGTTTGCTGGTCTGCTAGCCCAGCCTACTAGGGGAACTCCAAACCAATAAGAAACCCTGTTTCAAAAGCAAAGTGAAATGATGATCTGAAGAAGGACATCTAGGGTTGTCTTCCACAAACATACATGTCCACATAAACACGTACCACTCATGAGAACATGCACATACCTCCACAAAACATGACAAATGCATTTTAGTACATGTAATCTACCAAATATCAAACTTTAGCAACACAGAGCCCTGTAGATACTGGTTGTTTTGTATGTGTCATATGGCTGACTGGCTGCTGTGATTCCCTGTGGCTGCCCAGTATAAGGAAAAATGATTGTATGGCATGCTGCTGACCTGAGGAAAGATAGAATTTAAAATACAAAGCACGAAGCATATTTTCTGTTTAATGCATGTTGCTTTCTTACAATCATGAAGTCAAGAACACAGGTCAGGGCAACATAAGTAGAGACCATTTGTATATAACTATATATAAATATAAATACATATATACACATATATGTACATATAACTATATAACATAATAATTTATGTATATGTAATATATATATAATATACATATATTGCTACAGATTTCAAATGGTTGGTAGTAAAATGTGTGTGTGTGTGTGTGTGTGTGTGTGTGTGTGTGGTGTGTACAGCAAAACCAAAAAATTAGAAATATAAGAAAATAAAAAGAAAAACTACAAAATGCCCAACTGGCCCTTAGCTAATTCCTGGAATTGATTGTTTAAACTTTAGCCTCTTGGCATTGGAAGGATAATGGAAATCCTGCATAATGGGATGCTCTGTGCTTGGTAAGTGGTGTTTGCCGAGAGGAGGTTGTTGCCCTTGGTCATTGGATCGGGATGCATATTAGAATGCTGTGCATATGCCAGTCTCTTTTCATTTCATGGTATCTACAGAGGAGCTGTCTCTTATTGGCCAGAACTGCTCTTGGCTCTCAGATAAAGAGAAGACAGCCTTTTTCACCAACTCCCCACCCTGGAGAGAGGGGACAACAGAGGATGGGCAAAGGATTAAACAAAAATATAAAAACCATCTCAGTGGGAGGGAAACAGATGGATCCTATAGAATGTGACTGAGAGGAAGAATGTTTGCATTGTGTGTTCAATGGAATTCTCTCTGTGGGAGTGGTATTTTATCTGAGAATGATGATGAGAAGTCTGGGGAAATGTGAAGGGGTAAAAGGTATTTGGGACTGAAGGAAGAACTGGGGCAGGTCCTAGGTCAACACCACCTTGTCTATTAGGAGCTGGACAAAGGTCAGAGGAAGATCTAATGCAGGATAAAGTGTTTACCTCATGGTCAGAGATATTATGGGAGCCTGTGAGTGGCTATACCTTTAATCTAATCCAGCACCTGGATGATGAGTTCAGCTTGGGAGGCATATACATTCATTCTAAGTTCCAGGCCAGCCTGACTGCATGGTTTGCACAGTTACACACACACACACACACACACACACACACACACATACGAGAGGGAGGACCAATGGAGCAAGCTTTGGGAGGTTTTGAGCATGAATGAGTGAAGCAATTTACAATTTATGGTGGGATGGTAACAGGTAGGCGGCTGCTTAGAGCACTGTTGCCATCCAGGAAGAAAGATGACAAGACTCTGGAGGATGGCAGTCTTAGGGCTGAGAGCGATGCAGGAAAGGATGGGGGGCCACCCTCATAGAGCAAAGAGGAGGAGGGAGAGAGCGTATGTAGGAGTGGGGTTTGTGGAGGGGTAACTGGGAAGTGGGATATCATTTGAGATGTAAGCAAATGGAATGATTAATAACAAAAAGAATGAAAGTAGAGACAGGATGTTCTGAGGTTATTAAGTAGAATGAAGAAAGAGAAACAAGGATGGTCTCCAATTCTTCTGCATAGGGACACTAACTGTGCAGGGAGACTGAGACTGCCCTCAGCATCAGCATCCACCAAAGCGGAGCTACACATGATGCCATCCAATCCACGCTGCACGATCCTATCCATCCACACTACACACGATGCCATCCAACGGACTTCCACAGCCCCCCTGACTAGCTAATGATGTCATTCAGGGAAATTGAATTAATTTTCTGATTATGTTTTATTATCAGTAAAATGGATATTTAAAAAGCACCAACTTATAGGTAGGTTTCTTATGGAAAAGTCATGCTAGGTCTTCATGCTTGTGCAGGAGGAATTTTTACCAACTGAACCATCACGCAGCTCCAGAACCTGATTTTTTTTTTTCAAGAGGAATTTTATGTGGAATCAGACAGACTCGTGTGTTCATGATTGCCTGAGGCTGGTTTGATATATTGTCTGCAGCTGTTTAGAAAATACCATGACAGCATCTGGCTTGTGAAACTTAAATGTTCCAAGAGGAGTTCTGGCCTCTGAACTTAAGACTTGAACAAGAGGTGACTCTGCAGGTAAAGCTGTCCCCCAGAACCATCACATACTTCAGTGCGTTCGAACTTGTCATTGTCCCAAGTCTGTGACCTTCAACCCGGATGGACTACTGTGAAGCAGTTGTTTTGTCTCCTCTTTAAGAAGGACATAAATGGCCTGTTAAGGTCACTTCCACTAATGAAGTGGCAGAAATGGGACCTAAAGCTTCTGCTGCCAAAGTCCTGGCAGAGGGGTGACCGAGTATGGAGTATACCACACATTGTCCAAACTCAGCTCAGCCAGGGTTAAGGAGTCAGTGTCAAATGAGGGTGAGTAGAAGATGAGGAGAGCAACAATACCAACCAATCAGAGCTCCCAGGGCCTAAACCACCAGCCTGGGAGCACAAAGGGAGGGGCCCATGGCTCCAACTGTATACGTAGGGGAGGATGACAGTGTCAGGCATAGGTGAGAGAGGAGATCCTTGGTCCAGTGAAGGCTGGACACCCCAGTGTAGGGGAAATCGTGGGTGGGGAGGAGAGAGTGGGAGGGTGGGTGGGGGCATATCCTCATAGAAGCAGGAGGGGGGATGGGAGAGGGGGTTCCTGGGTGGGGGGGAAAGGGATTACATCTGAAATGTAAATAAAATATCCAATAAAAATATTTTTTTAAAAAAAAAGAAGAAGAAGAGCTTCCCATGAAAATGCCTCCTACCTTGAGGCCTTGCCACGGGCTCCTCACCATTTCCTGTAGGGAGTAGGGGTTGAGATTTCAGTGGTTGTAGGAATAAAGAGCTAATGGCAATCTGGTGACATTTGTTCCTGGGTTACTCAGAGGTTGTCTCTTTGTAAGATGTCTTAAAACCTTTATGATGGAACTTCCCATGTCTGGCACTATGTTCTCTATATAAAATCTATGTCAACATCCGGTGTCTAAAAGTCCTGAGCTCAAGACCTGAGCACTTAAATTACTCATATCTCTACATCTGACATACCCAAGCAGCAGGATCAATTTGTGATTGCAGCTGTGGAGGCAAAGGTGCCAGAGGCATTGGTGTGCATGCAATCTTGATCAGAAGTTGTGCACTGTTGGGGGGAGAGGTGGCCCTTACCTTCACAGATGACACTGGCATCTTCTCCAGGACCACAGTTATGTAGGTGCCAGCCAGCATGAGGACACTGACCTAAAAAACTCTCTGTCCCAGTACAGTCCATCTCATCCAGCAGAAATTCCCTTGGACCATCACCAAACCGTGACTGGACTGGGGCTTCGAGGGCACGCCCACAGTTGAGCTGTCGGCACACCACATCGGCTTCACGTAGGTCCCACTGGTCATCGCAAACCCTGCCCCACTGGCCATGGTAGTAAACTTCTATGCGCCCGGAGCATCGTCCTGACCCATTCGTGAGCTGCAACTGTGGCCAGTCTTAAAGGTACAAAAGTACTGCTAGAGAGAAACTACTCTACTTGAATCTCCCAGGATCCAGCCTAAATAGAACACCAATCACTCATACGTGCACCACATCTGAGTAGATAGCACAGGGTATCCTGTCATTAGCAGGATAGACATGAGCCTTCTTGTCACAGAGGTCAGGGTCTAGCAGTAAAGGTGAATTCTGCCTCACCCTGGCTGAGTTAGGATTCACAGGGAGAGCAGCTTAAGGCAGCTCCCACTGGCCATACTACCACTTTACTAAAGTGAATCGTTTTAATGTAGAATTAAATGGAGATCTGCAAGCATGCCAAGTGCCAAGGGGCAAAGGTGGCTTGGGTAATGGGTTGAGAGTGGGTAACGGGTGGTAGGGACAGGGATGTCTCTTTTAAATGGCAATGGCCTCAAGGCTTGGAGAGGAATGGGAAGGAGTTACTTGGACCAAAAACACCTGGGAAGAGGGTAGAACTTCCTTCAACACAGTAAGAAAAACACCAAAACAACGTAGGGTGAACACACAGGAATTCTCTAGTGAAGTCGGTCTATCCAGTAAGATTTGTATGGCTACAGATCTACCTACTAGTTAGAAATGTGATACCTGCCAAATCGCATCACACAAGGAGCTAGGAAACCTTAACTCACCACCAGGAAATGGTGTTAAGAGTTCAGCATCTAAGAGCAAAGTAAATAAAGAGAAGTCATTACCAAGCAAGGAGCCCACCCAAGTGTGCTGTATGTGTGGCATCGCACAGAGTGGATGTTAGCTGGCACCGTGACTGTGAGCAGGGGAGTGTGTTCAGTGGGATCTGGTCAGTGAGAAGTGAAAATTGATGACTTCAGGCTGCTCAAAGTCATTTACAAATTGGATTATGTGCACAAATACACTGCCTTCCAGAAGTTAGCAGAGTCAGAGGCTTCTAGAAAGCACTCTATCGTCTCGCAAGGAGCACATCCAGAGACCCAGCTGTTAAACACGTTGTCCTGGGACTCTTCTCTCTATCCTTATGTCTCAAGTCAGGACTTGCCTTAGTCAATCTGAGTTCCGTTGCATCTGTGAATTATAATCTGCCAAGCCAGATGCATTCATTTCTCCTCTAGAATTCTCTGAAATATGTTTGGGACCAGGACAAAGCAGTTTGGGATGACATATACCAGCATGGTTAATGCCAAGGAAGTCATCTTTTCATTTTTCTTTCTTTTGCTGGGTTCTTCTGATGAAACCCATTGTTCATCTCTTGCCCTCCCCTGCCTCCCACATGGGTTATGGTAGCAAATGCAATCAAGTGACTGAGGGAGCCTGTGAGTGCTCTATTAAAGACTGCCAAGGTCTTTGCTCTTACCAACATCTCTTGAAGTTTCATTTTCTATGAGAATGTGTTCAGATTCTATGAAGAAGAGAAGGTAGAATGCAAGGTGAGTCAGTAGGAGAAGGAAAATCTACAATGCCATGGCTTGCTGTTGCCCTAGCACCATGTGCCCAGTGGGAAGCTCAGTCTAGAATCTGTACACGGACTATACAGAAAGGCTATGCACATCTCATTGCCTTTGTTCAGTATTTGTGGGGATGTTGCTGTTAGGGTGAATCATACTCACATCTTTCAATGAGGGTTGGTTTGCAGATCACCTCAGCCTGAGATTGGAGCTAAAATGGTCCATAGGCTAAACTAGGTGCAGTTTCTTAAGGGATTTATGCTAGCTTGTGCTGACTATTTAAGTATGGTTTCATGTTATAATAATGCAACTTTGGTATCTCAAACTTCTAGAGACAATGGAATTTCAGAGTCTCTGCTTAGGGCAGGCTGTACCATTTGGGGATTAGCTCATTGGCATTTATTTGTTTTCTCACTGACAAACCAACTGCTCATTTTCCCAGTTAGCATCCTTTGTTTTTCTACCTGTAGTAGGGGATGTGGGCACTTACAGAATTGGAATGGGAGAAGAGTGGGTTCTGATGGTAAAGGCTTTGCTTTAGAGAAACCAGGACAGTCAACTGGTGTTCTCCCTGTACTTGGGGATCTTGTCAGGTTGTGGGTGTGTGTGTGTGTGTGTGGTGTGTGTGTGTGTGTGTGTGTTCTGGGGAGGCCAAACAGATAGTGCAGATGAGACACCTAGCAGAGCAACAAAGACAACTGTGAATGCTTACACATTTTCTTAAGGTTTGTGGCATCTTCTCCAAACTGTGGACATATTTGGTGGTGAAATGGGGCATTAGGTATGGACGCCTCAGGTCCATGTGCTGGGTGATCTTGGTCAAGAAGGAATTCATCTTGACCTTGATTTGTTCTTTAATTTTGTTTCTTTATTTTCAAAATAAGAAAAATAAAACAAACCCTCTTGAGTGGTAAAGATTGAGTAGGAAATGGAGAAATGCAAAGACCCACATGAGCAGATAGGATTTAGGCTTCAAAGCAATCTCTCAGGCAAAACCAGTCAGAGACCTGTTACTCCTGGCCTTAGAATACAAGGCATGCTATGATTCAAATTCTAATTCAACATATCCGCCAAAATAGCATATTTACAAAAAAATTACAGGACAAACTTAATCAACTTTAATCAGTAAGAAAGACAATCAGATAAAATTGCTCGGAAGCTCTGGGCCCAGGCTCACACTTGGATAAGGAGTTGTAGACAATTTCCATCACTTTGAAAGTAATTATTAACCAACTATTAATGTATTATTAATTTATAACCAGTTACTGAAGTCTAGTCTCCACCTGTATATGCTTGATTCTAAACCTTCTGCACTATCGCCATCTTGCATTGGAACATTCTTTGAAAGAGAGAGCCATCCTGTGTGCATCATAGGAGGCTTAACTATGTCCCTGGATGCTATGACACATACCAAGGGCAGCCCCCAGTGTGAAGATCAAAATTTCTAAATGCTTCCTAGTACACAAAATCACCTCCAGCTGAGAACAACCACAGAAAGATAAACTTGAGAAGGGCTTTAAAATCCCCCAAAGCAAGGCTTATGCTTGTGCTAATTTGCTAACCAGGCTGTTCTCAGTACCCCACCCCCACCCCCAAAGGTACCTGGTTCAAGCGTGTGCAGCCTGAGAGAACAGCAAAGTCCTCCTTCTGCCTACCCAGGCTGCCCAATGTAAATTCTGCCCCCATAGCTCTGAAGGCTCACAGGAAGAACTTTCAAAAGCATGTAGCACGGTTCAACCTTAAAGCAAGCCTCGGGAATAAGAATAATCAGAGGAACTAAGGCTATCTTTCTCCTGAAGGCTAGAGGGAAGCCTTAGGAATAGCAGTTTCATGACCAGGACTCTCTAAATTCCCTACAGGGGAAGACCCTGACTAGGGCAGGACTCATGACATCTACAGTCACCAAGAATGACATGCCACTTCTGATAGGAGCAGAAGGCCATTGGTCCATCCCATGGAATCTGAGACTTGTTCACTGCTAAATTGACCAAGCCTTCCACAGAACATGCTTGTTAGGAAGTATTTAACTCCTGGCCAGTGGATGGAGCCTCGAGTCCTGCCTCTTAGAAGGTTGAATCTTGTGAAACATGAGCAGAGGAGACCTGGGAAGCAGTCCCTGGCTCACCGGTTAGCAGGTGGTGAACAAGGATAGAGCCTTTTTTTCCCCTTTCACCCAACTCTGCATCTTGCTCTATCATCCACAGTTGGTTGATAGGGGCAGATCTATTCTGTCTCCAGGAGTTTTATTTCCACACAAAGCAGGATTTTGGGGACATATTATTGGCAGCCTGGCTCTCAGGATATAAGGCAGGGTAGTGAGTCACAACGATTCCCATCACAATGATTATTCCCATTTAATTAGAGAAAAGTTAAAAGATATGCAAGGCTTCAACAAGCACAGAGAGATGAGTGTGGGGAGAGCACCAGTAGAGGGTTACCCCGGGGTGCCTTCCTGTAATCCCTCAGGGCCCACAATTTGAAGGTCCCCATCCTTTGGCACACTGTTGTCTCTGTCCTGAAATTTGTCATAGCTCTCATACTGGAACCCACAAATCACATAACCCTGCAGCTGGCCTGAGTGTTTTCCTTTCCCATCTGTTCTCCTCCCAGTGTTACTGTTGGCCACCTAAGTAGATGCAGTTGAACTGGAATAGAATAAGAGGCCCACATCCAGCTGCTTCCCAAACCCCATGAAGGAGAGACTCCACACAAGTGTCATTCTGAAGGTGCCCGGGACTGAGAGCAGACAGGACTTTCGATCCCACATGACAGAATGTTACAAAGGCTCCCTTTAGGTCAGTCGGGGAGAAAGGGAAATGATTGGATAACGTAAAAAATCAATTCTTGGAAAAAATGGAAAATAATTTACCAGAGCAGATGACACCAATGTCTTCCTCGTGCCCACAGTTGTGGATGAACCAGCCAGCATGGGAGCACTGCCTCAGAGAGACCTCCGTCCCAGAACACTGCACGTCATCCAGAAGAATGGAGCCAGAGCCCTGGCCAAAGTAGGCCTCTCCCAAGGTGGACACGGCATCCCCGCAGCCCAGCTGCTGGCACACGACCTGCGCTTCCTTCTTGTCCCACAGATCGTCGCACACTGTGCCCCACACACCTTCAAAATACACCTCCACTCGGCCAGAACACCTGCTAGAACCTTCCACAAGCTGCACGGGAAGCCAGTCTTTGGGAGAAAGTTTCCCCAACCCCACCTGAGTGTTGATGAAGAAAGTCACTTCCCCACCAGCTTCCCGGAAGTCCTGCCCATGTTCCCAGCACTTGGTTGAATCCTTTACAGTGGTTCTCAATCTTCCTAATGCCGTGACCCTTTAATATAGTTCCTCCTTTTGTGGTGACCCCAAACCATGAAATTATTTTGTTGCTACCTCACAACTGTAATTTTGCTACTGTAATAAATCATAATGTAAATATTTGATATGCAGGATATATGATATATGACCCCTGTGGAAATCATGACTAGTTGAGAACTGCTGTTTTACATGGACGTCTTTATAAGGGGCTTTGTCCCATTATACCAGGGAGGAAAGGGTGACAGCAGCATCAGCTTCCTGGTGTCAGAGCATTAGCTAATGAGGACCAGAATGGGACCCCATAGATCTCCCTAAAGTCCTCATTTGGAATAGAACTATTCATAAACAACTTTAGGTTCTGCTGAGATGGGAAAGCCACAGGACTTTGCTTTGTCCTTTCAGTCCCTTTTCATTCTGTGTCTCAACCGCCACCCACTCTAGCAAGGAAATCTTCATCTAAGAAGACAGAAACTGTCCAAACTGTCTGCTTGATATTTCAGTGTAAGACTTGATTCCTGGGTCATTTCGACTTGCCCCTGTGGTGCTGGGGAAAGGCGAATGCTTGGTGAATGCATACAGAGTGCATGCTGCCCCCTGCTGGCACCCGGCATCCCAGTTTTATCTGCCAGCACTTTCCTAGGCAGCAGCCCTCTGGCTCACCCAGGGCTCTCAGGTGCAGCAAGCTTTGCTAGGAGAGTGGATAGAAAACAACCAAAAATGGGGTTTGGCTGGGTCAGCCACTAGCTATGCAGTCAGTGGATGTGGGGCCACTTAGATTCTGCATTCCTTGTCTGCAAAAGAACACAGTGTACACCTTAAAGGGTGATCGTGAGCCAAATGCAGGTGTAGTGCCTGTCACAGGGGGATACTCAGGAACAATTGTGACTATCTCCATTTTCTGAACCAATAGTTAGATAGATGAGGGCTGTTATACATTCCCAAAACTGCTGAGGGAAAGCTGTGACAGGGGAGGGAGGGGACATGCTCTCTTGGTAGCTCTCCTCTTTCCAATCACCAGAGAGCAGAGCTTCAAAGTGTGACCCTTGGATAGGCCCTGTTCCCATCTCTGAGAAAACTTGTTCAATATGGACTTCTAGGGTACACCCATGTCTAAGGGTAAGACCCAAGACTTTGCATGTTCTACAAGCTCTAGATTGGTTGTCATGTGCTCCACCATTTAAGAACACTCTTCATGATTAATGCGTGACCAAGAATGCAGGGAAGGCTCTGACAGTATCTCTGTTTTGTTAGGCACAAAGAATATTGGGGTGTGTTTATGTCTGAGGATGAGAGATTCATCCTACCTGAGTGTGGACTGTCTATCCCTGGGGGCTTTGGTGTCTTCTCATTTCAATGTCCCTCCCCCTTCCCCCTCTTTCTACCGGCCATGGGCACTGTCTGGCTAGGACTTACCTTCGTGCTGTTCCACAGACATGTCTTGGATGAAGGTTCTTTTAGGCCGTTCCTTCCCCAGCCTTGCTCCGGATCCTCTGATGTCCTTCCTGTAACAAGCTGAGATACACCGGCCATGTCAGAGACTTGCAGGGACCCTGAATACAGCTAACCCAGGTCTCATGGAAACCTCCTGGGTCTTGCTCTAAACCCATCAATCTCCAGGCACAGCAGAGCGAGGCGTGGGGATCTTAATCTGCAGCTACCCAAAGCAGGGCTATCAACGGGAGAAGCAGGGCTATCAACGAGAAAGCACCAGGTGCCCTGAAATCTATTTTCCTTAAGCTTCTGCTTTGCAAGTACACTTGGTTTTAAAATTCTCCCGGCTGTCATTTTTGTGTTAATTTCAGTAATTTTGACAATGGGTCAGCCAGTATACTTCGTTATGATTCAATAGCTGTCTGTGGCTGATGTATTTTCTTTAAGGAAGCGACAGTTTATACATAAATTCTACTATGCTCTTAGTTAATTCCATGTTCCTAACATTTCTTGCACTGGATTTTTAAAACAATTTTTTTCTTTCTTAAAAAAAAATCTATTTTATAGAATTTCATTATCGTTTTTCATTGGAAAGATCTTATGGCCATTTTTCCTAATTTTAAATTGTTTTTAAATTCTTCCTTCCTTTTCCTTCTTCCTTTCCTTCCTTCTTCTTCTTCTTTCTTTCTTTTCTTCTTCTTTCTTTCTTTTCTTTCTTTCTTTCTTTTTTTGGTTTTTCGAGACAGGGTTTCTCTGTGTAGCCCTGGCTGTCCTGGAACTCACTCTGTAGACCAGGCTGGCCTCGAACTCAAAATCCGCCTGCCTCTGCCTCCCAAGTGCTGGGATTAAAGGTCTGGCCCTGGTTTTTGTTTTGGTTCATATAAAATTTTGATATTTTACTTTCCAAAAAATGGATATTCATTATTGCCATTTACACTGCATTCTTAGAATTTTTTCTTTTCTTTTATTGGGCATTTTCTTTATTTACATTTCAAATGTTATCCCCTTTCCCAGTTTCCCCTCCGGAAACCCCCTATCCCATCCCCCTCCTTCTGCTTCTATGAGGGTGCACCCCCACTCACCCACTCCCACCTCCCAGCCCTGATATTCCCCTACACTGAGGCATCGAGCCTTCACAGGACCAAGGGCCTCTCCTCCCATTGATGCCCGACAAGTCCATCCTCTACTACATATGCAGCTGGAGCCATCTGTCACTCCATGTGTACTCTTTGGTTGGTGGTTTAGTTCCTGGGAGCTCTGGGGGGTCTGGTTGGTTGATATTGTTGTTCTTCCTATGGGATTGCAGATCCCCTCAGCTCCTTCAGTCCCTTCTTGAACTCCTCCATTGAGGACCCTGTGCTCAGTCCAACGGTTGGCTGTGAGCATCCTCCTCTGTATTTGCAGGCTCTGGCAGAGCCTCTCAGGAGACAGCTATATCAGGCTCCTGTCAGATTTGGTTAATAAGAAGATATTTGGCTACTACTCAGAATAAATATGGCAGGGTTGTTTTTGTTGTTGTTGTTGTTTGTTTTAAACTACTTCATGGTTCTTCATGAACAAAACCAATAACTTTTCTCTAACATCATTAATTACAAGCCAAGACTGTCCCCCACAGCAACCTCCCCTGGTGAATCTATCTGCCACTCAGCCCATATCTCTGCTGTAGCCATTGGAAGGTAACTTCCTGCTCAGTAGACAACCAAGAACCCAGTCCCATGGTGCTTTGGGGTCAGGGTTCTTTTACAATAGCCTAATTAGTTACCAGCTGTCTGTTGGGTGTGCCCGATGTGCTTTGACATTGATAATGCCCTGGAATTTGTCAAGTGACCCAGTCATTTTGTCCTCTTCATAGACAAATAACCAGATGAGATAATATACAGCCCACTGAGCAGAGGTATGAGTTAGGCAGCAAGAAGAGACAGCAGAGCTCCCTAGGGCTCCTGGGAGTCCAGAGTTGGGACTGATGGCCTTTATTCAATGCTCATGGTGAGCCCCCTTGAGTCAAAGCACTGTCAATTTCCTATTCTGAGCTGACTTAAAGAGATTTTACCATCATTTCCATTCCCATTTCACAGATAAGAAGCTTAGTACACACAGAGCCAAGAAACTTCCCAGACCAAGGCTGACAGAGGCAGCCCCAAACCCGCGGCTGACAGGAGGCAGCCCCACACCCGCGGCTGACAGGAAGCAGTCCCAGACCCGCGGCCCCAGACCCGAGGCTGGCAGGAGGCAGTGCCCTTGTTTGGTTCTGGAGGACCGTCAGCCTTGGCAGAGCCTGGCCTCCCTAGCACCTTCTTTGTCTCGTTAGCGATCCATGGCCTGGCTTTGACTCCTCATCTTCTCCCTGACCCCACAGTCTACTACATCAGGTCAGGTCTTCCATTTATCCAGTCTTTCCCACACTGTCTCAGCCTCTAACTTGATACCTGCCTCAGCCTCCTGAGGGATGAGGCTACAGTGTGTGTCATCATGCCTGGCACCAATTACTTTTCATTAATAATAATAAATCTTTGTGTATATATTAAGCCTTAGCTCTCTTTTGAGAAAGGTCTCACTATGTAGCCCTGGCTGTCCTGTTTATGATTTTAAGACCGCACTTGAAATCATAGGGATCTGCCTCCTAACTGCTGGTATTTAAAGAGTGTGCCACCAAACCCAGATTCAGCATTTTGAAAGAATTATATATTCATCATCACATTAGAAACCATCTAGTGTGTGCTGATTAGGCCCAGCAAGGTGACCTGGAATGTAAGTGGTCATGGGAAGGAAGAAAGGGAGGAAGGAGTGGAGGGAAGGAGAAGAAAGAAAAGAAGAAAAGGTCTCTACTGCTGTTGTGTAAAAACATGGCCTTCCAGAGTAAGGAGAGGTGTGTATGTGTGTACATGCACACGTGCACATATGTATGTGTGTAGATGTGTATATGTGTGTACATGTACATATGCTCTCACGTGTGTTATGTGTGCAGTGCATGTGCATGTGTGTATGTGTGTATATGTGTGTATATATGCATAGGCTCACATGTGTGTGCATGTGTATATGTGTGCGTGCATGTGTGTGTGCTTGTGTGTGTGCGTGTGTGAATGAGTGCATGTCTGCTGTCATTCTTTCACTTTCCCTAATTTAATTTGTCTTCCATTCTAGTCCATGTCACCTGCTTACTCATCCTCCCCTAAAAAAGCCACATTAGCATCATTTTGATAACTATACTAGGTCCTAATTGTCTATTAGATAAAGATCAAAGTTCTTAGCTTGAATTCAAGACCCTCTGTAATTAGACCATAGCTTCCTTCCCAGCCCTGTCTTATTGGTGGGTTGTTCTTTGTCTCAGAAAGAAGCCTCATTCTGTCCACCTCTAGCCTTTCTCTTGAACTATTAAAATTCCCACATTTGAACACGGCCATTTAGACACAACCAACCCTAAGTCAGAGGCTGTGGTTCTAAATGTGGGTGGCAAACTGCTTGAGGTGGTACAAATTAACCCAAGTAAAACAGGTGCTCTTTGCTACACTCCCTGAGACAGGAAAGCTGATTGTGAAGCTTCCAGGGACAATAGCCATGCAGGCATCATTCGCTTCCTGTGAGAATCAGTGACCCAGTGGCCTGAGGGACATGGAGGAGACACCCAAGAAGCTTCCAAGCAATTGACTCACCACAGGAGGCAGCTTCAAATGCAGCTTTCATGCTGTATAACGGATCTCACTTTTCCCTTGCTCCTTACCAAACCTGGATCCCAGTTAGGATGTTTGTATGAGTGAGAATGGGGAAAGACAAACACTTTGTCCCTGGTAATATTTAATCATATCCTTTAAATATATTTCCTAAGGCTGTGAAGTGGGATGAACAGTCTGCTTGCTGAAAATCTGCAGCATGACCATGGATGTTGAGTAGAACTGTAAGGCAAGTGGAGGCAGGATGGGAAAGGTGTTGAGGCAAATGTGTTGTAGGAACAGGTTGAACTTCAAGGTGGGAGAGTTAGAGGCAGGTAGAGGGAACATATTCCTGAAGCCATGGTGGCAGTGGGAAGGGAAAAAGAGGGGTGTGAGTGAGCTGCTGGGCTGGGAAGGGCAGTGATGCGACTGGCCAACTAAGAGGAGGGACAAGGAAGAGTCAGAGTGCAGCACAGGCCTGGACCTGTGCTTGGGGTGTCGGACACAGGAAAATCTAGAGACCTGGATGGGTTACATGATTAGAAATGATTGCCACAGGTCAGGAAGCAGACTGAACCATTGGGGGTAAGTGATTAGAAGGGCCGCCTAAGATGAGACAGGCCATAGGAAGAACCAGTGGCTGAGCTCATAGACACCGAACCAGACTGGTGCCATTGGCTCAGAAAAGAAAGGGTAGAGTTCCATCTTCCCCTCAAAAGAACAATGCCAGGAAAGAGATGGGGGTAGGATAGGACTGGGAAATGAGGAGAGTGAGGGTCTATGACCACTTGGCCAGAGTCTGGCTGTAGAGAAAAGGTGACTTTCCAGGAGGGCCCTAGCAGAGAGAATTAGGACAACTGCTATCTGTTATCTTGCTCTTTGAGTCAGTTTCTCACTATATAGCCTGGACTGTCCCCGGACTTACAGTCCTTAGTCTCCTGAGTGCTATACCAGGTGATCACCACAAGATCTAGCTGTAGTCTTTGTGTGGAGACATGGGTGCTATTGCTGGAGTCTGAGCCTAGAGCCATACACAGGCTAAGAATGTACTCTACCACCGAGGTACACCAGCTCCCAGTCTTTCATATGGAGAACTGAAATCTCCCAGTCTTAAGTAAGGCATGCTGCATCTCTGCATGTCCCCAGCAAGCTGTCCCCACCCTCCTCTACAGAACTCCAGGGCAGGCAGCAGTGGAGACAAGTGAGGTCTTCCCTGTTTGATTTGGACTATTGTTGGAAACATGAGTTGAGGAGCCAGGGATGAGAGATCTGAGGACTAGGCGTGGAGATAAAGGATACCCTAGGAAGGAGGAGTGGATGAGGACAAAGGGGCCTTCTTTAGAGCAGGAATAGGGGGAAAGTGTTTGAAGCAGGTTGGTCATGTGTGGTATGTATGAATGACTGCATATGGTGAAAGTGAACGTGTGGTGTGTACATGTGAATGAATGGATGAGAGTATGTGTGAACGAGTATGAGGATGTGGGTAAATGTACGTAAATATACGTGAGAGGTGTGTGGACAGGTTTGAAAGAAGTGTGTGTGTGGTGTGTGTGTGTGTGTGTGTGTGTGTGTGTGTGTGTGTACGTGTGTACGTGTACAGTGCACACGCTCGTGTGCCTGCTAGTTAGTAATGTCAACTTGACACAAGCTAATCATCTGAGAGAAGGGAACCTTGACTGAGAACTTGTCCCTATAAGATGGGGCTGCAAGCAAGCCTGTAGGCATTTTCTTGATTAGTGATTGATGTGGGAGGGCCCAGCCCATTGTGGGTGGTGCCATCCCAGAGCTGGTGGTCTTGGGTCCTTTAAGAAACCAGGCTGAGCAAGCCCTGAGGAGCAAACCAGTAAACAACACACCTCCATGATCTCTGCATGGCCTCCTGCCTCTGGGGTTCCTGCCCCGCTTGAGTCATGCCCTGACTTCCTTCAATGGTGAACTGTGATGTGGAATTCTAAGGTGAAATAAACCCTTTTCTTCCCAAGCTACTTTTGGTCATGGTGTTTCATCACAGTGATAGTAATCCTAACTGCATTGTGAATGTACGCATGAGTGTTTGCTAGTGTAACTGTGAGTAATTATATCTCAGATCCTCATTGCATTCAGCAGGGCAGTGTGACATTTGCTTAGCATTTAACCAGAGGTCCATGGGACAGCAGGGCAGGCATCCTTCAGCAGCACAGGTGGAAGAAGTGTCAATTGATCACGAGATTTGTAGAGACTGTTTCCCTATTTAATTGGAAAGTGTTGTGAACTGAAGCTTCCAGAAAAATAAAGGCACTTGTGCTGAAGAGTGTACAAGGCTGGCTAGAACTTCATGACTGAAATAGTCTGAAGGCTGAAGATTCAAAATCAAAATCATTTCGAGCTAGGTTTAATCCCTCAACAGCCATTTATCACCCACCTTTTGCATTTGACCCAACATCCTTTTTGAATATCAGTCAATCCCTGGAAAATAGTCTTAGCAGACCACTAACTTCCATCAACTCAAAAGCTAGCCATGTTATCGGATATCACATGAGACCTATAGCAGAGACTTCCCCCTGTGTTAGAACTGGCCTACACTATATCTCCAACAGCCTTTTAGGGGCCACCAAGTTGCCCTTTGCATCTTTCGTGTGAACTGCCCCAGTAATACCCAAGGCTCCAGTGATCTACAAGTCCCGCAAATCCCTTCTATGGTTAAGTGACCTTCAGGGAGCTGCACTACCTCCCTGGGTGGTTGTTTTTAGAAGGTCACACTGGCCCCATTGTCTGTTAGGCTCTTGTGCAATTACCAGGAGCCTGGCAAAGCCTGTTGCACCATATCCTGTCACTAATCCTTGACTCCGGGAAGCTCAAGCCCTCAGCCCCACTCCTCCACCTGAAAGCTGTAGAATGACATAAACATCTCAGGGAGAGGTGTGGCAAGAGCATGGACAGGGACAGAAAGGTTGCGAGGGCACCGAGATGAAGGAGGCACCAGGGCTAGGGAAAACAGCCCCGCTGATAAGTGAGACTTGAAAGAAGTGTCTACCAGATCAGCTGAGCGGCTTATCATCTTTGTATTTGCAGACATGGGTGAAAGAAAAAAAATATAATCCTCTTATTTTCGTTTTTGGAGAAGCTTGTGGGCAGAGGGGGCCCAGGGTGTGATAGTCTTACTCATTGATTTCCATTCCTTTTCTCCAAGTACTAAGCAGGCCTCAGTAGTGCAGGAACTGTGCTGCAGAGTGGGGCCATAGAACAGTGTGTTCTGCTGAACATGGCAGACAGCTTGAGCAGTGAGCAGGACGTCAGCCAACACCAAAGAGGATAGAGGTCAGGCAGAGAGGAGAGCTGTGACCAGGTTACGGACTTGAGTTTCAGTAAGATAAGAGGTGGGGCTCAGGGAAGTTAGGACCAGGACCATGGTTGATTCTTCCATGGGGGTTCTACTCTGTTCCTTGTTTTATAAGGGAGCTTCCAGAATACATTCTTAAGAGAAGCACTCCCCACCCCGACCGTGAAGCTCTCAGAAACCATTACACTTGTCCCAGACTGAGATCTTTCTATTTCCCACCCCTGCATCCACACTAAAGCCTTTCTACACCCAATTCCAAACAGGCCTGGTCGTACCCCAAGTGCACTTCCCCAGAGCAGCCCCAGCTGTGGCTAGAAGCAGATCTTACTGAGGTGCCTTCTGGACTGGGCCAGGAGTCATGCTCACCCAGGCTTTGGCTGACATCCCCAAAGCCAGCACTGTCACTTTGAATGAGATCTACCTCAGCATCATCTCTTCCACAGTGGAGCCAGAATGATTGGCTAGAACTCTGTATTCTCGCAGAACACTCCACGTGTTCTCATGTGCCAGGGAACTCCAAACGTTCCACATAGCATTGACAGAGTTCATAGATCGCCAGTGTTTACTTACACAGCTTTCTATTCATGGAGGAAGAAAGAGAAGCCCCCCCCCTTGTTTGCTATATTTGGAAAGTTGAATCTATCACTTGGGAATTATTACTGAGGGGCTAGGGAGGTAACTCTGGGGTTAAGAGTATGCTACTCCTGCAGAAGACCAGAGTTCAGTTCCCAGCACAGGCACTGAGCTGTTCACAGCTCCTGTAACTCTAATTCCAGGGGATCTGACTTCTCTTTTAGTTTCTGGGGGTGTGTGCTCAGGTGCAGGCACCCACACAGGGACACAAACATACAATGAAAAGATAAAAGGAAAAGGAAAGAGCTACCGAAATATTGAAATGAGGGACTATCCCAATTTCTTAGGAGACTTGGAAAATGGAGAAGTCATGGCTAAGGGAATCTGAGATTCAATAATTTTACCTCTTCATTTAAGATGTACAATTTGTAATCCACAACATCTATAGCAGCAATTAGGCTGACTGAGCACTTTCTGTGTCTGAGGGACCCTTCGAAGTCTTTTACTAACACTTCATTAATCTACCTAATAATCTCATATGTCATGTCCTTTTGTGGGAGAGGGCATACAGCATGAGGATTCAAAACTTGTTTCAAGTTCCTAAGACTGGAAATGTTCTCGTTAGGTCTGAAGGCTCTAGAACAGTGGTTCTCAACCTTCCTAATGCTGGGAACCTTTAATACAGTTCCTTGTGTTGTGGTGACTCCAACCATAAAATTATTTTCATTGCTATAATTTTGCTACTGGTAGGAATCATAATTAAACATCTGTGGTTTTATGGCTTAAATGACCCCTGCAAAAGGGTTGTTTGACCACCAAAGGGTCAAGACCTACAGATTGAGAATCACCACTAGATTGTTGTGTCTCTAAACTGTATTCCCAGGCTCAAGTATTACAGGACATGTAGATTCAAAAGAAAGCATAAAGCACCCAAGAAACCATTACATTGTTCCTTATGCTCCAGTGCGACTTAACTGGTTTTTAACCACTGGGAATATTGCATAAATATATGCATACAATTATTTGTAATCGTTATTTGTTTTGAATTTATGAATTCATTATGAAATTATGAATATTTTCAGATATTCATTGTTTACTTCTCACCTATACCAAGTAAGAAAATTAAGCAATAAAAGACTAACATTTGCCCCAAAGCCACTAAACAATGATAAAAATAATCAAGATTATGTAAATGTTTCAAATTAGTTTCAAATGAAATTAAAACTTTCCTAAGCAGACCAGTAGAGAATATACATTAGAACCAAGGATAGCAAAGGGCTCAATCTGGTTCAATCTGGTTTTTATAAAGTACAGATTTTTCAGAGTAGAAATCTTTATAAGTCAAGTCCAGGTAATTTTGTATCATATCAAATATTTTAAGCTAGGATGTTTTATTGACATTTTCCAGATCGTTCAACACTAGAAAAGAAATACCAACTATAATTCAATACTCTTGGTGAGTCCTAAATGCCAAAACTTGAGCACATGAACCAAAGAAGACTTCACAGCCCTTGTTGGCTCATCTTGGCCAGTAGCCCTTCTATCTTTCCCTCCAGAAGCCTAACAAACAGAGCCACAGTTCATGAAAACAATAAATGACTGATGCTTTGTTCACAGAAAACAAATTTTTCATAAGACATTTGACTCAACATCCATAACCGGATCAAGGTGATGTGTGGCTGATCACAACAGCCGTCAACAGAGGTCAGATTATGGTAAACAGAGTAATTGCTCCTTTTGTGTTGACTTAATTTTAAGCTGGTGCATCAGAGGACAAGAGACAAAAACCACACTTTCTCTCTCCAGTCTGTCACAAGGCTTTAGCTGTGTACAGAACCCTGGGGCATTAGCTGTGTACCTGCTTCAGGTAGAATCGCAGCGTGGAAGAACAGCAGCCAAAGTAGGCGGGCGTGGCAGCCCATGTTGGGAGGGCTTCCAGCTACTGGCTAGCCTCAAGTTCCAGCTTTATATTCTCTTCAGTGCCCTGGTGGGAGTGGCCTGGCAACTGATGCTCTTCTCCAGCTCAAATTGGCAGGCATCTGGAGCAGGGCACAGCAAAGCATTTGCCTTGGTGTCTTGAATGTTTGTTCTGGGGAGCAAAAGTGATTTGGCCTATTAGATACATTCCATTAGAACAACTAGACGTCGATGTTAGAGAAGATAAACTCTAAACAGTGTGCTGGCACCTGGCCAGGCAGACAGAACCCTCTAGGCCATCATCAAAGAGAAGCTACCAGGAGCCAAGATCCTACCTAAGGTATTTCCTTGTAGCAAATGGACAATCCCAATGTAAGAGGCCTCTAGAGCCCTGCTTATCCCTCAATGCCCACACCTACCTACCTCTCTCCTCTTGAAATTCCCCATTAGTCTCTAGCTACTTCACTTACGCAATCGATCTTCTAACCCCCATAGCGTTCATGAAGAGTGGCACCTTACAACACTCAACACACTCTGCCTTGGTTATCATTGCTTGCCTTCCAGTCTGATTTCCTCCATGGGCCTGTTCTAGTTTGCTTCCCAGTACTGTGATAATACCATGCTCCAAAGCAACTGGGGGTTGACCAGGTTTATTTTAAAGCTTATAGTCTGTCAGTGGGGACGTCATAGCAAGAACTCAAGCAGGGCAGGAACTGAAGCAAAGGTCATAAAAGAATGATGCATACTAACCTGCTTTCTTTTTTTTCATTTTTTTATTGGATATTTTATTTACATTTCAGATGTTATCCCCTTACCCCATCCCTTCCGCCCAGGAACCCCCTATCCCATTCCCCCTCCTCCTGCTTCTCTGCGGATGTGCCCCTACCTACTCCTCCTCCCACCTCCTCACCCTCGAATTCCCCCACACACGGCATCCAGCTTTCACGGGACCAAGGATTTCCTCTCCCACCTATGCCCAACAGGGCCATCCTCCCTTACATATACAGCTGGAGCCATGGGTCCCTCCCTAAGTGCTCCCAGGCTGGTGGTTTAGACCCTGGGAGCTCTGGTTGGTTGGTATTTTTGCTCTCCTTGTGGGGCAGCAAACCCTTTCAGCTCCTTCAGTCTTCTAACTCTGCTTTCTTATCCAACTCAGGACCACCTTCCCCGACGGGAAGCACCATCCAGAGTGAGCTAGGCTCTTGCACATCAATTGTCAATCAAGACAATGCCCCATAGATTGCTCTACAGGCCAATTTAATGGATACAGTTTACCTCAGTTAAGCTTCTCTCTTCCCAGGTAACTGTAGCTTGTGTCAAGTTGACAAACACTAACCAGCACGGGCCTTTATCAAGCTTTATCAAGGGAGGGAGTCTCTTCATATTGTTGAAGTCTTATTTATCACATACTTACACAACGCCTTCTGCTTGAATATCTAGCAGATTTTAATTGCTGCTTCCATCATAGGCATCTTCTTTCTGCCTGAATCATTAATCTTCCAGAATCTCTAAGAATCCTCTGCCCCAAGTCTTCTGATTCACCACACACCTCCAGAGCCAGTCTAACTTACATTCCTGTATATGGAACAGGTATAAAGGACTAGACTGTTCTGTGGACTTGGGCCATGCCTCATGAAAAAGAATAGCAAGAGACAATTCTCCAGGACTGAAAACCCCTGTCTTACTTTTAAGGCTGCCCTGCTGGTTGGGTGACTCAAATGTCTTAGACACCATGTCCATTTGAAAGTTCTGAGTCTCCACTGTGTATGCTATGCTAAAAAGTGACCAGCTCCACACATGGTTAGGTCAGAAACAGGTCCATGTGCAAGAAGGAGAGAGTCTGGGACTTGGGTTTAAAAGGTTGGATCTCAGGCTTAGGATTTAGCTCAGTGGTAGAGTTCTTGCCTAGAGTGCAGGAAGCCCTGGGTCCCATCTCCAGCACTGCAATATATATATAAATAGATGCTTTTGAAAAAGCCTTTGATCTTGTGTCCGACATTGTGACTTGATACAAATCAGCTTAGATCCTTACAGTCTCAGTTTCTTCATGTGAGAGAGTAGCTCATAGCATCTGCCAAGAGGGAAGAACATAATTTAGTCCCTGTTGATACATAAAAGATGTGCACAGGAAGAAAGACAGTAACTCCACTGTCTCTTCTTGTGTTGTTTTGAGATAAAGTGTTACTCTATAGCCCAGGCTGGCTTCAAAATCATGGCAATCCTCCTGCCTCAGACTCTTAAGTACTGGGACAACAACATTTTTTTCCAATACTATTTACCAATAGAAATCCTGTTTAGAGATTTTGAGATATTTTTACCTCATAGTTCTCAATGCTATTAAGCCATTGAATAAATTCAAATTTTACCAAGCAGGAAAAGGCATCAAGTAGGGAGAGGTGTTTAGTCAGACATAACTGTGGTAAATATGTTTCACAGGCCCACAAAGGATCTCTGGGGTTTTTCTGGGTCAGCCTGTCTCTGAAGCTCTCAGGCTACAGATCCACACATGAGTGCACTGAGAAGTCACACCCTGTCAAGCATGCCCTGGTGAACCAAAAATCACATATTCTTTCCTTCTTTTCCTCCCTTCCCTCCCTCCCTCCTCTCCTTCCCTCTGTCCCTCCCTCCCTCCCTCCTTCCCTCTGTCCCTTCCTTCCTTCCTTCCTTCTTTCCTTCCTTTTCTTCTGTCTGTCAGGAAGCATCAGGCAGGCTGTGGCCCTGGATTTTGGCTCCTGTTCACACTGCCATCCACACAACACACATTTAGTCATGTACTGTCTTCAGACATGATCATCCATCTGTGTCCATGCTTGCAGAGATGTCCATGTCCCGCTGCAGTCCGGGGGTGGGGGGGTGAGGGGAGGGGCAATGCTTGCTTGCTATCTTCAGCATCCTATTCTTGGCTTTCACACCACATCAGACATGGCTTTCTAACACAGCCTCCATGCTCATCCCTCTCCCTCCTCTGACTCTCTCACTTTCTGGGGAACTGAGCCACTTCAGAGTTGCCCTGACTCTCTGTCCCCTTTCTCTTACCGTCATCCTGCAGGACAACAGAGCACTCTGACAAGAGTGGCATCTCCCAATTCAGATCCCCTACTCATCTGGGTGTTACGATGTTCGGTAAGCATCAGCGACCTGCCAGCATCAACTATTCATTCATTCCCACTGGACATTTGTATTTCTTTTGTTAATTCTACATGGACATTTCTTCCATGTGTTTCCTACTCTACATCCTCACACACTAAGTCTGGTGTTTTTGCTTTCTAGTGCCATTGATCCCAGAAGTGACACAGGGCAAAATAAACTGGGGAAAAGCTAGATGGTTCTTCATGATCCCATTAGAAGAAGGGAGTTGGGATGTCACATCAGCCGGGCCCGCAGAATCTGGCACCTGTACTATTTCAGCTCTAGGTGCTTCTGTCTTCCAAACAGGACAGTACCAGAGATCTCATGGAGTCATTGGAAATCATAGAAAACAGGTGAGGTGGGGTTGGAAGATGGCTCAGTTGTTGAAGTACTTGCCTTAAAGAAATAGAGGCCTCAATTTAATCCCCAGAACCTACTTTTTTTTTTAAGCAAGAAAACAGTCAGGCATAGTATGTGGGTTTGTGACCCCAGCACTGGGAAGGCAGACGCAGACCTCTGGGGCTTGTTGGCCAGGAGCCTAGCCCAGACGAGAAGTTCTGAGTCTTGCTTCAAAAAGAACCAAAGCTTGGCAGAATAAAGAAATAACAGCAGAGGCTGTCTTCTGGCCTCCATTTGTACTTGCATGTGCATGCACACCCACATATGCATGTGCATTTGCACAACACACCACACACACACACACACACACAGGTAAGAACACCCTAAGAAAGCTGATTGATAAATGACTGCAGCCATTCTATGTTATGCCTGAGAACAATGAGAGATGACAGTGACTCTCAACCTCATTCCAGAAGCTTCTCCTTAAAGTAGTCTGCAATGCACACAGAGAATCTCAGATGGTCAATGTGTGGAGAACAAGAGACTGAGGGGTTGTCAGCCTTAAACAGAATGTATATGATCACATCCCTTCCATCAAAACTCAGCTATCTTGGAGAAAGTGGGGGAGGGGTGAGCTGAAAAATTGTTAGAGCCAGAGGCAGTGATGGCTTCAAGGAAACCTTTTTTTTCCAGACACACATGGCAGTTACACATATGAACTCACAGTGATTGTTACAGCATGTATAAGAACTGTACAACCTCCTGCCAAACAGAATCCCAGCTTAGAGGCAGGACATAAAATCCCAACGCTAGCGGAAGAAATATTGGTATTTGACAGCTACAGAGAGTCAATTTCCTTTAAGGTTGTGAACCTTAATAAATCCACCATGCAGTGGGCAATCCTACTCCCAGGAGGAGTTGGTCAACATGAACTAGATCAAACTGGAAAAAGAAAAGAAAGGGAGGAAGGGAGGAAAGAAGGAAGGAAGGGAAGAAGGAAGGAAAGGAGCGAGGGAGGGAGCGTAGAAATGGGAAGGGCTGGGAGAAAAATGTGAATAGATTCAAATATATTGCATGAAATTCTGAAACAATTAATAAAATTTTTATTTTAAAAAGAAAAGTGTATACTGCAGGCCAGAAGAGGGCATCAGATCTCACTATCTGATGGTTGTGAGCCACCATGTGGTTGCTGGGAATGGAACTCAGGACCTCTGGAAGAGCAGTCAGTGCTCTTAACCTCTGAGCAATCTAAATCTTAGGCTAGAACAAGGAAGTAGGCTTCAGATATGAAAATGACTTTGGCTAGGACAGAGAAGCAGGCTCAGATACTTTGGTAATCCTGATAAGCCCTTAGAAACAATGATCACAGGAGTGCTCACAGAACTTTGTTTATTGCCTTGCTTGTTCTTTGACTATTTGTGTTTATTGTCTTGCTTGTTCCTTGACTATTTGCATCTATTATATTGCTAGACCCTCAACCTAGAACTGACCTTAATACTTACATGTAATTAAAATGATATAAAAGCAACAAGGAGGAGGGGGGATGGGATAGGGGGTTCTGGGGTGGGATGGTGAAAGGGGATGACATCTAAAACATAAATAAATAAAATATCCAATTAAAAAAAGAACAGTGACCCCACCCACCCACAATAGAAGCTTGAACTGTCCTGTGTGGAAGGTACTTGAGGTATTTTTATTATAGTCTTAAGTTGAATTTTACATAAACAAACTGACCTAAGGCTTTGCTGACCCATCCATGAGTATTAGAGTTTTGGAAGACTTTGCATGTTCTGCTATGGTGAGAGGTCTGAGGCTTCTATTAAGATCAGTTCTGACCCAGGGAAGTGATTCATGTTTAAAATGCTTACTGTTCAAGCAACAGGATGGGAGTTTGGAGCCACAGAACCCACATAAATACCAGGTGGGCATGGTGGCCTGCTTGTAATTCCAGCCTTGATTAGAAGATACACAGAGGGAGATGGGACATCTCTGGAGCTCATGAAAGTAGTCCTATCAGTGAGCTCTGAATTTGATTGAGCAACCCTACCTTAAAGAGTAAGATGAAAGAACCGAGGAAGATTCCTGACATCAGCTTGGGCCCACACACAGGTGCATGTGCACCCACCACATACACACGTAAATACGATAGAGGAGGGCGAGTGGGAGGTGACTGGTTCCTCCCAAGCTGCTGTGGGAGGGGGATACAGTTCCCTTGAGAAATTCAGTCCACTGCCGTCTCCTATCTGCCAGCATGGTATTTAAGTAGTATCTGGATCACTGGAAGGAACTGTGTTTGTTTCATGGAACTTTTGCAGAAGATGAGTTGGTATTTTCAGTTTAGACATTCTCCGTATACTCCCTCTGATGCTCATTCAGGCACCTGCCTTTTGCTGTGTTATCACCAAATCATTCATCACCAATTCTGGGTTCCTATCACAGAGGATGGCATGGCGGGTGCTCTATTCCTCTTCTGGATTTATTTTTATACTCTCATTCTATCACAGGAACTTTCATCTTTGGAAACAGGAAATGGAAACTTAAGGGCTCTTTGGAGAGTCAGTTGTATTGGATGGTGTTTTGTTGGGGCAAACACATGAAGGAGTGTTTTCCTGAAGTGGATACAGGTGAAAGACTAAGGCAGACTCATGAAGGAATGTTTCACTGAAGCAGACATAGAGAGAAGATGTTCTACTAAAGCAAACACGTGAAAGAATATTGATGGATTCTTTGCTGACAGCACGCATGTGTTGGTCGCTTACATTTTGTAGTTGAGTCATTTGTCAGGACTCCTTGGACTCATGCTGATAGGATGCATGTGCTGAGACAAGACGTGTGCTAAGGCAAGACACGTGGAGGACAAGTGATGTTTGGAGGGTATAAATAGGACTCCACGGAGGACGGAGAGGGAGCTTGGCTTGCTGGTACAGCTAGTTATGTAATATTCATGGATCTACTGTCTTCACTGATCTTCGCTTCCCTGAGAAGGCACAGCTAAAACCCTCTCCTGGTGTTCCTGTTGGTCCCTCCTGCTGATTAGACCCAAGCCTGGGCCTGGCTGTCTCTGCTAGGTCATGTCATCACTGTTGCTAGCCCAACTCTATGGAACTGGACTGCTGATGTGTCTGTGAAGTGTTTTCATGTGGCTCAAGCTGCCACTCCCTGTTAACCTGTGAAGTGAACTGATTTCCAGACAACACAGACAGAAGCTGCTCCAAAGAACCTTTCTAAACAATCCACTTCCCCCATTCCCATCCTTTCTTTCCCACTACCTCTGGTGGGTGGTGGACTACAAGGGAGGTTAAAGCATTTAAGAACCATTATTAAAAATAGGATTTGAAAAACTTGCAGTTACAGAAACATGATTATGATTCTGAGTCCCGCACATGATTGAGAGCCCTGTAACATGCCCCGCTTCTCTGTTGTTGGCTGACTCTAGTAGTGTCCCTACTACTAAGTTAGATGCATGCAAAAGCAACAGTTACTCATAAATTGCTTCTAAAATGTCCCTGCTGTATTCCTAGGCCTGGGGATGGCGGGGAGGGGGGCTAAACAGCTGGCCCTCCCCCATCCTCTCGCTCCTGCCTTTTGTCTGAGCTGTGGATATAGCTCAGCCGGTGAAGCACTTGCCATGTAAGCACGAGAAGTTGAGCTAAATCCCAAGCACCCATGTAAAAATCTGAGCATTGTCCCCAAATTCATGGAGGTAAAACTAGGGGATCCTTAGGCTTGCTAGCCAGTTAGTGTAGAACCCAGGAACTGGTGAGAAACTGTCTCAAAAAACAAGGGGACAGCTCCCAAGGAATGAGACCTGAGGTTGACCTCTGGTTTCTCCATCCAGGTACACACACATGGGCGCAAAGCAGCATACGTGAATAACTAGTATACACACACAAACATACATGTGTGCACAACACACACATGAATGAATTTGTACAAGTTCATACAACTACTTAGATAAAGTTTTAATCAAAGTTGAGGACATGGAGAAATCAACCTTGAGGTGACCAGGAAACTTTCCCTGCTGGCAAGTTTACATAATGCCAGACAGTGCTGGGCAGGCTTCTGATAGAGAAAAGACACAGTGTCTTACCTGCACTGAATCCTGCATGCTACAGCATGGACCTGCTGGCAAGATGTGCCAACAGGAATGACAGTGTGACAGTTGTGGGGCTAACTGACCATTTGTTTGATTGGTGATGAGCCCTGCACAAGATCGGCTTCATGCCTGTCTCTGTAAACCTGATCGAAAGCCCATGACTGGGACACTCATAGGCCCAAGGGGGAATTTACTCTTATTCTGCAAAGTTGTTGTCCTGGCACACTGCATTCTAAATATTTGTATTTATGTGCATAGAAATGTGCTGTTCTCAAATTTGGCCAGAGAAGCTTCTTTTCACAGAGGTAGTGGCTAATGCAGAGACTCATAATTTTGGTCAAGATGCTGATATAAGTAACGCCGAGTACTATGACTGAATCATTGTACCAACCTCTCACCATCCTAGGGAAGGGAAATTCATGGGAGAAGGAGAGGAAAAGAATGTCTGAGCCAGTGGATGGGGAGGAGGACTGACTTCTGGACACGCACGGCTATTATATACATCAGTGGACAGCACCTGCGGCTAATCACAAAATCAAGCCAGTCACAGTTCCAGCATGGGTCGGGGAATGACCATGGAGGCCCCACCACACCAGAGGAGCTATGCAGCAATGGCTGCTGAGGAAGAGAGAATCCCTCTCCTTTGGTGACATGGCCACTGGTAGGTTGTTCAATCCTAGTGGATGGATACACACCCATGTGTGATGTAATGGACAGCAATACTGGGACTTGTAGGAAGAGATATTTAAAACAAGAGATAGGGAGAGAAACATGAAGATGGGAGAAAGGTGGGGTAGAGGTACCAGGGAGATTTGTAGGGAGGTAATAATGTATGGATACGATCAATGTATATTATATAAATGTATGAAACCTTCAAAGAAAGAAGAAAATATTTTTAACAACAAAAAACCCTGGAATTTTAATCCAGGGACCCCAATTCCAAAGAGTGAGTAAAAGGGAACTAATTGTCTATCAGCCAGAAAAAAAAAATCTGACCTTCTAAAGTGATGATCAGGGAGACATGTTTGCACACACAGAACACATCTTCTAAGTGAAATAATTTACCATTATGCATGTTTCTGTGACCTCCTAAAACCAACAGCTTTATTAGAATGCATATAATTTAGAAATAAAGACCTTAGGGCTGGTGAGATGGCTCAGCAGATAAAGATCTTGCCCTGTGTTCAAGCCTGATGCCCTGGAACCACATAGTGAAGTGAAAGAGCCAAGTTTCACTTATTGTCCTTTGACCGCTACATATATGCAATGATAACACACGCACACACCAAACAAATAAATGCAATAAAAATCATTAGTTAATCAAGGAGTCTAAAATAAGACAAAAACATGAGAAGGAAAGAAAAGAGGAGTTGGAGGCAGAAACATGATTAAAAGGGAAAAGCCCAGTTGCTACACAAGATGATTGACGGCTTCTCTATGGCCTAACATTTATTGCTTCCGTGTTTCACATCTATTATTCAGGATAACCTTAATAGCCCTGAGAGTAAGTAGAGAAGATCATCTTACCACCAATCTAGGCTGCAAGAACTGAGGCAGGGGGATGATGCTTCCACTGAATGAGCTGAAGAGGTATTGAATGCAATCCTCTCAGAATCAACCACAGGTGTCTTCACCCACTGAGCCAGCTCACCATCCCATTTTTCCTTAATTTCATTTTAAATTTTTTTGATGTATGAGTGGTTTTCTTTGATGTATATGTGGCAATGTGTGCATGCAAGGTCTGGGAGGCCGAGAAAGAGGGGATTGGGTCTCCTGAAATCATTTACAAAAGTTGTTAGTACGTGTGTGGCAGTGGGAACTGAACCAGATTTTTGAAAGAGCAGTTGGTGCTCTTAACCTCTGAGCTATCTCTCCAGGCCCTCATCAGTTCTCTTTATAAAAGCCAAAGGAGAGACATGTGGATAAAATCTTGTGAATATTGCACACATATGATGTACACACATACATGCAGGAAAGACACTAATACACATAAAATAAGTAAATCTTTTAAAATACTAGTGGATATTCTTTCTCTTTATAGTAGACTCAACTTTATAATAATGTAAAGTAGTACCCTTGACTTCATGCTGTAAGACTAGATTATAATCATTCTGTATATATCTCCTGGGTATCTGTGGGAATTAGTCCCTGAACCTCTGTGGATCTCAAAGTCTACAGATACTCAAGTCTCTAATGTATGGCATAGTATCTGCATAGAATCTGCATATAACCTCTATATACTTCAAATTTTAATACTAAAGAGCAAAGCTTCCTTTGCTCACACAAAGTCTAGTTATTTTAGAAGACTGTGAGAGATCAACAAGAACAAAGGATACATTTACAAGAGTCAAAAACTCAGTTAAAAGTCTATGTTTCCATGTGTTAGCAAAGAATTATTAGAAGCTAAAAGTGCCAAAATCAAATTAATTATATATTTAAAACCAAGAGTACTTATGGACAGATTTAATCAAACATAGATGAGAGTAAGAAAATGAAAATAGAAAATACTATTGAAATTAAAGACCCAAAGTAATATAGAATTTCACCAGGCTCATCATATAGATAACCCTTACTATTGAAATATCAACATCCCCCAGTGGATCTGTAGCTACAATGTGATTTCAGTCAGTGTTGTAGCAAAAGTTCTATAATGTCAACAAGCTGGCTTCAAATGATACATTTGAATGAAATGAAAATACAAAGGAGCTACAATAGGAAATAGGTTTTAATGTAAGCAAACTTAGACAACTTTATACAGTTGTGTAATAAATGGGTTATGTGTATGTAATAGGTATTTAAATTTTTTTGCAATTTGTTTTTAATACTGGTATCATGGTGGTTTTGTTACTATGACCCTATGGTATAATTTGAGACAAAGTATTCCTCTGAATGGCTTAAATTCTCTACACTTAACAATACTTGATAACAATGTAAATAGTTACTGTACTATATTGTTTATGAAATAATGACCAGAAAATAGACTGCACATCCAGTACCAATGAATTTCATTTCTAAATAATTTTATTTGAGTGGTTGAGTCCATAGATATAGAAATCTATGACTACAGAGGGCCAACTGTGCTGGTCACAGCTATGTGACTCCACTAGCTCAGCCCCTTGCACAGAACTCTCATATGCTAGTCTCCATGCCTCTTTCTTCACCTCTATTCTCCTGCCTCAGTGATGGTGGTAGTAGTTGGGCAGGTTGGCATAAAGGAACTTCCACAGGTGGTAGTGAGGGGGCTGCACATACAAGTATGCCAGGCATCGCCCATGACTCTAATGACAGAGGGTGGACAGTGAACCTGTGACCACCAATGGGCTTCACGGATAGAGCTTTTCCATTTTGATCATCACAGTATTATGAACCAGGCCAGTCAGATGGCTCAGCAAGTAAAGTCCATGCTGCCAAGCCTGGCGACCTGAATTTGATTCCCAGGTCCTACGTGGTAGGAAATAACCAACTTCCACAAGTTGTTCTCTGATCTCCACACATGCACCATGGTACTCTCATCCCCAACACACCAAATAAATGTAATGTAAAATGTTAATCATGGAGCAAGAAAATTGATGGACTCCTAAGGGCAAATGAAGCCAAGCATTGTTGATTCTATGTGAGAGTTCAGCCAGCTGTGAAGTTCCCAGAACTGACCTACTGGGGCTCCTCCTGGGACTGTTCTGAGGATTATAGCTGACAGCTCATGAATACAGATTGATTGTAACAACCTCCCTTTTCTCCACCCCTTCGTGAGAGTGCCAGGATCCTGGACATGGCCTTGCTAAGCAGGGTTTTAAGATAAGGTAGGTTCATGTTTGTACACCGTAACTTACTTGATCTTCTTATGCATGTTCAATTAGCTTCAGCCCTCCTGAAAAACATGATTCCTTTCCTGGGCAAAGCCCTCCAGAAGCAGTGAGGAGTCTATGGGAAGGTTAACAGAGAGAACTCTTTGCCCCATCCTCTTAAAACCCATAGAGAAGCCCACATCCTTAGTAACCCTGCTTAGTAAAGGTGGGAAAGGCCAGGGCTACACTAGACTTTGTAAACCCTGGGAGAGCAAGCAAGATTGCTTTCAGACACAATGTATCAAACTTCCAGATAGAAGGAGATGCACAAGGGAAGTACATCTGCATTGTCTGCTACATAGAGGAGGCCCCACCCTGTATGGTCGTGATATCAGGTGGAGTTGCCTGGGCGATGAAGGTGACTCAGAACTCAGCCTGTCCATAGGGATGGTATTCAGTCCGTATCGATGAACCACAGCTGTCTAGGCTGTAGAACTTTCTCCCTGGAAGACTACTAGGAGCTACACCCCTTCCTTAACCCAGAGATTCCCAACATAAAGCATTAGCACAGCATTAGCCTGGCCAGTGCCCCATGCTGGACCACGTCCATGCCGTTTAGCTTTATTTTACATGTATGAATGTTTTGTCTGCATGCATGTATGTGCACCACTTGTGTGCCTGGCCCGTGGTCAGAAGAGGGTATCATCTCTTCTAAACCTGGAGTTTCCAATGTTTGTGAACCACCGTGGGGGATGTCGGGAACTGATCCCAGACCCTCTGCAATAGAGAAGGCTTCTCTTAATCACTGAGCCATCTCACCAGCCCCCAAGTTCCCATATTTTTAGCATCCCATGTCTACCGACACAGGTCACTAAAATGGATGATATGATTTTTTTCAGAAGTGTAGATTTTTAAACATACCGTGCTAAGTGTTTAAGTGGTTGATTCATGAACAGCACGTAGACTGGAGTCTGCTTATAGTAAACCTGCCATGAATATCTGCTGTTGATTGAGTTTGATGAAATTTCTTATTTTTAAAACCAGCCAATCATTAAAGGGTATTTTGCCTGAAAGTATATATGTGTGCCACTTGAGTGCTGGTGACACAATGGTGGCAATGGGAACTGTTAAAGCCTATCACTGTTTTTCTGTGTGAATGACTTTAGCTTCATATTTAATTTCATTGTCCTTATCAGACCACACTATTTCCTGGGGAGTCTGGCCTCAGATTATATTGAGATTGGAAAGATTTTGTTTTACTTTGGGTTTTCCTAATTTAAAATAGTGTGACCTTGGGCAAATTACGGAAATGTTCATTCTCTACACTGCTTTCTTTGTCTGCAAAATTCTGCAAGCCAGCCCTTCCGAGGGTTGCCTCCGGACTGGCTCTGGCAGAGGTCTAGTTAGGAAGGCAGCCCTGGCTTTAGTGCAAGCTCAGCTGTGACCAGGTGCTGACCTGCCCTTCACCCAGGGTACCTGAGTGATGGCTGAGTCTGTAAATTCTCTGATCTTCCCCACCAACATCTTTTACAATTCACAGGGAGAACCTCCCAGGGGTCCTGTCTATCTGTTGTCACCCTTCTATTTCACAATCCCTTCTCTCATTTCAGGGAGTTGGGGAGGAGAGACTTATTACCCATCAATCAGTGTCTTTTTACAGTTTGAGTCCAACACAACCGTCCTATCATCTCCTTGTGTTTAGACACTTGCTCACTCTGTCTTGTCTAAACTCTCACAGATCTATAATGTCAGAGCTGGACCTTGAGCCCAAGACAAAAGCCTCTCTTGGGAAGCATAGTTTTATTCTCTAAATGACAAAGCCTGGATGCTTCTTTTCTCCTCCCATCCTTTCCCCTCCCCATACCCTTCTCTCTCCTCTCCCTTCTCTCCTTTCTCCCTTATTTCAGTCTTTCCTTCTCCGTCCACCTCACCCTCCCCCTCTATGGCTACCTCAACCATGCTGTGTCTTATTTGTGCAGATTACCCTGGCTGTGTCTGACACTCCTGTGCCCTTACTCACTGCTTGTTAAGGGTCTTGGTCACATTAGCACATTAGCAAAGGGAGTTTTCAGAGTGGTGCCTGCTCAGCATATTCTGAAACAGAGTTGGAGAAGTCCAAGGCAGAGAAGTAGCTTTGGGGGCCTTCCTTTGGTCTCAACTTGTTCCAGGCTCCCCTAAACCTACTTAAAGTCTATGTTTGGGGGTTTGGGATAGCTATATCCTGGACATGAAGGTTGGATTTATTCCCCATCAAAATTGCTTTGGGAACTAGAAAGTTCAGGTGTCACATCTTCCCTTCAAGTAGAGGACTACCCCAAGAACATCTCTGAAGGACACAGGAGAAGCTGAGTGTCCAGAGCTAGCCTCTCCCGGAAACCTCTGGTCCAATGACAGGGAAGCTGCTCATGAGAGGTCACTGAAGACTGGGAATATAGTCTAATTTGTAGAGTTCTTGCCTAACGTGCCCTGTGTTCAACACCAAGCATCACCTAAACTAAGCATGGTGATGCGCACAGTGATATGCACCTATAATCCAACACTCACAAGGTAGAGGCAGGATATGAGGCATTCAAGTTTACTCTTGTCTACATAGCTTGTTTAAAGTTTCACACTCAAAGCTGCATAGGATTTATAAAACCCTTTCTTTAAAAACAAACAAACAACAAACTACCAAGGATCCGTGTAGCCTAGGAGTTCTAGGATAAAGGAAAAGTCCATGGAACGTCAACATTCTACCGCTTTCTTGTTTCCCGTGGGTGGACCTCATTGACTTTGCTCTGAGGCAGAAGACAGATAGTTGTGTTTGTGAGATCCTGGCAAATGTTCCAACAGCCAAGCAGACATGCTCCCAACAGAGGCCCAAAGAAGGAATTTCCCAAATTCCTTTTCCCTGTGTCTCCTCACCTGCTGTTGCTACTGTTGAAGGCTAAGAATTTGTGTGAAGTCTATTCCATGGGAAAAATCCACATTAACTAATGGAGAGAGGCGAATGGTCAGAGATTTCCATGTGCTTTATCTTCAAACATCCACAGTGTTACCCTGTAGTTCCCTCTGAGCCCTTGGCTCAGCACTGGGAGAGCATCCTTCTTCTTGCCATAGTGTGTATTGTATAGTTCACTGACCTGGCATCTCTGCCTATCCCACCGCACAAGGGCTCTCCTTCAAAGCAAGAACCCTGTCTTTTTCACCATTGTATTCCTAGGACCTAGCATTAAGAGTGGAGCTCAGGGCAGTACTCCACTGAATGCATTAGTCTGTGACTACCACAGAAAGCTGACCAGAGAGAAATAACCCCCTTTGCACTTTTAGACAAACACATATCCCACTAATTCCCACAAAACAAACTGCTTGTGAGTTCTACTAATAATATCAGTACACACAAAACAAGCACTTGAGAGTTAAGTGTTTCTGCAAATGAGAAGGGGAATGGTATAGTTTGTCTATAAAAAAAAAAAATCTCAGGCTCATCCCATTACTATACCCTAATCCTAAATGTCCTCCATCTTTGCTTTTCCATTTGGTGGTGTCACATTGGTTTGGGCAGGACACTGGTCTGCTATAAGCCACTTACTCTCCGTTGATTCCTCTTCAGCCCTATCTCTTAAGCCTCCATAGGTCCAATACACACCCCACCCACAGTGAGCCACATAGGTACTCCTCCCCAAAAGAACCAGTTCCTTTTCTACCAACCCAAATGGAGTTAGCCAATGGGGCGTGAAGCACAGTAAGACTAGAGTGGATCCTAGACCCTGTTCACCCTACACTTCCCAGGTTCCCACTCCTCATCATGGGAGGAAGAATAATAGCTAGCGTGCTATATGAACTTGACCAGGTACAGCCCAGGGTTGGGAAAGGGTCATCGCTCCTATATTATTTCTGTCCAGACTGCACAAACAGGATGAAGGGCTCCAAATACAGGGATTCCACCCACCCAGTCTCCAGCTTTGTCTGGTTGTGGTAGGACCAGCAGAGTCACAGGAGGGCTTGCCTGGCGCCATGTCCATGCCGATCAAATACAGGAAGCTGTTATTTGTAGATAAGGTAAACCACAGTCAATGCCCTTCCTTGGTAATCTGATACAGTCCAGGAACTGAGAGAGACTACAGGGCAAGTTAGAGGCTCTGTAACTCAGCTGACCAGGAAACCAGCTGGCCTGTGAGCTCAGCGGTTGATGCAACTCTAGACACAGCCAGGCACTTCCAGCTGCATGAGAGGGGGACATGGTTCCTGAGAATGGAGTGACAGATGGTTACTTTGATGGCAGAGGAACAACATTTGCCGTGCTGCCAACTTTGCTATGTCCCACCCACCCACCCTCTCTGAAAATCAAACTGCCTTTACTTCTCCTGACCATACCAGCTCTCTCTGGCTTCCCTCCAGAGAGCATTTCCTCTCTGCCTGCCAAGTCCTCATTGTTGAGTTTGTGCAAATGTCTATAGACAACAGGTCAAGGTCACCTTGGCATTAGGATGGAGCTACCATCCCTAAGACTTCTGGGTACCATCTGTCTTCCCCCAAAGGGTTCTGTGGTGGTCTGAATGAGAAATGTGTTTGAACACTTGGTCCCAAGTTGTTGTAACTGTTTGAGGAGGTTTTGTGATCTTTAGGAGTTGGAGCCTTGTTGAAGGAAGTGCATCCTTATGGGTGGGCCTTGAGAGTTTATAGCCTGCCCCACTCCAGTTCACTGTTTCTGTTTACTATTGAATACAAGATCTCTCAGCTCCTGCCCTGGCAGCCTGCTGCCCTGCCTCCCCCACCGTTACGGATGTCCCCTTTGGAATCAAAAGCCCGAATAAACTCTTATTTATATGTTTCCTTGGCTACAGTATTTTATCACAGCAACAGAAAAATCATAAATACAGATCACTAACTCTTAGGATTTCCAGAGTCCTGGTTTTATGGGAACTTCCACTCTTCCACCCCCTTGCCTCCTTCAACCCATCTGAAATAAGGCTCAACTGACTGTTCAGGGAAGTGGACACAACTGGAAAAGGCCATAGGTCTGTAGATTTGCTCCTGCCTGGCTGCAGCCTGTGCCAGAGGCTCCAAGCCTGGCTCCTAGTTCTGGATGTGGCTGTAGCCTGCTCCATGTGGCAGCTCGACCATTCTCTCAGCATGAGGGCTCTTTGCAAGGTTGACTGGACTTTTCACAGTCTAGTCATGGAGAATAAGATGGTCCCCACTCCTGTCAATACACAATACTTTAGTCTTCCCTTTTTCTGCCTAAGACCTGCCCTCATCTCTTGAGGGAATTCCATCTCTAGTAAGACATGGAAGTGTGGCCTCACCCAAGCACCCAGCAGAAGTCAGAATCACCATTCAGGCTGATTGAACTTGAGGTTTTGTTCCTATCAAGTCAATCCCTGCCCCCTCTCATCATGCCTAGAACTCACTTCCTAAAGCCCAAGGCTCCCAAGTCATTTTGTACTGCTACCATATCTAAGCATTCTTCATGCCACAACTATTTACTGAAAAACCCCTGTGTGCCAGAAATGACATTGAAGGCAGAGAAAATAAAGTCAAGATCATTAAAGCCCCTGCTTTCCTACAGCAGAAATGGTAGAAGTGAGGTCATAGTAACCTGTAGCCCTGGAGACTTTTGCAAGGTGCTGGTTCTCCATCATGCTGCCCAGTTGGACTCCTCGGAGAGCATCCAGTTCTCCTGATATCTTATCACAACAGCACCTCTGGGGAGTGGGGATCCAGACATCAGCATCTTATAAAGGCCAATATGAGTTCAGTGCTGCCTATTCTAAGCACCATGACAAGTTGAATCCTCAGATGCAGAACCTGTAGGCCCAGGAGGCTACATCAATTCATAGGGGTCAGTATCTCCTCCTAAAATGGAAGCAAACCATTAAACTCATCAGTGATTCCAGAAACCTGCCTACAAGGTTTCTAAGAAGAATGCAGCTATAAGGCTGAGATGTTTATGAAAGGGAAGATGTTGTCAAGAGGCCTATGGTGGGTAAGAAATGTCTGTTCAGTACCTATTAAATGCAATACTGAACCCATGAAAAAGTTCCTCAGAGATGACAGGGACAATGGTAGGCACCATCCTTCCCGGAAACAGCTTGTTCATTTTTTTTTTATTGGAAATTTTATTTACATTTCAGCTGTTCTCCCCTTACTTCATTTCCCCCCTCCCTCCTAGGAACTCCCTATCCCTTCCCCCCTCCTCTTGCTTCTATGATGGTGTACCCCCACCTACCCTCCCCCGTACCTCACCTCCCCACCCTCGAATACCCACCCCACGACGTCCAGCCTTCATGGGACCAAGGATCTCTTCTCCCACTTATATATAGCTCCCTTGCATATATAGCTGGAGCCATAGGTCCCTCCCTAAGCGCTCCCACAGCCTGTTCATTTTTGACAACTGAGTCGATGCTGTAAATGTGTGGAGACAACTGTCCCCATACACTGGAGTCCCTTAGTAGCTCTTTTATTCACTTGATCTTCCCAACTGCCTCTTAGCAGAGGCCATGTTTTTGTTCTGATTGTTCACCCAAAACTGAGGCTGTCTTATGTGACTCCCCAGGGGTAGTAAGTTGTCAAATGGCAAGGCGTAGTATTTGAAAAGAGTCAATTGTGTGCATTTATTCCTAATTCCAGTTCCCTGACATCACTCGCCTTAGCATCTTAATGTCAACATCTACATTTACACCAAAGAAATGGGTAAATACTGTTCATTAGCCTTTGTTAAGCCCTCCACCAGCCCAGAGATGGAATTGCCAAACAATATATAAAACTTCCTGCTAAAATGGAATTTTCAATAAAAATGAACTATTCCCTACATTAAGTAAATAGGATATATCTAAAATTCAAATTTAATGGATTCAAATTTTTTATGGCCAAACACAACAGCTTCACCCAGAGAACTGTTGCTAGCACACAGATGCCTTCCCACCACTCTAAAGTATGTTGTTTCATTCATGATCATAGACATTTTATCCACACCCACCAGAACTCCAATTCAGTTAATGAATTGGAGTTTTAATATCAGACATCTAGTAACATGTTTAGGGAGCACTGGGTTATTAAAATGTTCCTTTATTAACTGTGATGATTAGTGGTAATTACCAGCTTGGCAGAATCAGAATAACATGGAATATGGGCTTCTGGGCATGGGGAGGTCAGTATATCGTGAGGTAAGAAGACCTACCCTGTAGGAATATGGTCCAGGAATAGAGTCTAGTGAGGAGACTTCTGAGTGCTTATGAGAACACTCCAAGAAAACAGGACAAGAGTCTTGTGACCTCCATTTCTTCAAAGCACCAAACTATTCTTGGAATGTGGTTTTGTGTTCCTCCCAGGTCCTCGAATAAGAGTGAGTTTACTTCAGATTACTCCTTGTGGCTTGCTGCTGTTATTCTGTTATCCAGTTAAATGTTTAAGCTGTCCTTTGTGTGCCTCTATGGAAAAACATAGGTTTTTGCCACATCACACGTGGCTTGTCTTTATTATTGTAAACAGCTTGAACTCAAGTGAACATTAACCACATGAACTCCCTTAACCCTCATAACACACCATGTCTGTTGCTCTGAATGAAGTTGGCTGTTGCATGAGACTTTAGTCGGCCTTGTTTATCAGCTCCATCCTCTCAGGTCCCACTGCCTCGGGAGCATAGAACTCACTATGGCCTTCACCATTCCTTGGGTGGGATCCTGGACTTCATGGCTGCAGAAAGGGAACTGAGAAACACGTGCATTTATATGCTCTCTTCTCTATGATTCTGAATGCCGTATGTCCAGCTTCTTCAAGTCTTGCTGCCTTTCTTCCCCACCATGATAGACTATACCTTGAATTATGAGCTAGAACAAATGCTTTCTCCTTTAAACTGTTTTTGAGCATTTTTTCACAGCACTGGGAAAAGAAACTAAGACACTGGACCTAATTTGGAGATGAAATTGCCATCTCAAGTCTCTGGATCCAAGAACTGTATGTTTTAGTTAGAGTCATTATTGCTATGATAAAACACCAAGCAAGTTGGGAAGGAAAGAGTTTATTTGGCTTATACTCCAACCTCATAGTCCATCACTGAAGGAAGTCAGGACAGGGACTCAAGCAGGGCAGGAACCTGGGGCAGGACCTGATGCAGAGGCCATGAAGAGGGTGCTGCTTACTGGCTTGCTCCTCATGGCTTGCTTAGCTTGCTTTCTTACAGAACCCTGGACCAGTAGTCTAGGGATGGCCCCGCCCACAATTGGATGGGCCCTCCCATATCAATCACTAATTAAGAAAATGCCTACAGCCCCATTTTTTTTTTACTTTTAAAAACTTCTATTTACATCCCTATTGAAGCCTTCCCCTCTCCTCCCAGTCTCCACCCGCCACATAGGCCCCTCCCCTTCTTCTCTGAAATGGGGAGTCCCCCATACCAACCTACCTTGGCGCATCAAGTCACTGCAGGACTAGGTGCACCCTCTCCGACTGAGGCCAGACAAAGTCCAGTTAGGGGGAACAGGATCCACAGGCAGGCAACAGAGTCAGGGACAGCCTCCCTCCAGTTGTTGCCCCACCACATGAAGACAAATCTGCATATTTCTCTATATATGGGGGTTGTTTTAGGAGGTTATAGAAACTCTAGGACTGTGGCCTAGCTAGAAGAAATGAGCTGCCAGGGATGGGACTTGAAGATAATAGCTGTATCCTGGCTCCAGCCTGAGCCCCTTGCTTCCTGATCTGAGAAACTCAGCAGCGAAGAGTTCCCACCACTCTGGACTGGACCACTCCACCAAGCCTTCCTTACTATGATAAAATTGTGAGCCAAAACAAACCCCTCTTCCCTCAATTTTTTTCTGTGCTTTGTTGCAGTAATGAAAAGAGTAATTGATATAAACTACAAGATCTATCAGAGGGAGCCGGAGCCCAGGCCAGTGACTTCAGGAACAACTGTGGATACAGAGGAGAGAGTTCTTTGGCTTGTTCATAAACACACATACATCTTAACAGCCATTATAAAAATAACTTAGAAATATACTTAAAGAAGTGTAAAATGAGGTGTGAAAATGATAATATCCTAGAGTTAATTACATGCATATGAGTGTATCATTCTTGCTTCGAATAGGAGACAATTTCTTACACAGTGTAAGGAAAGCATTAACCATAAAGGGAAATATCAATAATTAGCATGCACCTGACATAAACATAGGAAGTGCCATTCACTTTAAGACAGTCAAAAGGTAAGGCTGAGTGGTTCAGTGGCTAAGGGCACTTGCTACTCTTGCAGAAGAGGAGCCAGGTTCTCTTTCCTGCCCCCACATGGCAGCTCACAACCATCTCTAACTCCCTCTCAGGGCATCTGATACCTTCTTCTGTCATCTGCAGGCACTGCACGCATATGACACCCATATAAACACTCTGGCACACACATAAATATATAAAATAAAAAAAATTTAAAAGTAAAAAAATAGATATGTTAAGAATGTAAGTAAATGTTCATAATTTATTTAACTAAAAATATGAAAAGAAAATCTATATGATTATGAAAATAAAAACTTAAGAAAAAACAGTTCCTTCCTCCCCCCAAAGTCCCCACCTTAAATAGGTATCAATGCAAAGTCTTTTTCTTCATCCCATAACCGAGCAGTTGTACTGACTCCTAGCTGAACTCTGCCCAGTCTCTTCCTGGATTCCAGCCTGCTGCCAAGGGGAAATAAGAGCCTGTTTCACTCTGAGGGTCATCTAACCCTTAGGCGCAGACTTCACAATGAGGCCTTGCCTGGGCCAGTTATGACATGGGAAGTGCTTTTAACAGTGCCTTGAGCTCCCATTAAACTGTCTGAGAAATAAACTCCAGGCGGTAACACCTCCTGTCCTAACCTATTGCTGGAGCATGATTAAGGAGTGGGAAAACCGCTTTCAGAGGTATAAAAGCCAGAGAGATGGACATCCAAAGGCTCAGGAAGGGACCACAGTTGAGGGAGAGCAAAGTAATGGAAAGCCATCCAGGATCACCAGCGAAAGCCATCCCTGGATAGTTCCAGATTTCCCACGGTGCAAAGAGGACCTCTGCACTATAACACCTTTGGGGTAAGTATGATTTGGGTACCCAGTCCTTTCCTAGGTGACCTCAACCTAGTTAATGTAGAACTACCGTCTGCGAGCTTTGCACCATGAGAAGAGACTAGCAAGGCTCTTTCTAGAGCTTTCACTCATCGCCCCTCTGTCTTCTAGGATATGGACGGCATTCTACAAATCAGACCCACGCTTCGCCCTTGGAAAATACTCCCCAATGGAACAAGAAATTCCAGTAAGTACCCTCAAGTTTGCATGGACAAAGGTTCCTCTGGAGTCTGCTTGCAGAGGTAGGGGGATCCTAGGGTTCAACATTCACAAAAACAGACATTTCCACAACACCTCGTATTGGCTGTGTCTAGTGGTGGATTTCATTCTCTGAATGTCCCAGTCAGGAGTACAGCCATAAGCAGGGCTTGGAAAAATGGCTCAGTGGATGAGTACACTTGCTACGCAAGCATGAAGACCTGAGTTTGAGTCCTTCACAACTATATAAAGATGCCAGGCATGGCTGTGTGTGCCTGTAACCCTGGCCCTGGGGAGCAGAGACAGATGGACCCTGGAACTTGCTGGCCAGCTAACCTGAACAAAATGGCAAGCTTCTAGTTCAGTGAGAAATTATGTCTCAAAGGCATATGGAAGTAAGTGATGAGGGAAGGAAGACATCTAATGTCCTCTTCTGGATCCTGAGTGCATATGCATAGGGTATGCATCCTCTCCCACATGTAAGCAACAGAGAGAGAGAGAGAGAGAGAGAGAGAGAGAGAGAGAGAGAGAGAGAGAGAGAATGGAGAGAGGACTAAATGGAAATAAATTATGAAACTCTCATTTCTTCCCTGGCACTATGTTGTACTTTGAGTGTGACATGTCTCTCACAAACTCATGTGTTTTAATACTTGGCCTTTTAATACCAGAAAAGATCTGCCCAAGATGGTGCCCATCAACAGTCAATCATAGTGGAGGAAGGAAGACCTCAGTCCTCCCTAAGCAGTTGGGAGGGGCGGGGGCGGGGGTGGAGAAGGAATCATTTCTTCAGTGGTGTAATCACTGGTGAGTGGCCTGTGACCCAGAAATAACATGAATTAAAGTTGGGGGGGGGTCACAAAACAACAAAATACACAGTGAGAAAGAGAGATAGAATGGAAGAAAGGGATGGAAGGAGGAAGCGGGGGAGGGAAGGAGGAGCCATGAAAGCATATAATGGGTGAAATGCTCATTATATAATCTATGAAACTGTCAAAAATTAAAAACCAGGGGCTAGAGAGATAGCCTACACTGCTCCTGCAGAGCTCAGCTCCCAGGACTCAAGTCAGGTAACCCACATCTGCACATAACTGTACCCCCAGGGACACTCTTCCGGCCTCCACAGTCACCTGGACGTACATGCACATACCCTGCCCCCACAGACGCAAATATACATAACTAAAAACAAAATTAATCTTGTTTAAAAATCAAAACATTAAAAATAAAATCAGTAATAATCACAAATGAGAATGAAAGCTAAGGGTGAGGTGCAAACGCGGGGTAAAGATGAAGCCACTGGGCCCTCAGCTCATCCTCCAGGCACCAGTGCTGTGTGTGAGTGTACGGTGTGTCCTGTTTCAACATATGGTCTCCAGGAAGTCGCATGTTCTGAGAGGTCATGGAACCTTTAGGAGTGGGGTCTAGCTGAAGAATGAAATGGGTCACTGATGGGATGAGCCTTCTGATCTTTTGCCTATCCTGATGATGATGTCCTCTGAGGGGAGGGCAAGCAGTTTCATGTACCCACCACCACAGAGCCCCCTGCCACTGTGCCTTCCTTACCATGATGAATTATGTTCCCTCAAAGTGTGATCCAGAGTAAATGTTTCCTCCCTTATACACACACACACACACACACACACACACACACACACAACAAACACACACACACACACACACACACACACACACGCACTCACACACGGTTGCTCTCATACACCGTATCATCTAAGGCTTCTCAATAACCTTCCTAAGGTCCATAAAATTACTCTAAATTTATAGAGGATGAATGGAGAGCCAAGCTTTGAACCCAAGCCTATTTAACTCCCAACATCTTCCCTCTTTCCCGTTTACAGAGATTCGAATGCTCTTAGCAGCAAAGGGGAACCAGGCACTAGCTAATTCTCATGGTGGGGGCTGTCTACCTCTAGGTATTGAGATTTTTAACCATCTTCGTTCCATCTACAGCAACTCGGTGGCGTTCACACCATAGCAGCAAGAAGATTTTTGGCTGACAAACACTACAAAGAGTGGAGGATGCTGAGGGAACTCCAGAGGCAGTCTGCAGACTACAAAAAGGCCATAGAATTGGGAAAAGACTCTTCTAATTGTGATGTGTGTGGACCTCCGAAAAAATATGGACAGCGAAGGTATCTGTGCTTGCAGAAAAATTCCAAACGCCCCACCGAGAGATGATCGGCATCAGGAAGCATATCAAAAGAATGCAGCTGGCAAGAACCCTGGGAAACAAATCATTCTCTACATATATGAACAGGTCAGGAGCGCCACACTGCACTCTGGAGCAGAGCTGGGTTCCCCAGAAACATATAAGTACTATGAAGAGGGAGAGGATGAGGACAGGATAGAAGTGATGAAGCCAGTCAGGGGGAGAAAGGGGAGGCCAAGCGTGAACCCACAAAAACACGAGAAGTTACATTGAATGTGGTTTTCAAGTCAGAAGAACCCAAAAGTTGTGTAGTATGCCATCGGAATGATCGGAAACCCTTCCTCCCTGTGAAGAGACCGGAGCGACACATCACAGGCCTCACCAACAGAAACCTCTTCCCTATCACTGGATTTCCTGGAGACCTGATGCTCATGAACCAGGATTTTATAGCAAAGGGAATCCACCCGAATGACGCCATTAAAATCTACTGGCTGCCGGAAGAGGATCCCTTCAAGGCACCCAAGCAAATGCCTCCTTGCTGCCCACATTAAAGCTCTCTCTAGTCCTGAGCGCCACCAAGTGTACTGTTTGTCATTTCTCCTGCACAGTGTGCCCCAGGGTCCTTCCCCTCTGCTCTTCTGAGCTCCTTGGCTCCTGCTATGTCTCTAATATGAGACCCTGTTGCAGAGGCTTCCTTATCTCCAGAAACTCTTGAGTCTTAGCTACCATCCTCACCACAATCACTGCTTCTAAACAATAGGCTTGCCCCAACTGGCTAGGCTGTTTTTTTTCTGATCCTGGGTATTCATTGTAAAACTGAAGTTGCCCATCAAATGCTGAGTCCTGGCAATTAGAAAGCAGTCCAAATGTGAGTGACAGGGAATGGATTCTCAGCCTTCTCCCAAATATCTTCTGGCCCAGCACGAGCATAGGTAGGAACTTCAGTTCTAGGGGGGATATCTAGAGCAAATGAAGACGTTTCCCTCCAAAGGCCAAGCTCTGGTGCTTCCTGCATGTGCACCACATATGTGCCTGGTGACTCTGGAGGCCAGAAGAGAGTGTTGGATCCCCTAGCACTAGAGTTAGAGATGGTTGTGAACCACCACGTGGGTGCTGTAAATCAAACCTGGGTCCTCTGGAAGAGCAGCCAGTGCTCTTAACCACCAAGCCATCTCTTCAGGACCTTTTTGTTTTGATACAGGACCTCAGTAAATTGTCCAGATTGAGCTTCTGCCTTGCCTTTCCAAGTACCAAGGTTACCTGGTATACCACCAAGCCCAGTTTATAATCTGGTTTTGACCAGAAAAAAAAAGAAAGAAATTCAACACTCCCTGTCAAAAAATACATTCACATTTGCACACACACACACATACACACATGCATGCGCACACACACGTGAACATATTCACATGTATACATACCCATAAAGAAGCCATCTAGACAATGACAAAGGCATTCTCCTCTTTGTCCCTTCCTTCTCTAGCACTAAGGAGAAAGTGAGACACTTTCATTTGGAGGGGAGTCTCTTGAAGACTGTCACCATGGGATTTCTTTGTATTGAGCAAGTTACAAAATTCTGAAGTTGAACAGGGAGTGAAGGGTCTTCAGGGTATAGAGAAGGCTTATGAATTACACACTATCCTTGCCAACAATGTCCAAATGAAAGCTACAGACATTTGTCCAGAGGAGGGCCTGGCTCTAGCAGCAGGGACAACTCAGTCTGGTGGCTTGAGGCTATTCATGAGACACTACTGAAATCTGTTTCCTCCTCTCCTGGCCACAGTGAAGCTTCCAGGGGTCCCCTGGGTGGTCTAGAAAAGAAGGGTAAAGTGGCTAGAGACAAAATCCCATTTACCTTTCTCCACAGGGCTCTGAGGAAACAGTGGCTCCTGTTTTGCTATTCTGGAAGTCTCCAAGGAAGAGTAACTAGTTGACCATGGCCCATCATGACTCTATGCTTGAAGAGGTTCCAGCCCCCTCTACTACATTAACATGGCCTTGAACCTGGAGGTGAGGCAGTCAAGAAATCTCTGAGCCTAAAAGCCTTGCCTACATTCACTAGATTTCAGGAGATGTTGCAGGAGCTGGCCCCTTGGGAGTGGGGTTGTCCAAATGGACAGATATGTGTCTCCACTTATTACCTGTCAGACTAGAGGCCTTGTGGTTCATTCCCAAAACAGCGTCCATGGTTACACAGTCTACTGTCCAAGCCCTTGTGGCACAAGCCAACAGTACAATAAACCAAAGGGTTATATATAGCCCCCATCCCTCTCTCGTGCTCAGGATACATCCAGGAGAATCCAGACTGTGTCCACACACAAGTGTTTGTACACAAATGCTCATAGCACTTTCCTTAGAGTAGGTCTAAAGTAGAAATAACTAACAAGCCCATCTGATGATGGGTAAGGTGATGGTAATATTCATGCAAGAAAGCGTTTTTCAGGTGTGTGAAAGATTAGGAACTGCTCAAGATCCAATTGTGATTAAATATAGATGTATCATGCCAAGTGAATGAATCCAGTCCCTAAAGACCACACACTTTCCAATTCTATTTATTCGAAATGCCATCAGAATTAAATTTAGAGCCAGAAATGAGGTTCGTGGTTGTTGAAGGTTTGGCGTGAAGGTGGGAGCAGATGAGTAGGTTTGAATGGGTTTGGCATTTCTCTTGGAAGTGATGAACTTGTTCTGTGAAGGCGTGATGGTACTGGACTGCTCTGCCAACCATTGAAAGGTCGTTGGATTGTATGCTTAAGTGAGTCGATTGCATGGTATATGATTATGTATCAATAAAGCTGGCATATAAGGTATTAGTGGCCATAAGTGACATGGTTAATTTACTGAAACAATAGCAGTGGAGGAAAAACACTGCACATGTGGTCAAAAACAACTGAAACTCTCTATTCCCTCCATCTGTATTTCTCTAACGACTGACCTGAGCTCTGCTGAAGAGGTAAGAAAAGGAAAGACCTAAGGTCAAGCGGGGGTGGGGGCACTCCCTTCTCCTCTCCCAGTGGTAGACGAGCCCCACAACAGAGCAGTTCTAGACCTTAGGCTTCCTACCATGCCCATCCCCTGCTTCCATGACATTATGTCTTTAGGGCAGGGCTTCATAACAAGGTTGGATTTCAAGTCCTTACTCCTCACAGCGTTTGACAACCGTGTACATTGTCCTGGGATGAAGACTGTGCTATGTCATTTTGACCTGAGAAAAGAGCAGGTTGAGTCCATAGAAAGGCCACCACTGCCTCCAAGCAGGACCAAAAAGGTCAGGGTTAGAGGGTTAGGGTTAGGGTTAGGATTATGGAGTTAGGGTTGCTGGCATCTTGTAGGAAAGGGTCAGAGACACTACTACACAAGGCGTTCCACAAGGAACAGGGAATTAATCAGGTCAACAATGTCATAGATCCAGGATAAAGTAACAGTGCTTTGGGGAAAAGTGTCACTGGCGAGTCAGAACAGACATGCTTGTGTTTTGCTACGCATGAATAGCCAGTTGTCCAATAAGAATCTCACTCACCAGCATATACAGTAGTCAAGAGAATGCAAGCTTCCATCTTCCAAAATCTAACCAACTCTAAATTTTAACAAGAATTTTAAAGACAGCTTAATCAAATATGCAACAAATAACAGCTAATTATTTATTTTAAGAGGCACAATTCATCAATTCCCAGTGGGGCTGGCATCTTTTCAGGGTCTCTACAGATGCAAATTTCTGTGAGACATCCTTCCCATGTCCTGGGTAATTTACCCTCACATTGATTTTTCTTGTGGAGTAGAGAACCACTTGTGTCGTTTCTTTACACTGGACCATAAGGAGTTACCAGGGTGAGAGGTTCGCACTCCATCAGAACAGGGCAGATTAGCCGGGCGGTGGTGGCGCACGCCTTTAATCCCAGCACTTGGGAGGCAGAGGCAGGCGGATTTCTGAGTTCGAGGCCAGCCTGGTCTACAGAGTGAGTTCCAGGACAGTCAGGGCTACACAGAGAAACCCTGTCTCGAAAAAACCAAAAAAAAAAAAAAAAGAACAGGGCAGATAAACTGAGCTCTGAGCTATCTGTTTGATCAAGTGGTTCTCAGAGGATGGGGTGAGGAACCCTGTTGGAACACTGTCTCCTGCTCAGCATTCAGCAGAGGTTCTGCTTCTGCGACTCGGCCTCCAGGCCATGACTAATATAAAGCCCAAGTTTCCAACCATTTCCTCTTCCTACTCCAGAAACCTTCCACCACTTCTGTCTTCTTCCCTCTACTCTCCATACTGAACTGTGGCAAGAACAAAGCTCTCTGCGATTTTGTCAGGCATACCCAGGTAGACCAAATGCTGGGAGAAAGTAAAGCCTTCCTCCTGGGACCCAGCCCAAGGATCCAGCATCCACTCCATCTGTCAAGACTGATTCCCTGCTCTATAGCAACATACCCACAAGCTTGTGGCTGCCTGGGGAGACCAAAAGGACTGTTTTCCAGGGATACTCAGAAATTAAAGTCTTTGGTATTTTGTGTCACAATATCCTCTTGGCAGAAACTTCTGGATTAACCTCAAGTTTCTGAGGATTTGTGTCCCCCAGACTCTTTGTCCTGGCTACACTGTTTCTAAAGGTTCCTTAAACAGTCTCTCATACCTCTCCGGTGAGTGTGTCTTCGGCTTCCTTACAAAACATGAAACAGTGTATCTGTGCAAACCTGCTGACAGCATTCACACCATCAGCACCACCCATCTGGTGTCAGTCTGTGTTGACCCAAGGCTGCCTTACTCCCCTCCCTAGTGCCCTGGCTTTCATTCCACAAGGATGGGAATGGCTTCAAATGGAAGGGCTAAAGGGCATGTTGCAAGTAGCCCTCTCTGCATAGTTCTCCTTTATCGTAGCAAAGAACTCCAGGTTTGTCCAGCTATCTATCCCTACCCCACTAGCCAATGTTCCCAGGAGGAAACAATCCCTGCTTCGAAACTAGCCTGAGAACAATGCAGACAAAATATAAGTGATGGCCAGAAGCCTCACTATCCACATTGGTGACTGGTGCAGACATGAACGTGATGGACCCTGGAACGAGTCAAAGTAAAGTGTGATGCAGAGGGGGGCGAGAAGAGCTGCTCCCCAATTGCTGCCCACCAAGAAGGAGGTCAGCTCTTAGAACAGCAAGAGTGAGGCTGGGGCATGGAAAAATATCAGGGCATCTAATTGCTGTCAGCCTGCCACCTTTGTGTGACATTTCAGAAGTCAATCCTGGTTCTTCTTTAAACCCATCGGAGACTGGCTTTCTAAGATCTGCCACTGCAAGGAGTCATAAATACCTAAAGTGCCTGCCTCTTAGAGAGTCAGACGAACACAGCCTGCTACAGCTGGCACTCCCAGGTTGAGAAGATTATCTCAGCTTGTTCTCCCTGGGAGATGCTAATAGCTTGGGCAAATGATTACAAAGCACCTTCCAGGTGTCTCTGATAAAATATATTCAGTAGATAGATAGATAGATAGATAGATAGATAGATAGATAGATAGATAGATAGATAGACAGACAGATAGATATGGGCGGCGGGGAGGGATTAGTGCTCACTTCAGTTGTGCTTTACTAAAGTCTCCAAAGCAGTCACAGCTGCCAAAAAATCTCATCCAAAAAAGTAACAAGATCAGAGGGAAATATTTAAAAAATTCTACTTCAAGAACGCCTATCCTGAAGAATTACACAGAACCATTCCTAATGTCTTCCCTGACTTTGAACTCCACAACCGTGGCTTTCAAAATCCAACCATGGAAGACCAAGACACAGCCCAAATCAATTAACCATATCTTACAGGCACCCACAATGCCATTCTCCATCGCAACAAATAATCATAATGCTACTCTAAGTAATTATTGTTAGTCTTGGGTACAAACTCAGAAAACTAAGTGATATTGACCCAGAACTCCTAAAGACTTGGTCCTCAGTGAAAATATCCACAACCCTACGAAGATTAATCGATGTCCTTCTATTTCCCCTTAGTATTCTATGGTAATTGCGACATGAAGCGCACATGAAGTAGCACATGTGTATAAATCCACATGCATCCCTCGATGTTCCCTCCACTTCAAATAAGCCCGTTACTTATCATTTGGTAAATTCCCTTCCTGGCAAGGGACACCACTTTTAGCTTTTAAATCAGCTATTACTGAGAAAGCTTTTTCCGTCGCAACTTCTAACAATCCAACTCGCGGCCTATTAAAGGTTGTTTCAGTTATTTTTGATATTCTGTGGAGAGTGTGAGGTACCCTTCCCTGCCTAGAAGGGAAATTTCCCCTCTTTGAACCTGAAATGCTTTCAAAGAGGAGAGATATCGCCTTTCAAGAGTGATAAAGCTGTCCTGTTCTTAAGAGCAGTGATGGTATCCAAAGGCTCCTAATGCACAGAAAAGCATTAGCCGCTTACATTTCTGTCTTAATGAGCACCTCGCTCATAGCTATCGGAAGGTAAATGTCACAACCTTAGGAATTATTTATCTCAGTGTGGTAAAAAAAAAGTCAATCTGACTTCCACACTGTCCTTTCCATCTCCAGTGATCATGCATATGTGTGAGTGTGAGAATTTAGAGACCTCTTATGACTGTTCTCAAGGTTAACACAAATCCTATCTGTATTTCTGCTGAAGAATTCATCACTTAAGAGTAGGAGACAATTACAAGCAAGATGGTGGAATAGGACATCCCTAATTCTTATTTCCTCCCATAAAAACAATGTGGTAACTATTAAAAACTGAGTCTCACATGTTCCTCCTCAGACTCATGTGGCCCCCAGTTGTTATAGGGCCAGGCTGGAGGGAGTAGGCTACTGGGCACTGGGGCATGCTTGTCTTTTGTCCTACTTAGGTTTTACTATTGCTGTGATGACACACCATGGCCAAAAGCAGGCTAGGGATGGAAGGGTTTACGTGGCTTATGCTTCCCCATCACTGTTTACTATCAAAGGAAGTCAGGACAGGAACTCAAACAGAGCAGGAACCTGAGGACAGGAGCTGACACTGAGGCCATGGAGAGGTACTGGCTTGCTCCATGTGGCATGCTCAGCCTGCTTTCTTATAAAACCCTGGACCACTGGCCCAGGAATATCCCCACCCACAATGGGTGGGATCCTCCCACATCAATCACTAACTAAGAAAATGCCTTACAGGCTGGCCGGCAGCCTGATCTTTATATGGAGACATGTTCTCAATGGAGGCTCCCTCCTCTCAGATAACTTTCGCCTGTGTTAAGCTGATATAAAACTAGCCAGCACACACTTGAAGGTTCCGGCTAGCTCCTCCTCTGGGTCTGTTCTCTGCTTCCTGGTCTGGGAGCCACCAGTATGCAGTGTGTCGCTCCTCTTGCTGTGTCTCCACATCATGATGAACTGAGTCCCCTGAAGCAGTGAACACAATAAGCCCTTGTCCATCAGCACATGTCATTAGGACAAGAGTAGTAACTGAAATGTCTTAGGTCTGAGCTTCAGGGGACACTGAGGTGGACTATCATTTTGAATAAGATTCATTGGGAAAATTATTAACCTTATGGGCTAACAGAGAGACCGACAAGATGGCAGGGGTTCTAAAAGGAGTGTTTTAGTTTGCTTCTCTGCTGCTGTGATAAACACCATGACCAAAAGCAACATGCAGAGGAGAGGGTTTATTTGGCTCACAGGTTAGAGTCTACCATCTAGGAAAACTGAGGCAGGATCCTGAAGGCAGGAATCAAAGCAGAGGCCATGAAGGAACACTACTTACTGCCTTGATTTTCATGGCTTGCTCAACCTGCTTTCTTATACAGCCCAGGAGCCCCTGCCCATGGGTGGCACTGCCCACGGTAGGCTGAGACCTCCCACATCAATAATCAGTAAAGAAAATGGTTTGCATTTGATACAAGTATTTTCTCAAGTGAGGTTCCCTCTTCCAAGACAACTACAGCTTAAGTCCAGCTGACCAAAAACCAAACCCGCCGGGAAGGTTCTGGCCCATGATGCAGAGTGGCTGTCCCTTCTAATAGATCTCAGAGGAAGCGAGAGGCTCCCAGACAAGTGGTTGATGAGTAGTCCACAACAGGGACCACACCCTTGATTCCTGGTGGCAGGGAGAGGGGAATTTCTAGGAAGGAACATGTGACTCTGAGGGTGTGGATGAGGAGAAGGAGGAGTAAGGTGCACCCATTATACCAGTGGGGGATTTGCTGGAACCTGGTAGTCCCCTGATGCCCCAGAGTCTGGCAACTTGAATCTGGAAACTTCCTTGGGGAAGTAAGAATGGCCTAGGTTTCCCTCCTGGAGTTTGTCCACCTGAGGAGCCTGGGATGAGGATGGGGGGTGGGGGCATCGAGATTCTTGGACATAGCTATAAGGCTAAAAGGAGAAAAAGGCTTCTTCGGGGGGACATGGCAATTGCCTCTAAAACCAGCACTTAAAAGGGTAAAGGCAGAGCAAGCTGGTGCTCTAGAGCAGCAGAATTGGTGAGCTCCAGATTCAGCGTGAGATCCTACCTGTATAGAGAGCTGTCAAGGAAAATACCCAAAGTCTCTCAGAGAGCGAGAGTGAGAGCGAGAGAGCAAGAGAGCGAGAAGGGGGGTACCTACGTGCACACCATTCATATAGGAAAGAAGGAGGAAGAGGGAGGGAGAAAGGAAGGCGCAGTAACAAAATAGCACTAATGTTGATCTATAGCGCCCTCTTGGCTCCACCACTGGGATGGCAAGCAAGATACAGCTCAAAACAGATTTGCTGAGTTCTGTTCTTTTACCCACTGAGTGTCTGTCATTCATTTGAGGGTGTCACCCAACACAGAGCCACTGATCTCTAAGCAGGTCCACATCTGCTCAGATCTAGCCACAGGCTGGGTCTACATCACACTGTACTGCTGAAAACTCCAGGCTAGCCCACACAGGACTCTCTTTAATGTCCCCAGCCTGGGACATGAACATGGGTAATGAAGGTCAGAAGATATGCCCTGGCCTCCTTGCTCCTTTGCGTGCTGGAAGGGTGTGTGTGTGTGTGTGTGTGTGTGTGTGTGTGTGTGTGTCCATCCCATGAGCTATCTCATAGGAGCTAAAGTCTCATCAAGGCTGGTGATGGGCTGTTCTCAGTCATCGCTTGTCAGAGCTGGCAGCTAACCTTCTCTGGCCCTTTGTCTTAAGAGGTCTCCCCTAACTCTAGCAGCATGTTCTTAGTGAGGATCCCTAGCAGTTACCTATTGGGATCTGCATTGGCACTGCCAGCACAGTATCTAGAGGTCAGGGTCTGCCAGCCTGGGTACCTGGTGACATTTCTTTATCTTCTATGACCATCTGTTACATTTCTCCCTGGAGATGTCATGAAAACAGGACTCCTGTCCTAGGCATGAGGGTACCCGCCTCTGGCCCTTCCCAGTCCATAGCCCTGAACACTGTGTCACAGATGGAAAGATGAAAAATCTTGGAGGAATGCGGATGATCATTCTCTTGGAGGTTCTGAAGCCGCAAAGCAGAGTCCCTTGCTCTTTTATCATTTCTGTGTCCATGTCACCAAAGGTGTCTGCCTGACTTGAGGTAATCCAGTATGTGGGTGAGCCTGTGCACACAATGACCAAGCAAACACTTGCCATGAGAAAGATTCTTTATATTTAGTTTGCACTGTTGTAAGAAAAGGCTGACATTGACACTACAGTCATCTATACACGGGGTAAAGGGAAATTCTAGCTAGAGAAAGCATGGCTGCCACCAGTGTTTGGCTCACAGTTGCCTGTGATTATACACACTGGTCCCATTCTCCAATGACATTCTTCACAGCCTTTGGCCTGTAGATCCTGGGAAAACTTGGCCTCCACCTTTCTTCTTTGCCATCTCATCATGCTTGGTCATGCACTTGTGCTAAGGAAAGTCTAGTCACCTTGTGTCTGGGTGCCAAGTGTTAGACCCTCACGTCTTCCATCTTCTCTGGGAATCTGTGCACATGGAGCCAATGTCTGGGTTGTTTCACTTCACATCTTAGTACTTGGAGGTTGGCCACGGGCAACACGTGTCTTCTTTCCCAGTGTGAAGGCTGCCACAGCTAGGACCATGGCCAGGAAGACTCCACCAAAGATGGCTGCAGTGGGGTAGACTGCCTGGGAGCTGGCTGGCTTCTCCACATCCTCTACTGCCAAGTCTATGGGAGAACAGAGAGCGAGATGAGAGAGTGGGAAAAGAACACAGCCAGAGAAGGGCACGTCAAGGAGACAAGGAACAGGGTGGCCCTTGTCAGAACCTTCCAGTGGGGAGGATTAAAACAATGGGAAGGGGAAACTGAGGCTACCGGTATTCCAGGTAGCAGCTGAGTGTTGGTCTAGAGAGACTTACTCCCTGTTGTCTTGCCAGCCAGGGGACAGTTAGGGAGGGTTTTAGTGGTTACTCGTATCTGGGCTTTGGGTCTGAGAACAATTGTGGGTCTGCAGATGAGTGGGAAGGGAGAGAGTTGTGGCATCTAAGCCAGTTGGGAAATGGTCATAAGAGTCCCAGGCCAAAGGAATCCAGGACCTGAGCTACTGTGGTGACTTTGGGTATAAAAGGAAACAGGCTCCACCTGGTCCTCGCTTTGCCCGCTGTCCTTTTCTACATAGCAAAGCGAGGACCAGGTGGAGCCTGTTTCCTTGGCCCTGGTGCAAGTCTCTGGATGTGTGATGAATGTTCTATAGTTTTCGTTGTTAGAGTAATTAATGGTGACATTATGCCTCACCCCAATGGTGACAGGTGTTTTGAATGAACCAACTGGGTAGATATGGAAATGCAGGCAGCATGGATTGATTTTGACTGTTGGAGGTTGGGGGGTTCTAGACTAAAGGAGCCATTTTGCTTCCCACCTAGACCAGGTGATAGGTGTGATTTCTGCTGTGTTGTTTTGTTGTGGTATTGATTAGAAATGCTCACAGTAGGACTCCTAGAACTCTGGCCTAGGCTGGGCCAGTTCTACCTAACCTCTAGGTAGGGAGATACAATGGTCAGGGTGATAGGAGCAGGAGTAGATTTGTTATATTGTCACAAACCCGCCCCTAGTCAGGGTGGCACCCTCACCCTATGGGAACCATCTGTGATAGCTCCCTGTCCTCACGTCTCATTGTAGCCCCGTCCCATACATTGCTTTAGCAAGCTCTTGGCAGTCCTAAGAGACATTAACTCTCTCACCTTATAGCTAAGGATTCTGGGAGCTCCAAACCCAGAGAATCAAGCCTTCCAGGTCACAAATCTTTTACCTACACCTACATGTGACCTTAAGTCTTGGGGAAGGCAGGACCAGGCCTAATCCATCAACTTGTATGCAGTTTGAGTTGGCCTATAACATAGACAAAAGCATCCCAAATCCCCCCCAACCTCGCACCGGAATCATGGACCCCAGTGGAAGGTAGGATCTGAGGGTAACCACCTACCGAGGCTCCTCTTTTCTTTGCTGGGGGATTGCAACTGGATGGGTCCCAGGACAACATCCACCTTTTCTTGGTAGGAGCCTACATCCCTCTTGGACCTCACTACGCAGCCTCTGTAGCACCGTGAGGAGGCATCGTACGCTCGACATACCACCAGTTTACACTGCAGGTACACTGAGGGGAAGCGGTTCAGGAAGTGGAAAGAACTGAACTTAAAGCGGGAGATGCGTGGCGAGGGCGAGGAGTAGGATCGATACGTCTCATCTCGTATGCATCTGGAAGTAAGGAGAAGAACGCATTAGCTTGCAGAAGCATGAACTCACCTCAATCCCCCTGCACTCCTCAGTCACCCTGGCTGCCTGGGCCTCCAGTGCCTCCACACACTCATTGTGAGGTGTGCACATAAGTTCCAGCAGCTCTGGTACCTTGCCAGCATGTTGACAGAGCAAATCACCTGCCTTGACAGTGAGTTCAGTGGGCTGGAGTAACCAGGGAAGTAGAAAAGACTGTTCAAGTTTGGAATTCAAGAACAGACCAGAGGTAGGACAGGAAAAAAGATGGCCTCTTCTTCCCTTTCCTTGTCACTCAGCCTCGAAAGGTGGCATTCAGATATAGGCTGAACCTCTTCTGTGTTCCCTGTCCCCTGTCTCCTAGGGCCTCTCCGCTGAACCCCTCACCAGGCCTGCCCCTGTACAGCCACATCTCCAAGAAAGGAACTCTCTCTAAGTCCCTACTCCAGTATCCAAACTTCCTCTTCCCTCAGGCACCTGCTGGTAATGGAAGAAAAGCATCCAGCCAATCTACTTAAGAAATTCCATTGAGAAGCAGGTGAGGTTGTCTCCAGGCATACCATGTGAGGCTTAAAATAGCTGAAGGGGTGTGCAGAAGAATGGGCCCGGGGCTTCAGGATAGGAGTGCTACATGGTGGACTGTCCCATGGTAGTCTGACTCTCGCAGAGGATTAGTTCCATGTCAACTTCCTTCCTCCTCCTCCCTCCCAGAGCTTCCTTCCTGTTTCTACCTTCAACTCAACTGCCCTGAAATACCAACACTCCTTTTCTTTACTGCTGCCCTATTAGTATGCCAAGTGGAAAGATAGCCTGAGGTTTGTTCAGAGCTGGGGCACTTGAAAGATCTGGAATGGGAGTAGGGGTGGAATTGAGGTTGAGGGTAGGGGTGAGGGAACTCTGCAAAGACCAGAATTTCATGGTATAGGAAGTTTATTCTCAGAGGCCTCTCCATGGATGGTGCAATTGAGGACCGGCTGCAGCTAGTGAGTCCCTATGCTGCAGGATCAGTTGGCATTACAAATGGCATGGCCACATATGGCAAAATGTCACCAGAGTCAAGAAAGAACGTTAGGCAGAGAAGAACTAATCGCTTACTGGTTTGCATCTACTTCAGTCATTCCATGTCCATTCAGAAAATACTTAGTTATCGTGATGGTTTGTATATGCTTAGCCCAGGGGTTAGCACTATTTGGAGGTGTGGCCTTGTTGGAGTATGTGTGTCACTGTGGACTTTAAAACCCTCATCCTAACTGCCTGGAAGTCAGTATTCTGCTAGCAGCCTTCAGATGAAGATGTAGAACTCTCAGCTCTGCCTGCACCATGCCTGCCTGGATGCTGCCATGCTCCTAACTTGATGAAAACAGACTGAACCTCTGACCCTATAAGCCAGCCCCACTTAAATGTTGTCATTATAAGAGTTGCCTTGGTCATGGTGTCTGTTCACAGCAGTAAAACCTTAAGACAGTTACTGCTTAGAGCAAGAGGAGTCTAGGTAAGTCTTCTCCTGTGTTTGCTGCCTCCAACGGGGCAGATTCAGATCGGACCAACTAGACAGATTGGACAAGATGATTCTCAATCTGTTTACTGAACTGAGATTCATATTCAAATAGTTCCTAGGAAGTGAGGCTGTCTTCTTTGATGTCTCGGGTTGGTGTGAGATTTAAGTCTACTGTCATAATTACTATCAGCAGTCCCATGGGAGGCAATGGGTACTGAAGGGCCAAGGGCTATACTAGAAGCCAAGAAGTACCATGTCCACCAGCAAAGATTACACAGTGGGGACTGGGCTTGTACACCCAACATGTCAGGTTTCTCCCAAGAGTGCAGGAGCATCACTCCTCCCCAAAGAGGCTCCTTCCTCCAGGGAGGGTAGAGCTGAGGAGATCAGCGCAGCCAACCTGGTCTCCACTGATTCAACCTTAACATGTCCTGAGCCACAACTGAGAATTTGCACTCCTAACAGATGGAGGATGCAAGGACCAAGCATACCATTGCTACAGTAACCCTCTAGGCCATCTGGTGAGAATGATGTGATCTCGGGGCCCATTATTCTTTCTCATTTAACCTTCCCAACATCTACTTCTTGCCACTGTCTCCAGGTAACTTGGGATGCAGAAACTGACCAGAGATTAGATATTTTAGTTTGGGTCTGCTTTCAGATCAGTGATTTTTTTTCCCATGACATACTCATGTTTTTAACCCTAAGACTAGAGTTTGATGACTGGAGATCTTACGCCAGTTTGTAGCCGACCAGTGGAACGACCATTGATGAGTCGTTCCTCTCATCCCACGTGTTAACGGGAGATGGTGCCTAGTTCCTGTCCCCTTAATCAAAAATGTGACTCAGGAAACAATGTGAGGACCCCTCAAAAGCAAAGCCAATGGTAGAAAACTATCTAAGCCTGCACCCATGGGAAGTTTAGTTAGCCAAAAATCCTCATTCCCTGAACTTTTCAGCTACTCGTGTGTGAGTTATAAAGCAAAAGTTTGCATCTATCCCGCACGGAAGTCCTTACCCACTCCGGATGAGATCATACGTCAAAGATGAGAAGTCATTGGGATGTGGAGAAGCCACACAGGTGTCCACAAACAGAGCCAAAGAGGCATCAGAATGGAGGACTTCAGCCTGAAGGTACAAGTTCTGGTCCAGATCCACATAGTATGGGCTGCTGGTCACTGGATACAAGAAGGAGGAGGATGTATAAAAGGAAATGTTCACATCGAAATTGCCATACTGGACTTCCTGGATCTCGACTGTGTTGTTGGTGATGTACATGGTGTTGACCCAGGTGTTCTGAAGCATCTTGCAGCTGACATGGATGTGGAGATCCTTTCTCCTTTTGATGATGCCATTTGAAACAGCCGCTTTGAGGAAGTTGGAGTAGTTGATGGTCTCGTTGTCAGCCTAACAGGTAAAAGCAGATCAAGTCAGCAAGGATGCGGGTTAGAAAGAAAAGGAGTTGACTCAGCCAGACTCCTGAGGAATCACACAGAGAAGGCACCTGTCTGCGCGGTGGCCGCTATTACCTAGGATGGATGTCAGCTTAACCAGCAAACTCTCCCCCATTCTCCCACATTCTCTGGCACATGGCAATGGAGGCCATGATAATCTACACTTACTGCTCTTGCTTGTGGCAAAATGAGGGTGTCTGGACAGCCCTGGCCTGAAGTGTATCTGACCAAACTCAGACTCCATGGCTCAGGACTCAGAGCAGGATGTTCTGAACTTATTCTTTCTCAACATCCTGGTCTCATACTTATGAGGGGGGCCTGGTAATACCAGCATAGAATGCTTTCCATTTTGAGTGAATGGTGAGTTCCTCAGTGTAGTGATTGGCACAGTGGAATTTTCAAGCCATGGAATTTGCAGTTATAACTGAAGCAGGTCTTGACCCCTGGGGTTGAGACTCCACCCACCCCCCAAAGCCACATATGAACAATTGAATGAAGTCATAGCAACCCTGAGGCCACTCCTGCCTTATGTCATTGTACTATGGAACCAATCACCACTGTGACTTCCACTGGGCAGCAAACTCATAATGAGGCTGGTGTCTTGTGCTATTTACTATATTGGCCATCTTCTGAGAGCTGCCTTACACCTGGGGCCTGCAAGCATCTGAAGGAAAGGGTGGTGTCTAACAATGTCTCTTTCTTTTTTCTTGGTATAACAACAGCATCAGAAGCATCTGTTGTTATCTGTGAAGCCGTTGACATGAATGAAGGGAGTGTCCCGGAAGTACTATGATAAACAGAGAGTGTAACAGCCAATGGCCAAGAGGTACACACATGAACAGTGATTCCTGGAAGCACCAAGTGAGGACGGTCTAGCTCCAGTGAGGTAAGTACAAGTACCCCATCACCAGGCTGGAGCTGTGGGGCTCTTCACAGCCTGAGTGCTGTGACTCACTTCTCCCAGCCCCTTATGCTTAGAGCCCTGTATGCTGTAAGGGCAGAATAATAGCAGGGTGACATGGACACCATCCACAATTTAAAGCAGTTGTACTCTTCATAGTGGAAAAAAATGATATGACAGGGCAGGACAGAGCACAGACAGACATACAGAGAGGATGGGGAGGACACAGAGACAGATGAAGAGAGTAAGTGTCCCACTGTAGTCATGTCAATCATGAATGGTGAAACTCTGTTCTAATTGGTTGGGACCTGGACAAGGCCCCTGTGTTGCCAGCACTCATACAACTTACATATAATTATTTTTCAGGATAAAGAGCCTTCTACTTCTTGTATGTTGTTGAGAACTCTACTGTGTTCTATGTGTGCCTTCCAAAAAACTAAACATAAAACAAGAGCTTTTGGGGTAACCTTGCTGACCGTTCCCTCATCTTCTCTAGCCTGATCTTTTCCTCTACAGACTGACCAGAGCCTAGGGCATGGCCAGCCTGATCGACAGAGGGCATCAGAGCCTGCACTCCAGACCCAGGTCTGGAGAACAACCAGCAGACAGAACCCTTGCTTTCCACGTTCTCAGAGGAAGCACACTGTATTTTTCCCATAAATTCTTCAAAGGTTTTAAACACTCGTATTTCAGTACCAATGATGTTACGAACCACATAGGTCTTTCAAATTATATTTAACATGAGAATATTCATGAAGTCCACATATGTCTCTCTGTGACAGAGCTCAATTCTGAATCTTATCTAAACAACAAGCACAGAGTGCAAACTTATTTCTTGATTGGAAGGAGCCATTATAACTCTAGATAAAATTCTTGCTTAGGCATCTACTTAGGAAGAAACACAACCAATATGACAAAGTCCCATATGTGTCTACTGAGAGATCTGGGTTCTAAATGCCCTGGCATGTCTTTCACTGTGAGAAAGCTCATGTATTCTGTGATACCAGCCAACATATCACCCTCCCAGTGTGATGGCAGCCTGGCAGAGCCATGAACAACTCCTGCTACAGAGGACACTGACCCCACAGTTCCTGAGAATGTGTCCTTGGATACATGACTCAGCTTCTCTAAGTTTTTATCTCCTGTGGTTAGGTGAGGATATGGGCTTCCTGGGGCTTTAAAAAGTCATGTAGAAGTCTCAGTTCAGTGCCTGGCATACATAATAGTTGTTGATACTATCATAAAGTCTTGGGCTCTGTACCCAGGGCATCAAGGATGTCAAAGACAAATAAAATTAGCCCTGCCTCTAAGCTCTCAGTTTGGTAGGGGATGTGACTGTTTCATACGTGTGGAGATGAGTACACCCAGGTTCATTCCAGTTAGAAAAGGCAGGGCTGGCACACTGGTTAGATGCCCTCAATGTTCTATGAAGTGCCACCAGCAAGCTGCTGAGACTCTCCAGGCTGCACACTTGGAAAAAAGAAGTAACCACCTTCAGCGGACTGGCTCACAAAAGGCTGGAGATGACACGGTTAACTTACAGAGCAAAATGACAAAACCAGCTGTGTGTCAGAGGAATGGGAAGGAATTCTCCTTAGCCCTTCACACAGTACCTGGCTGATATACATTCTTCTCTGTGAGTAGCTTATCTCACCCACTAAATTCTTCTCTGAATGAACTCCTGGGTGTTTAGAGTCTCACCAAGAGATCTGGGTGACCAGATCCTCACACACAGCCATAGGGGTTGCCCAAGGCCCACCTGGTTGGCTGAGTACCCACTTCTTCTCTCAGTGTGTACTGTGTGTCAGAGGAATGGGAAGAATTTCTCCTTATTCCTTCACACAGTGCCCAGCATTAGCAAATGCTTATCATGTTCTGGTGCATTACAGGCATCTGATTTTGTCTGTCCTGTACATACTACCATAGTAAGACACACCACTTTTCCATTGCCCAAACATCTCCATCCTGCCTTAAAAGTCACACCCTCCAACCTAGAAGCAGGCCACCCATGAAGACCTTTTTCCTATTGCACAGCCATTCTCTTTTGCTAAACTTAGTATGCATGGGGCATTTCTATCTAATAGTAATATACATAAAATTTTTGTCTAACTCTTTTGTGTCTGGCTCCTTTTTCTTAGCAGAATGTTTCTGAGATTCTTGCCTTGTGATGTCAGTCAGTCCTATCCTATTGGTCTATGTGACTTTGGTCAACGGACCTGATCTCTCTTCATTCAGTTTCCTCACTTCTAAAGTGGGGATGACAATACAAGAATACTTGTTAAGAATTTAGACATAGCCAGGCATGGTAGTGTAAGTCTTTGATCCTTGGATTCAAGAGACAGAGGTAGGCAGATCTTTGTGAGTTCAAAGCCAGTCTGGTCTACATAGCCATTAAGAACTGCATGGAGAAACTTTGCCTCAAATAAAAATAATAAATAATAAAATAACATTTTGGGCATACAACATGGACTCATCACAGCGTCTTTCACTGACAGGATGAAAACAGGGCAGTCTATATTAAAATTGCCAAGCAAACCAAGATGGATGACCACTCTACTAGTCATGTCTAAACCATGATGGTCCATGGGCCACACTACTCAAAATGCCAAGCAGGGTACATGCTTTTGTAAGTCAATATGCAGTACTCCAGTGTGAGTTTTGTAGATTGCAATGTCATAGTATGATGTCAAAGCATTGGTCACTCAAGAAATGGCAGCTGAGTGAGTGGGAGTCTCAGTGGGGCACTGGCTTCCTCAAAGGCATAGCAACACTTTTGACAGGTGTTGGCTGTTGTCAATCTCAGGTATGTAAAGTGTATTTGTATCTTTGGTTTAGGGGCCTCTGTTTCTTTGACGCATCTCAATGAAACCATAAAAATCCCAGACTCTGAAAATTCTCAAGCTTCTCCTGGGAGCTGTGTGGGTGGATTCCTTTGAATACTCCCTCTGCTGGACACAGCTGTGGAAACTTCTAGGCTTCCCTTTCTCTTCCTCTGCATTCCTCCTATTTAGCAGTAGCTACAGCTACTGTACCAGAAGCTTCTGTCTCCCTTCTGATTTCTGATTACATCCCAACCATAACTTGTAGGTTCCCAGGGTTCTAGAAGCATGGCAGCCATCACTGTGATAAATCATGCTCAGGGCTGGTAAGATGGCTCAGTGGGTAGAGCCTAACAATCTGAGTTCTATTTCCATGACCCACATGCTAGAAGGATGACATCACAACTCCCATAACACACACACACACACACACACACACACACACACACACACACACATTTTTGACTAAAGAAAGGGTGTTCAGTGGGAAACAGAGTGGACAGTGCTAGGCTTACCTGTTTGGTAGTCCCACAGCCTGTGTAGGGAATTGTGAATATGACATCCCACTGTGTTATCTGGGGCTGGCACTGGTAACTCACATTCCAACCAGGAATAACAAGATCCCTGGCAGAATAGCCCATGGACTGGAGGTAGCTCCTGCTCACACTGGCTTGCATGTGGTTTGACAGACAAAGGAGATCTGAAGGACAAGAGCAGAGCATGCAGAGTCAGGATTCCAAACCCCACAATCCTCATGAGGGTCTTTCGCCAGCTAAAGAAACACAGATCAAGATGGCAGATTCACATGGTCCACACATGACATACATGCTCAAAATAGAGTCACTATGCCTCCAAGGGTTCCTATGGCTACACTCATCCTTATCTTCAGGAATGCCCAACGAGGACACTTAGATGTATAGGATTTTCTGGTATGGACCTGGAGATAGGATTTCTAAATATCCAAAACATTTTTTGCCAAGTTAGCATTCTCCCATGAAGTAAAGCAACTGTACGATAAGATAGTAGTGATGTCATTAGCAATGTACTTTAGCTAAGGAGAAAGTTGATACTTCTGACTCTGACCAGTTAGAGACCATGGATATCACCATGCTCAACCCTTCACCAATGTAGATAGAGTTCATATAGCATCTCAAACTGGGGCCATAGAGCCTCTGTTATAGTAGCTGCTCATATTAAGGTATCCAAGTTTATCCATCTTCAGACAGAAGCCTAATGTATTAGGTCTCAGGACATGGCCAGTGACTCAGATTCTGGGAGAGTCCCAAAGTTTCAAGCCTGGTGTCACCCACAACTCCTTCTGGCACTGTCTTCTTAATATCTGTTGAGAGCATCATCTTATACCTTCATATTCATTGACAACTGCAATAAGGCAGGTCAACTCTCACCAGCCAATGCTGGCCTTTGGCCCTCTTTTGGACATCCAGAGTCCAAGTCGCTCTCAATTGGCAATGCAATGAACTCAATCACAGGGGCCACAGTTGTTCTAATATTTTATGTTACAATCCCAGGACGATGGAGGAGCAGAAGTCTCTCAGTGATGTCCCCAGTCCTAACAAGCCTTTGTTCTAACAGGAGAACTTACTGGTGGTGGTATTGTCAAAGACTGAGTAGTAATCAGCCTGGAACCCTCTTCGAGTGATACTGTGATCAGTGATGAAGCGAATTGACATGAAGTTGGATCTTGAAGTGAAAGACCCACGGCCCCATCACAAACCCGAGCAATGAGAGGTGAACTGTGGTGGGGGCCATCGAAAATCTCTATATAATCATATCTGCAGCCCCCTTCCAGCCTGGAGAGACAAAAAGAGCAATTGACAAGAGCTCAGGCCTCGCTAACCTTTGCCATGGAAACCCTAACCGGGTTCGTTATTTGAAAGAATAGAGGACTTTCTTAAATCCAGGGGAATTCATCTTGCCAAGACTGCCATGGCTTGTCTTCATACTGCCCTCTAAGGTCACATGTAAGAGATCTATAATCTCTCTCCCTGACTGCCTTTAAATCAACACAGGAAGGTCCAAGAGAAATCTTGATTTGTTCCTTCAAAGTGCTTCCCGGTCCCTTCCGGAACCAATGACGTCAGAGTGGTAGGGATAAACAGCGAAAAGAAATAAACACCGGACCTCTGCAATGCTCAGGTTTCTCAGGCTCTAAGATAAACACTCGCTCACTATGCATACTGAAGAGGGTGCTGATGATGTCACATGGAGCACTGCATGGGGAAAACGTCGTTCATAAAAGGTCACAAGCAGTGGACACTGCTATTGGGGTGCTAGAGAATACTGGCGTAGTTTCTTGGCCATCCTCCCAGAATGATGTGTATAATAATGGGCTCTTGTAGACGTCTCCTCTGCTCAAGAACATTTTCATTTGTAAGCATGTGGGTAATGAGGACTCTGCTGTATGCAGCAGTAATACTGGCACCCTGGTTCCTGAGGACCCACAGAAAGAAAGGGCGTGATGAGGAAAGGTCTGTACAAAACAGGTGCACTCGTATATTGTGCTCCCAAAACTGTGATTACCCAAGCCACAGATCCTCCCGCCCGCTGAGAATACTCTGAAGTATTTTCAAAGGCTCTGGTGACCCCCCCGATCAACAAATGAGGAGATGAGGAAAGCAGGCGTTCCAGCCCCTTCTTTTGACTGAGGCTTAGGAAAGTGTTGCCCCAACGCCATAGAGCAAATTCATGACACCCTGGGACTGAAGCCAGAGCAATTTCCAATTCCTGTGCTCTTGCACTGAGTCCCCGCCCTCCATGGGCTACTCTTGTCTCACATCAAACATGTAACCTGTATTGTAAGTGCTGACTTGACTATCACCCCCAGGAATTTCAAAGGCACCCCATCATTCTCTAACGTCTGCTAGCACCCACACTTACTGCACATCTCTGAAGACCACAGTCACACGGTAGTTGTTTGGGACCTCAATGTTCCACAGACATCTGGCATTATTAGGATAGTTCCCAGGGTAGAATGGGCTAGAAAATGCCCAGAGGGCCAGGTCAGGAAACCTCCACAAGTGTAGTTTACTGTGAGGAAATAGGGGAAAGGTGGATGAACCATCAGAACCTGCCTGGCATGGGGAACCCAAGAAAGTTAGCCTAGCCCTGGCTCACTCACTGAAGCCTAGGGAGCTCTGTGTGCTGTGTATATGAGTCTGTGAGTATGTGTGTGTGTGAATATGAGTGTGTATATGTGTGTGAATATATATGAATGTGTGTGAGTTTGTATGAGTGTGTTGAGTGTGTGTGAGAGTGTATGTGTGTGTGAGAGAGTATATGTGAGTGTGTGTGTGTGTGTGTGTGTGTGATGTAATGTTCATCAGTAGTTGGGGATAACACAGATGTGTTTTGAAATAAGTCTTTCACTGAACCTGGAACTCATTGGTTAAGCTAATAAACTCTTTCTTTCACTGACTGGCAGACAATGGTGGGGAATAGGCTGCTTAGATCTGGGTTCATGGACTCTGGATGCAAAGGGGTTCTTAACCCCCACCTTGGGGTTTTTTCCAAAGATCTTTGAATTTGCTGGTGAAATGTTGAATTTCTCTGATGAATGCAGACATCTAGGGCAAGGAACATGACTATATAGCTATTTCTGCCTAATCTGGCTCACAGAGTCAAATGCCACAACCATCTCGCAGAGACATAGTATTATGCTTTAGATTTGAAACATACACCAATAAGGTCATTATTAAAGACTTGGAAGCCAATTCATGAATCCAATCTTGTGATTGGATGCTGAGAGCTTGTAACAGATTTATAGATTAATTATTTGATATAGTAATTGGATGACGGAGTCTGGTTGAATAAAGTAGGTAGCTGCAGCATGCCCTAGAAAGATATACTTCGGTTATAGTTCCTGTCCTTCCCTCTACATATTGTTGTAGTGTGTGTGTGTGTGTGTGTGTGTGTGTGTGTGTCTATGTGTCTCTCTCGCCTCCCTCTCATCTTTGATCCACCACATATTTCAAATAAAATACTTACCATAGGAAGGACTTGTCGTAGTCCAAACTAGAGAGGGAAACAAATCTGGATTAGAACGAGACAGCATGAATCAAGGGGAAACTCGATGTGGCTGGGACATGGGATGCAGGGGCCAGGAAGTCACTATGGCTGGGAGACAAGGACTAATCTTATACAGAGCTAAGAATACCCTGGACCACACTCATGGATGCCCACCTCAGGGGTAGTAAAGTGGCCCAGACCCACTGGCAACTTTAATTCTCTCCGAAATGTTGTCGTGAGAACTCTCAGTTGTCCCCCAACACGCAATCCATGGATAAGATGATGCTTTGCCAGAATAGATCCTAACAGCACCAGGAAAGTACTGCTTAGTAACATAGATTAAATACTGAAACCATCTATTCCACTGGGCCAGGCAGGAGGGTGCCGTGAGCTCCTCTGAAGGTACTTTTCTACTTTAAGGAAAATGCAGGTGGTTCTGGGGCAGCAATATTTCTTTGATTCCTTCCCATTCTGTAGCTACTGCCCGTACTGTGAGCAGAGCAGAGGAAGAGGGACACATGGGAATTAAAGGACAACTAGACTCACCTGGACTCGGAGAAGTCAGCTCATGTTCTGTGGGAAAAAGAAGCCATGTTAGACCAGAATGTGACTAATCTGGAACCTGGGTGAGTGATACTGGGCAGAATTTGCATTAAGCTATGCTCATCCCCCACCACAGAGAAGGCATTGGTAGCCATCTATTCACCCAGGAAGATGTTCTATATGAGGGTCAATTAGTATCCCATCTTCTGGCCCTTCTAAAACTGACAAATGTGTCTGGACAAGGTAACAGATGAACTTTGTATTTCATAACCGTCCAGTGATTCAGATGTTAAGTGGCCTTATCCAGGCCAAATTTTTACATGGAACCATCTAGGTCTCAGGGTTAGGGTTAGGGTTAGGGTTTTAAGGTTAGGATTTTAGGGTTAGGGTTTTAGTGTTATGGTTAGCATTATGGGATTAGGGTTAGGTTTATGGTTAGGGTTAGTGTCTGGTTATATTTAGTGTGTAGGTACAATGTGCTGGGTTATTCCCAGCCAAATGGAACGGAGGTAGAGAAATGAAAGGAGTTCTGTTCTAGGATACAGATGCCCCTCTGTTATCCTAAAAGTCTCTGTGTACAAACACCTATTCACAGTACTAGCCAATAGTCCTCATTCAGAAATCTTGGGAATGGGTACGGTCTGAGTAGACCATGCTTCCCAAGAGAATACTTTGAACTGGTGTATGCTCATTGATAGTGTATATTCCTCAGTCTCTTGACTGCAGTTCTCCCTATCCCCACATAACTCAACCATGGTAGAAGAAACACTGAAGCCAGTGATTTTCTCTGTGATTCTTCTACCAGAACTAGAAGTGAAAATGACTGATGTTTCTCAGGTGAGGGTTACCAATGACAATTTCCACAACCAGTCTTGTTGAAAGAGGTAAAACTCCCTCCCAGTAAAGAAATAAGGCAATTTCAGTAACTAAGGAAAACACATTCATTGAGGGGTAAGATCCAGTGTTAAGAAGGACTTTCACCCTGGAAGAAGACAGTAGAGGTTTTTACCCAACTCACTTGAGCAGATGACTCCTGCATCCTCATTATGGCGACAGTTATGGACAAGCCAGCCAGGGTGACGACAATTCCACAGGTGAGACTCATATCCCGAGCAAGACACATCATCCAGGACAATGAGCCCTGAGCCCTGACCGAACCAAGCATTTCCGGGGCAGACAGAGCAGAGCCACAACCAAGCTGTCTGCAGACCACATTGGCATCACTGATGTCCCAGCTGTCGTCACACACAGTGCCCCAAGAGCCTTCGTACAAGATCTCCACTCGGCCCTCACACCGATTTGTTCCATTTGCCAGCCTCAGCACCAATGAAGACAATTTCCTGAGATAAAGTGACACTAATTAGGTAAGTTCCACCAATGCCACAGTCAGGTGTCACCTGTACTCATGGTGAAAGGCTTGCCTTGAGTCTCTCTGACTCCTCAGCTGGCAGGTGATTGTGGGTACCAAGCCATTAGATTCCTGGTGCAAAGTTTCTGCACCCTGGACACAAAGAATCTTCGGCATAATTAACACCTATCTCAGGGGCTATTTCAGGTGCACATGTGTTTGCTGATATGGGTGTCACTCTCTCTGGAAACAGAGACAATCTACAGGAAGAACTATGCACTCTATGCATATTTCTACTGTTCTAAATGACAGAGTCCAGGACTTAGGTCTTCTGGCAATGCCATAGTGTTCTGAATAGAAAAAGGAAGTGTCCAGCAAAGGCTCACACTTAAGACTTCAAGTCCTGATCATGAGTTCAGTTCCATGAGGGCTCAGACTAAATTTGTTTATTAGTTCTGGGATGGAGTAAATACAAGATAGATTTTTGTGGCTAGAGTGGATCACTGCAGATGTACACAAGAAAGACAAGCTCTATCTCTAATTCCTTTCTCCTTGTCTTTCTGAGCTGTGCTCCATCACAGACTTCAAGAAGATCCCAGAATACCTGTCTCTTTCTAAACACATGGTTGAATTACTGAAAACAGACTTACCATAGGATATGTTGTAGGCCACCAATTTAAGAGGAAAACAAAGGCAGATTAGAAGAAGGGCTTGTGCATCAAGGGTCTGTCAAGGGACTCGTGGTTCAGAGCAGATAACATTGGACACAGAAGCCCTGTAGCTGAATAAAAGACTGTCGTGCCTTGAAAGCAAGTGCTGGTCCTAACCATGCTGTCATGTGTCCATCAAATTGACAGTGAGGTATTCCTGGGACCCAGGACAGCTATAATTTTGTCATGAATGGCGAAATTGGTAAAAAGAATTATGGCATCTATACCTTAGGAACCTAAAAGGAACAGTTTCCTCTGTTCCTATGTCACATGACTGTTGCAAAAGATAATGCTTTCTCAAATCATTTCGCAGGAAGTGATGTTTAGCAAAATGGATTAAGTGCTGCAACTCTCATATCCACTGAGTCAAGCAGAGGGTGAGCTTGAATCAATACACGCTGCCTTTTTACTATATGGAGAGTGCTGAAGGTCCTTGGGCAGACAGAATACTGGAGCCTCACCCACTCTGTAGCTGTTAGCCGTGGCCAGAATAGGGATGGAGAGGACAGAGAGGAGTTGAAGGAGCTCAGGACTCAACAGCTATGGTCGGGAATGACATTGGAGGAGCTGTGAGACAAAGAAGCAATGCCAGAGCCTTGAAGAGAAGTTGCCTGGCCTGCTCCCGGGTGCATGACACTGAGCACACCAGACTGAGTTGTACTCATCTGCTGCCTCAGAGCAAGGGTGTGGCCATACACACTGCCAGGAAGATGCTACTCGTGGGGTCATTAAGGACCCACATTCTGCTCCCACCTCACAAGGAGATATGTTTCTGCAAATGTTGACAGGATGGATCCTATAATTTGTGGCTGTCCAGTGAATCATGGGTAACTACCCCAAGTCCAGATCAAGTCCTTACATTTGACCATTCAGGTCTCTTAGGACATCTTCAGCCACACTAGCATGAGGCACAGATCTGGAGGGATTTATAATCATGAACACAGACTCTACCCAGTACCTGAAAATCTGTACAGGGACACACACTTACATAAAGGCCCAGTGAGGGAACTTGTGCTTAGGGTTCTCTGATGGGGAACCAGAGTCAGAAATTGACACAAGCAAAATGTTTTGTCATGTGATCATTTTCATGATAATAAAGCAACTCCATAGCTAAGACTAGCAGCAACATCAATTCAGGTCTTTATCTCAGGACAATGTCCACCCTTCTGCTCCTTGCTGAACAAGAGACCTTAGATATCAGTCATCAGCCCTTCTCCATCACACTCAGAGGTCTACATGGTGTCTCTGACTAAGAACTCAACCTCTGATTCAATGTTCTGTCCATCTTCGTATCCTATAATCTATCCTTCTTCAGACAGAAACCAGATGTGCTTGGTCCCAGGACATGGCCAGTGTCTCACACTTTGGAAAGGTCACAAAGGTCCAAGCATGATGCCATCAACCAATCTTGGCACTGATTTTTCACTCTTTGTTGAACCTTTGCCTTTTTAGTCTCTGATGATGACAGTAATGCCATTGTACATCCCATCAGCCAGTGCTGGCCCAATCATCTCTTTCTGCCAGTCAGAACCCAAGACTCACTGGCCACAGTCCCTCTCAGCAAGCACAGGACCCAGGGTACCACTCTATTGCCCTTGTCATAAACTCAGGAGTGTTGAGGATCAGATGGTTCCTTGTGACATCCCTGATCCCAAGTGGACATTCATTCTCACAAGGGAACTTACCTGTGGTATTGCTGACAGGGACAGAGTAGTAGTCAGCCTGGAATCCTCTCCTTGTCACACTGCCATCTGTGATGAAGACTACAGACATGAAGTTCCAGGTTGAGGTGAAAGATCCATTGAATCCATCACACACCCGAGCAATGAGAGAAGAATTGTATTCAGGGCCATCATAAACCAAGATATAGTCATAGCCACAGCCTCCTTCAAGCCTGAGGACACAGAAGATACAACAGTCTCCTTTTCTGTGTCTGGAATGTGGTTTGAGGACTCACATCTCAGGGACCATTGTCCTAATAACAGTGACTAAATACATCACTTGAAAGATGGTTTCCTTGAATCCAAAGGGAATTCATCTATTTTCCCACACCCAGACATGCCTGGTAAAATTCTACCTTTTGGGGTCACGGATATGTAATCCATACTACTTCTCCTTGAAAGTCTTTATATCAACACAGGAATGTCACCTGTGACATTCTAATTGGTTGCTTTACAAAGTTCCAAATTATCTTCAGGATAAAACAAATATCTCTAATAAATATATTTTTAAAAAGGAAGAAGCACACCCAAGGCAAGTGGTAGAAAGATAGCTCAGTAGTTAAGTGCACTGCCTGCTGTTTTAGAGAACCAAGGTTCAATTCCCAGCATCTACAAGGAAGCTCACAACTGTGTTTAACCTCCATATACAGGGAATTAGACATTTTCTTCTGACCTCTGTGGGGGCCAGGCACACATGCAGTTCACAGACATACATATACACACAAAATACTCACATTAAATAAAAATCTAACAAAATAAACAAACAAACAAAAAACCTGCCACAATACAAATCACGGGAACGCTCTGACCCTTGAGTTTCTCATCTACTAAGATCAACACTGCATTCCATGTCCACTGAGAAACACTGAAATGAAGCCATGACAAAATACTATATTACCAGGAGGGCCGGAAGGTTGGAGAGGGAGGTAGCTTCATAGAATGTTACTGTATGCTAGTAACTGTCAGTGAGGTGTTGACAAAAACCAGACTGAGGGGCCTTGTGCCCTTCAGGTGCACTTTTGAATTGTCCTCACAAGGACACTGATACAATGTATAGGTAGTTCTACAGCAGAGACTTGCAAACCCACTCCAGACACAAGAGAGGTCCCGGGAACACAGCTTAGTTAGTGCTGGGACCCTACTCACTTCAGAGGAAATGTACTGGCACCTGCTCCTGGTGCCTCATGGAAGAAGAAGGAGCTGTGGGGAAAGCTTTGCACTGAATAGGTGCCCTCATTAGCAGCACTGTTCTAATGTGCAACCAAAACTGTCACTACCTAGGCCACCGCCCTTCCCTCCCACTGAGTAAGGGCTCCAAGTATGTTCCCATTGCCTGGTCACTTGCTAATCAACAAAGTGAGGAGAACAGGAATTCTGGCCCCTTCTTCTGGCTGAGGACTAGGAACATGGCACTATGGCCATAGTGCAAATTCATGACAACCTGGGACTTTAAGACAGGGTATTTTCAAATTCTTGTGCTTTTGCAACCCATTACATCCTCCCTGGGCAACTCTTGTTCCACATCAAAAATGGAACCTGTATTGTAAATGCTTGAATATTCATCCATGAATTTCAAAGCACCCCCCACAATTCTCTGTAACAGCTCCTCTGCCACACAAACTTACTGTACATCTGTGAAGACCACTGTCACACGGTTCATGTTGGGGACCAAAATTTTCCACAAACATCTGGCATTGTTAGGATAGTTTGAGGGGTAGTATGGGCTGGAAAACTGCCCAGAGGGCAGGTCAGGAAACCTCCACAGGTGTATTCTGCAAGCAGAAAAGTGTGGACATGCTGATGAACCCTGGATCACACTGCACAGGTGTCTAGCAGGGGGACGAGTCAGGCTTGACCAGTAAATTTCCCAAGCGGGATGAAAAACAAAAGGGGACAGAGGGAGCATTAACTAGCGCCCCTGCGGGTTCAACTATTTCTCTGATGGGAAATATATGGTCACCCCCCCCCCCCCCCTCAATCTTATGAAGTGTTGAAATTGGTTTGGATTAGAGAAGAGTTGTCACATCTGGAGGAACAAAAATGAGAAAGTCTGTGCACCAAGTTCTGTCATGGCCCATGGTGAAATGGAAAACTTGGACCGGCCTGGCTGAGAATAACAAAGTCCCTTTTTGAGAGCAAGTGTCCTGACCAAGTTATTGTATTAATACATGATTGCCTGACCTGGGCATGCTTTGTCTGAATGCATTCTTGGGAAAGGAATCATTTATAAACCACTATGAGGTGAACTGAAAAATCTGGTTTTCTGTGGGTTTTAGGTAAGTTAAAAATTATCCACCAATTACATACTAATATTTTAATAACATAATTATTTTAAGGAATGATTTTGTGGACAGTAGATCACTGGGGATGTACACAAGAAAATAGACCCCTTTCTAATTGTTTTTCTTTGTCTTCTAGTGCTCCAGCTCAGACTTCAAGATGATCCCAGAATCCTTCTCTCTCCAACTCTTGTTAAAGTGCTAAAGAATTTGGCTCATCCCAGACTTACCATAAATTGGAGTTGTCCACCAATCTGCAGAGGAAAACAAAGATAGATTAGAGAAAGGTCTGTGCACCAAGGTTCTGTCATGGCACCCATGGTTGGAAATGGAAAACATTGGACACAGAAGCACTGTGGCTGAGAATAACAAAGTCCCTTTCTGAGAGCAAGTGGTGGCCCTGACCAAGCTCTCATGTGTACTTCATATTAACAATGATGTGGCCCTGACCCTGGGGACACTGCAACTTTGTCCTGAATGACAGTTGCTTGGGAAAGGAATCATTTATTACCCAGCTATGGAGGTGCAACTTGAAATAAACTTAGTTTCTCTGTGTGGTTATTAGGGACTAGGAAGGGTTAAGAAATATATCCACCAGATTAACATACTAATTATATTTATATTAACATAATTAATTTTACAGGAAATAGTTTTGTGGACAGAGTAGATCACTGGGATGTACACAAGAAACATAGACCCTCTTTCTAATTGATTTCTTTCTTTTTGTCTTTCTCAGCTGTGCTTCCAGCTCAGACTTCAAGATGATCCAGAATTCCTGTCTCTCTCCAACCTCTTGATTAAAGTGCTGAAAGCACTTTGGCCTCATCCAAGACTTACCATAAATTGGAGTTGTCCACCAATCTGCAGAGGAAAACAAAGATAGATTAGAGAAAGGTCTGTGACCAAGGTTCTGTCATGGCACCCATGGTTGGAAATGGAAAACATTGGACACAGAAGCACTGTGGCTGAGAATAACAAAGTCCCTTTCTTGAGAGCAAGTGGTGGCCCTGACCGAGCTCTCATGTGTACTTCATATTAACAATGATGTGGCCCTGACCCTGGGGACACTGCAACTTTGTCCTGAATGACAGTTGCTTGGGAAAGGAATCATTTATTACCCAGCTATGGAGGTGCAACTTGAAATAAACCTTGTTTCTCTGTGTGGTTATTAGGGACTAGGAAGGGTAAAGAAATATATCCACCAGATTAACCTACTAATTATATTTATATTAACATAATTAATTTTACAGGAAATAGATTTTGTGGACAGAGTAGATCACTGGGGATGTACACAAGAAACATAGACCCTCTTTCTAATTGATTTCTTTCTTTTTGTCTTTCTCAGCTGTGCTCCAGCTCAGACTTCAAGATGATCCCAGAATTCCTGTCTCTCTCCAATCCTCTTGATTAAAGTGCTTGAAAGTTACACTTTGGCCTCATCCCAGACTTACCATAAATTGGAGTTGTCCCAATCTGCAGAGGAAAACAAAGATAGATTAGAGAAAGGTCTGTGACCAAGGTTCTGTCATGGCACCATGGTTGGAAATGGAAAACATTGGACACAGAAGCACTGTGGCTGAGAATACAAAGTCCCTTTCTTGAGAGCAAGTGGTGGCCCTGACAGCTCTCATGTGTACTTCATATTAACAATGATGTGGCCCTGACCCTGGGGACACTGCAACTTTGTCCTGAATGACGTTGCTTGGAAAGAATCATTTATTACCCAGCTATGGAGGTGCAACTTGAAATAAACCTTGTTTCTCTGTGTGGTTATTAGGGACTAGGAAGGGTTAAGAAATATATCCACCAGATTAACTACTAATTATATTTATATTAACATAATTAATTTTACAGGAAATAGATTTTGTGGACAGAGTAGATCACTGGGATGTACACAAGAAACATAGACCCTCTTTCTAATTGATTTCTTTCTTTTTGTCTTTCTCAGCTGTGTTCCAGCTCAGACTCCAAGATGATCCCAGAATTCCTGTCTCTCTCTAACCTCTTGATTAAAGTGCTGAAAGCTACACTTTGGCCTCATCCCAGACTTACCATAAATTGGAGTTGTCCACCATCTGGAGAGGAAAACAAAGCTGGATTAGAAACGTCTGTGTATCAAGGTTCTGTCAAGCCCATGGTTCAGAGCAAAAATATTGGGCACAAAAGCACTGTTACTGAGAACAATAATCACCCCCCTTTTTTGAGAGCAAATGGTGGCCTTGACCATGCTCTTATGTGTCCACCATAATGACAAGGATCTGGTCCTAGGACCCAGGTCAACTATAACTTTGTCCTGAATGACAGTTGCTTGGGAAAAGAATTATGCCATCTATAAATTAGGAACCTGACAGGAACAGTCTCTGCTGACAAATGCCTTGCAAAATAAAATGGTGTCTAGGCAAATTACATAGGAAAGGGCCTCCATAGCAAGGGAATTTTTTTTTCAGAGAAGTAGTGTTTAATAAAATGGATTAACTGCTGCAAGTCTCATATTCCACTGAGACAAGCAGAGGGTGAGGCTGGCTCAACAGGATCTACCTTCATGGGGAATGTTGAAGGTTCTGGGGTCAACAGAATACTGAATGGAACAGGAAGTGTCCACCAAGGGCTCATATTGAAGATCTGTAGTCCTGGTCATGAGTCTAACCCCATTATTGGATTCTCAGGGTTCAGACCAAATCTGTTCATTAGTTCTTGGATGGAGTAAATAGAAGATAAGTTTTTGTGGACAGAGTAGATCACTGTGGACATACACAGGAAAGATAAACCCTCTTTCTAATTCCATTCTTTCTCCTTGTTTTTCTGAGCTGTGCTCCAGCACAGACTTCAAAAAGATTCCAGAATTCCTGCCTTTCTCCAACCTCTTGGTTAAAATGCTGAAAGCTATGCTTTGGTCTCGTCCCAAACTTACCAAAATAAGGAGTTGTAGTCAATAATTCTGGAGAGAAAACAAAGCTAGATTAGAAGGAAGATCTGTGCATCAAAGTATAGTCAAGATACCTGTGCTAGCAAGATGGAAACATTGGACACAGAAGCACTGTGCCTGAGAAACAGAGAGTCTTTTCTCAAGGGCGAGTAGTGGCACTGACCATGTTCTCATGTGTCTACCATAGTACCTGTGAGGTGACCCTGGATCCTAAAGCAAGGATAGCATTGTCTTGAATGACAGTTGCTTGGTAAAAGAATCATGCCATCTATACTTTAGGAGCATGACAAGACAGTCTCTGCTGTCCCATGTCACATGACTCTTGCAAAAGATGATGCTTTCCAGACAAATGTCATAGGAAAGGGCCTCCATAGCAAATGATTTCACAGGAAAACGAAGTTTGGCAAAATTGATTAAGTGCTACAAGTCTGTGATTCTACTGAGACAAGCAGAAGGTGATGTGGGCTCAACAGATGCTGCCTTTGTACTTTATGGAGAGTGCTGAAGGTTCTGGGAAGACTCAATATGAAAGAGTCCCACACATTCTATCGCTGTTGGTGTGACTGTGAGCAGAATAGGGGTCTCTACCAACAACCTATCAGCAACTTGTGAAACTCATTTCTGTATGACTAAACACAAAGGATCATAAGCAAGGCAGGCAACTCCTTCATCTTAATCTCTTATTAGCCAGTCAAGGTTTCAACCTGCAAGGTACAGGGAGCCAAGATGGTAATGGTAAGAAGGCTCATTACCTGTCGTAGTTTCTGGGGTAGTAGTAGGCCACATGTCTGAAAATGATAATAAAAAAGTATGATTAGGAGACAAATGGACATAAAAAGATGTTCTCCACACAATGTGGAATCTTTTCGAGGACTGTACTGGTGACTTATGCACAGGAGTCCAACCCATATACTCATCTAAAGAACAAAGCCCAAAGGACATCAGAGTGTTCTGCCACCTCTCTCTCTAACTGACACATTCTTTTCTCTAAGAAGCTCTGTTTGCCCATTTGAGGATCCAAGTATGGGACAGGTACATGTGACGCCATGTCTCAAATTTAGATAAACAGTGGAGAAAACAACAAAAGGCCAAAGGCAACAGAGTGTAGGACATAGAAGAATTAACTTTCCTGTCAATCCTAGAATCACAAAACATTCCTTGCCTCTCCATCCATCTCATATGGCATGGAGAGGCGACCATGCAGCACATATGGGTTGGTGGGGAAGTGACCATGCAGCACATATGTGTTGGTGGAGAGGTGACCATGTAGCACATAGAGGTTGGTGGGGAGATGACCATGCAGTACATATGTGTTGGTGGAGAGTGACATGTAGCACATAGAGGTTGTTGGGGGGAGGTGACCATGCAGCACATGTGTGTTGGTGGAGAGGTGACCATGTAGCACATAGAGGTTGGTGGGGAGGTGACCATGCAATACATATGGGTTGGTGGGGAGGTGACCATGCAGCAATACAGGTTTTGTAGAAATAGAAGAGAGTGACTTGGATAATGCTGATGCTTTCAGAAGGCCAAAGAATGACAACATCAATTTGCAAACAGATCATGAATATAAAAGGGCCAAAGCCCCTTGCATGATGGCTTTTTATTTCAGTTACAAGTGTCTCAACCATTACTCTACCCAAATATTTGGTGTAAACTTGGGTAGGGGATAAGAAAGTACCTCCTGAATGCTAAAGTAGCAATAGAAGAGCATGCACCCCCAAAATGGGATTCCCAAGAACAAAGATCTTCCATATAAAGATGCTGTGAAAAAATGTGGTACATTTACACAATGTATTATTCAGCTATTAAGAACAATGAATTCAAGATATTCTTAGGTAAATGGATGGAACTAGAAAATATCATCCTGAGTGAGGTAACCCAATCACAAAAGAACACACATGTAGTACTCACTGATAAGTGGATATTAGCCCAGAAGCATGAAATACCCAAGATTCAACTCATAGACCACATGAAGCTCATGAAGAAGGAAGACCAAGTGTGGGTGCTTTGGTCCTTCTTAGAAGGAGTGACAAAATACTCAAGGGAGCAAATATGGAGACAAAGAGTGGGACAGAAACTGAAGGAGGGGTCTCTAGAGACTATTCCACCTGGGTATCCATCCTATGTGCAGTCACCAAAAGTAGACACTGATGTGGATGTCAGGAAGTGCATGCTGACAGGAGCCTGATATAGCTGTCTCGTTAGAGGTCTGTCAGAGCTTGACCTACTCAGAGGCAGATGCTCACAGTTAACCATTGAACTGATCAAGGGGTTCCCAATGGAGGAGTTAGAGAGAAGACTGAAGGAGTTGAAAGGGTTTGCGGCCCCATGAGGAAAGCAACAATACCAACCAACCAGAGCTCCCAGGGTCTAAACCACCAGCCTGGGAGCACATAGGGAGGGACCCATGGCTCCAGCTGTATATATAGGGGAGGATGGCCTTGTTGGCATAGGCGGGAGAGGAGATCCTTAGTCCCGTGAAAGTTGGACCCCAGTGTGGGGGAATTCGAGGGTGGGGAGGTGGGAGTGGAAAGGTGGGTGGGGGCACATCCTCACAGAAGCAGGAGGAGGGGGATGGGGTAGGGGGTTACTGGGTCGGGGATTGGAGTAAGGAGATAACATCTGAAATGTAAATAAAATATCCAATAAAAAAAAAAAACTAAAAAGAAAATAAAGATGCTGCGACTTACCTGGCCAGGGTGTGTTCTGGGATTGGGCAGCTGTGAGAAAGAAGGTAGGTTAGACACAGAGAACAGGACCTCACCTAGACTAACAGGGAGACAGAGTTGGTGTTTTTACACAAAGAGTTCATATTCTGCATATAACCAGAGTACCCAGAAACCTAGATACACCCACCAAAATCCATACTGCACCCTACAGCCAAAGCTTGGATCTGGCCACCAATAAGCCATTATCCGGAGTAAGAAAGTAATGACTACCTCTAGAACAGGCTACAAATTTCTTTGCATGACGATGGAGGTAAACATCCAAAATTAGTCTCAGTGATGAGCTGTTGAAGACCCACTGACTACCCTCATGATAGGAGGACACTGTTGAAAACATGTAGTCCTCTTTGCTTCATTGTTCCAATATGGATTCTTCATGGCTGTTCATGAGCACAAAATATATTACCACCCTGTACTGCCTATACTCTGTCATTCATATTTCTACCTGTGTTAGTCAATGAGTCATTGGCTTTAGGTTAGCTACTTGGCTAACCTAAAATGATTGTGGCTAATGACAAATGAAATGACAAAAAAGAAAGTAGAGAGCTGCAACATATGTGTCCTACAAAGGCTCTATCTCTGGGAATGATGTCAGTGACCACAGGAGAGGAGTCAAATGGATGTTCCTCAGCTAAAATAATTCATTATAGTTTTTACATGAGTTGCTGAATGCTAAGTTTTAAAACCAGTACCTAGAAACTTTCAAATACTATGGGAGAGTCTACCATACAGAACATGTGACGACAGCAGTATTTCTTCAAGCTGGGACCTAGATCTGCACCAAGGAAACTCAGAGTTCAAAGACAGCTGTCTGAGTTTTGGACAGTTCTGAGTGAGAAAAACTACAATGTACAATAAGTCCCACTATTGATGGAGCCCAAATACAACATTGAGAACAGAAATCAGTGACCTATAAAAGCCCACTGTAGAAAACAATATCTGATGTCCTTTGGATTATACCTGAACAGATGACTCCAGCATCCTCATGGTGTCCACAGTTATGAGAGAGCCAGCCACGGTGGGAGCATCTCCACAGATAGGCCTCATGTCCTGAACAGGCCACGTCATCCAGGACAATGGGCCCTGAGCCCTGTCCAAAACGGGCACTTCCTGGAGCAGACAAGGCCCAGCCACAACCCAGCTGCCTGCATACCACATTGGCATCATTGGTGTCCCAGCTGTCATCACACACGGTGCCCCAGGAACCTTGGTAAAGGATCTCCACTCGACCCTGACACCTGTCTCCTCCATTCACCAGCCTCACAGCCAAACCAGACTCTGTTCCTGGAAAGACAAGGTAGTTTCTCCATGGTTGTTCCAGTGTGGATGATGGCGCTTGTACATTCTGTGGACAGCTCACTCATGAAATTTAAAGCAACATGGGATGTGAGCTCCTCCTGGAGCTGCATCTTGACCACCCTGTTCTGTAAAGATCTTTAACCTGTCACTTTGCCTGTGAACCTCACTGCAATGACCTCTACTTCTGTTCTAGACACGACAGTCCTGTTGGTCACCAGGATGCCGTAGTTTCTGTAAACTGTGTTGGCACAGGTTGCATCTATCCTGGAGGGTGACAAGATACCTACTCCACCTTGTACCTAAGGCCTTGAGTGCCATGCACTGTAGAGTCAAGTGTGCTTATAGGAGATAGAGGATGCAGAGCCTTCCAATTCCTCACACACACACACTGCACATGTGAACATTCATCTCCACCCTGACCTTACCCCTGCCAGCAGTAAAGGAGAAGGCACAGCAGGTTAGCTACAACAGACCAAAGGGGCAGAAAGATGGGCTTCCTGCCACAACAGAAGTTCATGGAACCCTAGAGAAGATTCTCAACACCTCCTTACACACACACAGTTGAACATTTACACTAGAATTGCTTTCAGGCCCAAAATGAAATTATAAACCTGAAAAGCTCTGGTCTCTACTGAGCTGGTCAGGTGACAGTTTCCATAGACTCACACTCTCTGACTGCAGTGACACCACACTAGAGGTCCCCAAGCTTTGTCACTGTTGGTCATCAAGGCTCCTGATGTGAACATTTCATTGAAATCAAGGTTCAACCCAACATGATTAAACAAGACAAATGTGTGCACGGGGTTTGCACTAAGACTAAGCTTTCTCGAACAGGCACCCATTCGAAGTGAATCAGAATGGCTTCTCATAAGAGGTCATCAGTCTCAGTTTGTCACCCACCCTCTCTGAAGGCTGTCTTATCTTGATCCTTCTAACCCAGAGTCTCTTCTGACATGACACTAAATTTAGAGATCATGGATTTTTGGAACTTATCCATGATGACTGATTTCTACACACAGGGAGAGAGAAATGGCCAGCAACCGCCTGCTGACTGAACTCTCTACACACAGAGAGAAATGGGCAGTGACAGGGTTCCCAGTGGAGGAAAGTCCCAGAATCAGGAGGCATCCCCAGCTTCTCTAAGTCTTCACAGCACACACCACCACTCTACCCCTTACATGTCCCAGGGAACTAAATGCTGAGAATAAAATCAGCATTATGAGCCACAGAGAAAGATTTATACAATCTTTCTTACCTATTGGTGTTGAATCAGGAAACCAAGTAGTGGCTCTGTGTGTCCATATACAGATGAGGGAGAAAAATGAGAAATTAAGTTAAGTCCTCCATTGAGAAAAACCAAACATGCACTACAGTGAAACTTGCTGGGATGTGATTCAGGGTCTGTGCTGGGTAATGGTATATGAACTAGACAACAGTAAGAATCTATGTAGTCTTGAGTTCTCCAATTATAAAAGGCTATTTTTATAGCCAATGTGCTGACTCTAGGGAACTAAACATAATGAGATTTCTCATGCTTAATAATATGTCATTAATTGTTCCTATTTATCCACTCACTGATAAAACAATATAATATTGATACAAGTCGCATACCTATTTACTGGTTTTCTATGTAGATATTTTTAATCAAATCTCTTTGTAGTACACTATGCAAACTGAAAGTCAAAATCCTCGTCCTAGGCTACTGCGTACTAGATATTCTCTCTCTCTCTCTCTCTCTCCTCCTCTCTCTCTCTCTCTCTCTTGTTGTGTGTGTGTGTGTGTGTGTGTGTCTCTCTGTGTGTGTGTGTGTGTTTTTGTGTGTAAAGAGGAAAGAGAGACAGAGACACAGAGAAGAAAATGAGAACGGAGACAGACAGAGAATGCCTAGACTCATTGGTTTCTTACTATTAGAAATGAGTATAATCTCTTTGCCTTTAGAAAAGAAACAAATTTCAACTTTATGTTACTATTACTTAAAGAGCTGGAACTTGGACAAGAGTTGACATGTGTTGAGGCTCGGGTGGAGATATCTGGGACGGATCATCCCACTGCACCAAGTGACCAGCTTCATGTGAGAAACCGTACAAGGACTCTGCATGTTGGAAGAAGTGTTGACTTACTCCCAACACTTGTTCTGATACAAACTGTTACAAATGTCCTCTCTCACAGGTCTGTGTCAAGATTTTTAGAGTTCCTCTATCCCCTTAAATCGACTCACACAGTTACATCATAGTGCCTAACTCTCACAAGATGTCGTCTCCAAACGAGTGTCTTGGAAGGTAATCAATAAGAGGCGAAAAAAGTGGATTTTCCCTTGATGTGGAATCTAGGAAGGAATATGGCTAAGTTACAAGAAAGTCAACATTCATCCTTGGGATGGCCCACATGCCTGAGGAAGAGTAATGCCTAACCTATGGGCCCACTGTCTTCTCTACAAACTCTAGGGTGACCAAAGGCAGTAATATGGAGATTGTTTTTACTGGTGCCCATAGGAAAAAAAAAAATCCCATGGAGAAAAGAAGGAAGACATTTTCCCCAAAGCCCAGAGTGCCACAGTCTAAACTATACTGATATGCCACCAACACCTCTCACTGAAGGAACTCAGAGAGATGTGACAGGATCTGTGATGTCCCAGGATGGGACTGAGGCATCATATGATAGCATTATAAGGCCTCAGACAAAGAGAAATGACAAGGGCAATTGGCTTAGCAGAGTTTTGATTTCCTCTGCAGGCACTGCATGCCAGATATTGTGCTACCCTGGCTGGACAACATGTGGGTGAAATGTGGGACCTTGGAGCACTAAGAATGGTCAATAGAAACCCTAGAAACAAGACCACCTTGGAGGCCCTTGAAGATGCCTCCTCTGGCTGATCCTTCCCAACCTCTGCCATTCAGACACAGAGTCCATGGCATCTATGCCCATGTAGGCTGAAAGTCTTACTGAGAAATATCCCTGGGAGCTTTGGAATCCTCATGCTCTGCCTTCTGCCCATCTTCTGGATCAGAGGCAAGCCTGGGGATTCTGGGGACAAAAAGGTCACAGAGATGCAACATAACACAACTTACCTCCAGTGGTTTGGTCAGTTGGATAGATCACATCTGCAAAATGAAAAAGGAAGAATTCACTGGGTGTTGGTCCTCCCTTGAGGAACCCAGAGGCAGGAGCTGTGAATCTCCCATGCTAAACACCTTGCATCACTGTAAATGCTGTAATTCACTGTGGGATCTGACACTGATCCTTCTTTAACTTGCCACTGCAATGTCACCATGAGCATCTTTTGTTCTCACTCTCCATCTCTGCTTCCATTCCATCAGAAAACCCTATGCAGTTCACTGACAGCCCCAATGTAGAACATGAAGGAAATACCCAAGATATATTTGAATCAAAACTCATTTGGACATCTCTATAGATCAACAAAACATCTCCTCATAAATTTGCCATCGCTGAAACAGTCCTGAGAAAGTGGCTCCAATGAGCAAAAGAGGTGACATCCAGAAACTATTCCATAAGGGCAGAGAAGGCTGTGCACAGTGTGACTGCTTGCATGGTCATGGTTCATCTACTGCTATTCTCAGGTGAGGGATGATCAACACAGTCACACTAGGTTTCCTGTGACATGTGGACAGTAACCTGCTACCTATCACAGTTAAAAAGCAATTCAGATGGAAAATCATGTGTAATACACAGGAGACACACACACACACAAAGGGAGCTTCTGCCTTCACTCCATCCGTATCAGGGTCAAGGATGCAATGGAGTCCTCTAACAGAAGGCTTCCCTCTAGCCCTCCAGCCTGCTCTCCCACTGGAAGGATTCACATGACTGTGCAGTCCACAGGCAGCATACTTCTGTATGGAGTGCTGCCCTAAGTCTCTCACACTGAGATCTGTGCTGTTGTGAGAGGAAACAGACAGCAGCTGTGTGGTACAGGAAGGAACAGGTTGGGCAGCCTGACAGCAGGAGCTGGCCTGGCTGTGCCCTTTGGTGGCTCCTTTGTGATTCTGAGAGTTCTGGGGTCTGAGAGTGGGAGGTGGGAGTGGATACAAGGGGAGGGGCTCAGACAGTTGCTGTGGGAGATCTTCAGAGGGTGCTATGTGAATTGGCAAAGGCTACCTGAGCCTTCCAAGCTGTTCCCAAAGAAGACTCTGGGTCTGAAGGACACAGTCCATTTGTGCACTGCTAGAAACTCTGAATGTTCCCCCTAGAGAACGGACAGCCTAGGTGTGGCCCCTTCTGAAAGCTGGTCAAAAAACTTCCTCTGGATTCCCTGCCTGGAACATACCCTGATGATAGCACACACTACCTGTAATAGTTGAGCATTGCTTATGTACTCTCTTTAATTTTGGAAGGAAGAAACTGTAGCTGTTTTCACTAGCTCTGCTGACATAAGGCTAAAGCTAACTTCATCCACCACATGACTGAAGGGCAGAGAGGAGAAGAAAGAGGAAAGGTGGGGATTACTAGGGTCTGCCCAGCAGTTTGACTACTATGTCTCTCATCTCTACCTCCTCCGATTTCTGTACCCAACAATTTCATTGGATTCCACCAGACAGCAGCAGCAGCCATGCTGGCCATCTGGCTTAGTTGTCTTCACTGTCAACATGGCTCCAGCTAAGTCATGTAAAGAACTCTCAAGCTGGGAGTGTCCAGAACAGATTGGCCTGTGGCCCTGTCTGTGTGGACTGACTGTGATGGATAATTGTCAGGGTGAGGCCAGCCCACTGTCCTTGGGCAGCTGAGCTGTGCTGTACAGGAACACTAGCTAAGCATGAGGCAGAAAGCAGGGCTGCTCCCCGCCTCTGCTTCAGTTCCTGCCTCCACCTGCCTGCCTCCAGCTCCTGCCCTGCTACACTCTGTGGTGGATGGTGACTGTGAGCCACATAGACCTTTCCTCCTCCAGGTTGCTTAGGGCCAGTGTGTGATCATAGCAGCAGGAAGCAGATTCAACCCTAATTCATCAATAGCCAAAGCCAGAAGACAAGAGAAAAGGAGAAGGCCTTACCGTTATTTGTTCCCCCTGGGTTCCACCAACCTTAATAAAGACAGAGCTCAGTTTAGAATTGGATCCACTGTGTAGAAATGCTCTCATACAGGGGACAAAGTTAACCTCAACTGCACTGTAAAGCCACTCCTCCTAGAAATTGGGGTGGGATACACTTTTAGCTATGTCAATTGCCCAAGATCTTGTTGAAAATAATTTTCTTTGTAAGGAGGGATAAAAACATCTGGCTGGAAATGAAGTATACTTCATGTCCGATGTGGTTAAAAATATAATAATAATAACAAGAAATAAAAGCTGGACATGGTGGCAAAACCTTGGAATCCTACAAACTTGAAACTACAGGCAAGAAGATCAAGGGGTCAAGGTTACCCTTGCCAAAAACAACAAGTCTGAGGTTAGCCTGGGACAGGTGGGTCTCAAATAGTAAATAAACAAACCAATAGCAAACAAATGATCCTATATAACCTTGCTAACATTAAATGCTGATTAGTCCTGGGACAGTAGGAGTTGGCCCAAGTGTGAAAAGGGCATGTTATCCTTACATATCATCTGCCAACCACAGATCCCTGAGCCCACTTCATGTCTCCTAGTCAGAACTTCTTGCAGTACCACTGAATCCAAGCCCTGCATTCAGATATTCTATTTGATTCTGCCATGTACTGAAATTTGAGGCTGAGGTAACACCAAATTGAAGACTGTAATTGTCTTATGACAGGACACTTTTTCCTATAGACGGCAGGACTTTCCACTGTCATTATATGTGTAGATGGGACATTATATTTTTCAGCCACGCGTCATTCAGTAACATGCAGTGACACAAGGGGAAATTACACCGTGATACAGGTCATATTTTCAAAGTACTTACCAGGTGGTGTGGGACTGCTTGTGTGAGACTCTGTGAAAGGAATAAAGCAAATTCAGACTGTGTGTCTCACCCTCAAGAATTCTGGAAAAAATCCTTTCTGAAGAGACAACTTTTACAATCTGCTATGTGTGCCACACCCCAAAGACAAAACTCAAATGTACAGGTCCCTTTTCATTGGTCAAAAGAACAAGATAGCCTTAGTAATATTCCAGTTCTCCCTCTTACCCATGTGCTCCTTGACATGGGTGGTGAGTCAAAAATATGAAGAAAAAAGCCTGCCTCTGTATTATTAAGCATGAACACTCTTGCCTCTTGCTGTCCTCACGTGAGCAAAGTGGTATAGCACTGAATCACACAATGCTGATATTCTCTGAGGGACTAGATCCGGGATGACTGGAAGGACACAGGAGGGTGTCTGTGGGTCATACACCAGTTGATAAAAGACTTGAGTGTCAGAGGCTTTGGGTAGAAGCAAGGAAGCTGTTGGAACTCTTTTCCTTTGGAAACTGGGAGATAATTGCTCCGGAACGGTGAGGATGTGGTTAATGTTGTTGCTGGTTTAGCGTGTGTTTTCTATGTATGCTTATGTAAACACATAACTAATGGAATCATCAGGACTGCTCGGGTCTCTCAGGAAACATCAGGGTGGACTGCTCACAGTTCCAACCTCCATCCTGCAAACTGCAATACATTCTTGTGAGCCGGGCACCATGTTAGACTCTTGGTACATATAACAAGCTGGGAACAAATGAACAATGTGTCTTCTGCACTGTCCTCCATGTCCACGGTATGACCTGGTTTTCTGCAGCTTAGCAAAAACAAGTAAGAAAGTCATCACCACCTGGGGACATGACAGGAAACCAAGGTTCTTCCCTACGGTGTGGGTAATCAGTCTGGAGTTGTTGAAGATTCAAAGATTCATCCTCATGGTTAAAAAATTCTGTATGACCCTAGCAGTCCTTCCTGCTATATCCATGCCCAAAGATTTCTTGTTCAAGGTATCTCATGAACATATTACATATGACCTCGTTGCCATGTTCACTCCCTCATCATTCATGAATACCTTTGCCAGTGTTTGGGCTATTGAAACCCGAATCTGTGAGAACCCAGAAATCTGTAAAGCCTGAGAGAGGGAAGGAGATACTGAAACTTCCCCCAGAAGATTCCTTCTGCAGTACTTTCTGAGAAGGATTCCTTGGGAACACTGGGGGAAAAGAAAACTGAATTTGACTTACTCACTATGCCTTACAGCTTTGCCCCCTGGATACTTGAAATTCAACATAGAAACAGAATTCCAATACTCCAAACCAAGGCTGGGTTACTCCTTGCAAGGTCACATGTATGCTGACCCTGGTAATTTGTGAAGCCTGGGTTTTATCCTTGCATTTCCATGGCTTACCTGCCTCACATTAATTCTAGAGTCCCTAGATAACTGACAGCATTCTGCAGGACCCTGACTGAGAAGGGCATTGTCCTTGATATTCACCAACCCTTCCAAGGACCAGATGAATAAGGCCAGAATGAAGTTCTGATAGCATTTATACTGACCTGACTGTTTGCTGTCAGGCAGATTTAATGACCACTGGGTCTTACCTGAACAGATGACTCCAGCATCCTCATGGTGTCCACAGTTATGAGAGAGCCAGCCTCGGTGGGAGCATCTCCACAGATAGTCCTCATATCCTCCACATGCCACATCATCCAGGACAATGGGCCCTGAGCCCTGTCCAAAACGGGCACTTCCTGGAGCAGACAAGGCCCAGCCACAACCCAGCTGCCTGCATACCACATTGGCATCATTGGTGTCCCAGCTGTCATCACACACGGTGCCCCAGGAACCTTGGTAAAGGATCTCCACTCGACCCTGACACCTGTCTCCTCCATTCACCAGCCTCACAGCGAAACCAGACTCTGTTCCTGGAAAGACAAGGTAGTTTCTCCATGGTTGCTCCAGTGTGGATGATGGCGCTTGTACATTCTGTGGACAGCTCACTCATGAAATTTAAAGCAACATGGGATGTGAGCTCCTCCTGGAGCTGCATCTTGACCACCCTGTTCTGTAAAGATCTTTACCCTGTCACTTTGCCTGTGAACCCTCACTGCAATGACCTCTACTTCTGTTCTAGGCAAGACAGTCCTGTTGGTCACCAGGATGCCTTAGTTTCTGTAAACTGTGTTGGCACAGGTTGCATCTGTCCTGGATGGTGACAAAATACCTACTCCACCTTGTACCTAAGACCTTGAGTGCCGTGCACTGTAGAGTCAAGTGTGTTTCAAGGAGATAGAGGATGCAGAGCCTTCCCAATCCCTCACACACACACACTGCACATGTGAACATTCACCTCCACCCTGACCTACCGCTGCCAGCAGTAAAGGAGAAGGCACAGCAGGTTAGTCTACAACAGACCAAAGGGGCAGAAAGATGGGCTTCCTGCCACAACAGAAGGTCATGGAACCCTAGAGAAGGTTCTCAACACCTCCTTACACACACAAGGTTGAACATTTACACTAGAATTGCTTTCAGGCCCAAAATGAAATTATAAACCTGAAGAAGCTGCTGGTCCTCTACTGAGCTGGATCAGGTGACAGTTTCCATAGACTCACACTCTCTGACTGCATTGACACCACACTAGAGGTCCTCAAGCTTTGTCACTGTTGGTCATCAAGGCTCCTGATGTGAACATTTCATTGAAATCAAGGTTCAACCCAACATGATTAAACAAGACAAATGTGTGCACCGGGTTTGCACTAAGACTAAGCTTTCTCGAACAGGCACCCATTCGAAGTGAATCAGAATGGCTTCTCATAAGAGGTCATCAGCCTCAATTTGTCACCCACCCTCTCTTGAAGGCTGTCTTATCTTGATCCTTCTAACCCAGAGTCTCTTCTGACATGACACTAAATTTAGAGATCATGGATTTTGGGAACCTATTCCCATGCTGACTGACTTCTACACACAGGGAGAGAGAAATGGCCAGCAACCGCCTGCTGACTGAACTCTCTACACACAGAGAGAAATGGGCAGTGACAGGGTTCCCAGTGGAGGAAAGTCCCAGGATCAGGAGGCATCCCCAGCTTCTCTAGTCTCCACAGCACACACCACCACTCTACCCCCTTACATGTCCCAGGGAACTAAATGCTGAGAATACAATCAGCATTAGGAGCCACAGAGAAAGATTTATACAATCTTTTCTTACCTATTGGTGTTGAATCAGGAAACCAAGTAGTGCGCTCTGTGTGTCCATATACAGATGAGGGAGAAAAATGAGAAGCACGATGTTAAGTCTCCATTGAAGAAAACCAAGACATGCACTACAGTGAAACTGTTGCTGGGATGTGATTCAGGGTCTGTGCTGGGTAAGGCTATGTGACTTGACACTACTGAGTGATCTATGTAGTCTTGAGTTTTCCAATATAAAAGGCTATTTTTATAGAGAATGTTATTAACCTAGAGACCCTAGTTTAACTTGCCTACATGTGACTTGCACTGGGCTCTAGGGAACCAGTACAAAATAGTTTCTTAGTCATATACATGTAATTAATTGTTCTTATCTAATTACATTTAGCAGATATATGGAATGTCTGTTTTCCTCAATTTTGTATATGAATGCCTTTTTAGCTCGGTGTCTCTGGATGTACCCTAGGCTAGACTGAAACTCAAGATCCTACTAACTCAGCATCCTGAATGGTAGAATAGTGTGGTATAGTGTGTGTGTGTGTGTGTGTGTGTGTGTGTAACTGTGGTCATTGATTTTTTTACTGTTTTGGAAATGATTCTAATCTGTCCCCTTTAAATGAGACCAAACTTCAAACATGTTTACATTACTTTAAAAGAGCCTTGGCTCTTGGACAGAGCACCTTCAAGAGTGGACTTGGTGCTGAGGATTGAAGTGAAGATATCCAGATATTAACCCACTGACACCAAGCACCAGCTTCTCAGTAACCTTCATAAGGCTCTGAACATGGAAAAAGTGACCTCTCCCCACACAGCAGGTCCTGACATAAACATGGTGGAATCCTGGGAAGGAATGAGACGTAGCTGAGGGGAAAGCCAGTCTCATGCTTGGGACATGTCATATGCCTAAGGAAAAGTAATGCTTGACATTGAGCCAATTAGATTCCCAACAAATTCTGGGCTGGCCAGAGGCATTGGTATGGAAACAGTTCTTGCTGGTGTCCAAGAATCAAAAACGCAAAGGAGAAAAGAAAGGATTTTTCTTTCCCAAAGCCCAGGCCATCAGAGTCTAAATCCTACTGATGTGCCACCAACACCTTTCACTGAAGGAACTCAAAGAGATGGAACAGACTCTGTGCTGTCCCAGGACAGGGGATGAGACATCTACGGTAGCTTTATAAGGCCTTACACAAAGGGAAATGACAAGGGAATTGGCTAAGCAGAGCTTTGATTTCCTCTCCAGGCACGGACATCAGAAACTCTGCTCCCTACCAGAGACTCGGCTCCCTGAAGTGGCGAAGGTGTGGATGATACATGAGGACCTCAGGGCACTGAGAATTATCAATAGAATCTCTCCAAACAAGACCTTGAAGATACCTCCTCTGGCTGATTCTCTACAACCTCCACAACTCAGGAACATAATCGATTGCATATATACTCATATATGCCTGACTTATTGAGAAATTTCCCTGGGAGTTTAGGACCATGTGTGCTCTGCCTTCTGCCCATTTTCTAGATCAGAGGTGAGCCTGGGGGTTCTGAGGACAATAAGGCCACAGGGACACAGCATAGCACAACTTACCTTCTGTGGTTTGCCCAGTTGGATAGAACACATCTAAAGAATGAGAAAGGAAGAATTCATCGGGTGTTGGTCCTCATTTGGGGAACCCAGAGGCAGGAGTTGCAATCTCCCAAGCTAAAGGCCTTTCATCACTAGAAATGCTATAATTCACTGAGGGACCTGACACTGCTACTTCTTTAACTTCCACTGAGATGTCTCCATGGGCATCATTTGACCTCACTCTCCTTTATCTCTGCTTCTATTCATCAAAAACGCTTCAGTCATCAACAGCCCCAATGTAGGCACAAAGTGTCCAAAGGTCATTTGGATATTTCTGTAGTTCAAAAAAAACTCTTATTGTAAACATTTGCCATTGCTTGAATGGCTCTGAGAAAGTGGCTCTCACTAGCAAAAGACCGGACTTCCAGAGATCTATTCCAGAAGGAAAGAATAAATGCAGTCACACAGTGGCTACTAACAGGACAATGGTCCTTCGACTATTGTCAAGTAGGATGTGATCACCAGAGTAACACTGTTTCCTGTGACATGTGCATAACACATGCTACCTATTGATGGTTAAACAGGAAATCAACATAGGAATACACACACACACATACAGACACATCTGGATGCATTCCACCTTCATCACTGTCAAAAGTGCAATGGAGTCCATCTAACAGAAGGCTTCCCTCTAGCCCTCCAGCCTGCTCTCCCACTGGAAGGATGCACATGACTGGGCAGTCCACAGGCAGCATGCTTCTGCATGGAGTGCTGCCCTAAGTCTCTCACACTGAGATCTGTGCTGTTGTGAGAGGAAACAGACAGCAGCTGTGTGGTACAGGAAGGAACAGGTTGAGTGTCCTGACAGCAGGAGCTGGCCTGGCTGTGCCCTTTGGTGGCTCCTTTGTGATTCTGAGAGCTCTGGGGTCTGAGAGTGGAGGTGGGAGTGGATGCAAGGGGAGGGGCTCAGACAGTTGCTGTGGGAGATCTTCAGAGGGTGCTATGGGGATTGGCAAAGGCCACCTGAGCCTTCCAAGCTGTTCCCAAAGAAGACTCTGGGTCTGAAGGACACAGTCCGGTTGCCCTCTGCTGGTCACTCTGAATGTTCCCCTAGAGAAAGGACAGCCTTGGTGTGGCCCCTTCTGGAAGCTGGTCAAAAAGCTTCCTCTGGATTCCCTGCCTGGAACATACCCTGATGATAGCACACACTACCTGTAATAGCTGAGCATTGCTTATGTGCTCCCTTTAATTTTGGAAGGAAGAAACTGTGGCTGTTTCCACTAGCTCTGCTGACATAAGGCTAAAGCTAACTTCATCCACCACATGACTGAAGGGCAGAGAGGAGAAGAAAGAGGAAAGGTGGGATTAGTAGAGACTGCCCAGCAGTTTCACTACTATGTCCTCATCTCTACCTCATCCCTGATTTCTGTACCCAACAATTTCATTGGATTCCACCAGACAGCAGCAGCAGCCATGCTGGTCATCTGTCCTAGTTGTCTCCACTGTCAACATGGCTCCAGCTAAGTCATGTAAAGGACTCTCAAGCTGGGAGTGGCCCAGATCAGATTGGCCTGTGGCCCTGTCTGTGTGGACTACTGTGATGGATGTTTGTCAGGGCGAGGCCAGCCCACTGTCCTTGGGCAGCTGAGCCTGTGCTGTACAGGAACACTAGCTAAGCATGAGGCAGAAAGCAGGGCTGCTCCCCGGCCTCTGCTTCAGTTCCTGCCTCCACGTGCCTGCCTCCAGCTCCTGCCCTGGCTACACTCTGTGGTGGATGGTGACTGTGAGCCACATAGACCTTTCCTCCTCCAGGTTGCTTAGGGCCAGTGTGTGATCACAGCAGCAGGAAGCAGATTCAACCCTGACTTCATCATAGCCAAAGCCAGAAGACAAGAGAAAAGGAGAAGGCCTTACCGTTATTTGTTCCCCTGGGTTCCACCAACCTTAATAAAGACAGAGCTCAGTTTAGAATTGGATCCACTGTGTAGAAATGCTCTCATACATGGACAAAGTTAACCTCAACTCACTGTAAAGCCACTCCTCCTGGGAAATTGGGGCTGAGGTCAGTGTTTCCGTTTTGGCTATGTGCACTATCCAAGGTCTTAATAAAAATGATTTTCTTTGTAAGTAGGGATAAAAACATCTGAGCTCAAGGTGAAGCACACTTCATGTCAGATGAGATTTAAAAAAAAAGTTTCACATGGTGGCAAAATCTTGGAATCCTAGAACCTGGAAACTACAGGCAAGAAGATCAAGGGGTCAAGGTTACCCTTGCCAAAAACAGCAAGTCCAGGGTTAGACTGGGACAGGTGGTCTCAAATAGTAAATATACAAACCAATAGCAAACAAATGATCCTATATAACCTTGCTAACATTAAATGCTGATTAGTCCTGGGACAGTAGGAGTTGCCCAAGTGTGAAGAGGGCATGTTATCCTTACATATCATCTGCAACCACAGATCCCTGAACCCACTTCATGTCTCCTAGTCAGAACTTCTTGCAGTACCACTGAATCCAAGCCTGCATTCAGATATTCTATCTGATTCTGCCATGTACTGAAATTTGAGGCTGAGGTAACACCAAATTGAAGACTGTAATTGTCTTATGACAGGACACTTTATCCCATAGACAGCAGGAGTTTATATTGTCATTACATATCTAGGTACAACACTGTACTTCAACCTAATGTCACTCATTAACATGTAGTGTGTCAGCATCTATCCCAACATAGGGGGAAATTATACACTGATAGAGGTCTATATTTTCAAAGTACTTACCAGGTGGTGTGGGACTGCTTGTTTGAGACTCTGTGAAAGGAATAAAAGCAAATTCAGACTGTGTGTCTCACCCTCAGAAATCCTGGCAAAAATCCTTTCTGAAACAATAGCTTTTACAATCCTGCTATTTGGGGGCCACCCCAAAGACAAAACTCAAATACCTGGGTCCCTTTTCACTGGTCAAAAGAGCAAGATAGCCTTAGTAATATTCCAATCAGCCTTCTGTACCCATGTGCTCCTTCACAAATTACATTGGTGGTGAGTCAAAAATATGAAGAAGAAAAAAAGCCTCCCTCTGTATTATTAAGCATGAACACTGTTGCCTCTTGCTGTCCTCACGTGAGCGAAGTGGTATAGCACTGAATCACACAATGGTGATATTCTCTGAGGGACTAGATCCGGGATGACTGGAAGGACACAGGAGGGTGTCTGTGGGTCATACACCAGTTGATAAAAGACTTGAGTGTCAGAGGCTTTGGGTAGAAGCAAGGAAGCTGTTGGAACTCTTTTCCTTTGGAAACTGGGAGATAATTGCTCAGGAATGGTGAGGATGTGGTTAATGTCGTTGCTGGCTTAGCATGTGTGTATGTATATGAGTTTATGTATACACATAACTTATGGAATCATCAGGGCTGCTCAGGTCTCTCAGGAGCCATGAGGGTGGACTGCTTACAGTTCCATCCTGCATCCTACAAGCTGTAATACATTCTTCTGAGTCGGGCACTCTGTTAGGCCCTCGGTACATGTACCAAGCTGGGAACAAATGAGCAATGTGTCTTCCATATCCTGCAGAAAATTCAGGACATCTGGGGCCCTGAAGACATCAACAGACAATTATGTACAAGGGACAACTCTTAATGGAGATGTTATGGGAGATTAGGAATGGACACCCAATGACTTAGAGTACATGTGTGTGCCTGTGTATCAGTGTCTATATCTGTCTCTGTGTACCCTACTGGGATTTGTGTGTGTCTGTGTCTATGTTTGGGGGGCAGTTTTGTGTATAGCAATTTGTGTCTGTGTTATTTTTGTCTATGACATACACATTTACATGTGAAAATATATATGTATGTTTTTGTGTCCATGTATGTATCTCTATGTATGTTTGTGTCTCTGTCCATGCAAGTATCTATGTATGTGTGTATGGTTTATCTGTCTTTATGTCTGAGTGTCAATGTGTGTGATGTGTGCCTGTTGTGTCTGTGTGTATGTGTTGTGTGTGTGTGTGTGTGTGTGAGAGAGAGAGAGAGAGAGAGAGAGAGATATGCAGGGTGTGTGTGTGTGTGTGTGTGTGTGTGTGTGGTGTGTGTATCTAAAGGCAGAAGGGGATAGTGTCCCTAGTCTTTAGAAAGAGAGGTTAGATCAAACCAAATGGAGGCTGGTGAAGGACAGGACAAAGTAGACCTCCTCCAGGAACCAGAGCATCCACAGTGACCTATTGTGGCTACAGGGGGCGGTGTTGCAACATGAAATGTGGCAAGCACACTATATTAGACTGAGTGAACTGCAGTTCCCCGTATAATAAGGAGAAGAAATGAAAACAGGATTATGCTGGGCACCGGGAGCTCAGAACATGTAGGAACTGAAATATTCAGATGTCCCAGTGTAGGGCTGAGATAATGGTTCTCTGAGATGCCAGGCAGCCGACTTGGGGTCAGTACGATGGTGAAGGCTCAGGCTCTGCATCTTCAGTAGCATTTAGCAGTGGGGTTTAAAACGTCCAGTGTGTGTTTCTTACAACAACTCCTAGACAAGTTCTGTCAGCCTTGAATGTGCAAGGAGCAAAGTCAATGACACAGGTAACATGTTTGGGGAAAACTCAGGAGGTTGCGTTCTCTGTGTCTTTATAATAGTACCATACTGCCAAAAGAGAAACCAGACCCAACAATGAACAGGAGACCAGGGGGCTCCATGCTGTTGACAGTGACCTGAACTAGATGTGGCATAGAAATCTGTGAGAAATAGAAGCACAGTGAGATAGAAAGTACCAGAAGTTCACCTGGACTTCCAGGAAAGACATACTTAGTGTTTTTACAGATTTAGCGAAGGCTGAAATTCCAGGGTGGGTGCTGCCAGGGCAGACCATGAAAATACAGTTATTCCAGAAATTCTGCAATGTACTCAATGCCCCAGGTGGGAACTGGTTTTCTGCAGCTAAGCAATAGCAAGTACAAAACATATGACCACCTGTGGACATGACAGGAAACCAAGGTTCTTCCCTACTCTGTGGTAATCAGCCTGGAGTTGTTGAAGATTCAAAGATTCATCCTCATGGTTAAAAATTCTGTAGGACTCTAGCAGTCCTTCCTGCTATATCCATGCCCAAAGATTTCTTGTCCAAGCTATCTCATGAACATACTACATATGACCTCGCTGCCATGTTCACTCCCTCATCATTCATGAATAACATTGCCAGTGTTTGGGCTATTGAAACCCGAATCTGTGAGAACCCAGAAATCTGTAAAGCCTGAGCGATGGAAGGAGATACTCAGGCTTCCTCCAGAAGATTCCTTCTGCAGTACTTTCTGAGAAGGATTCTGGGGACACTGGGGGAAAAGAAAACTGAATTTGACTTACTCACTATGCCTTACAGCTTTGCCCCCTGGATACTTGAAATTCAACATAGAAACAGAATTCCAATACTCCAAACCAAGGCTGGGTTACTCCTTGCAAGGTCACATGTATGCTGTCCTGGTAATTTGTGAAGCCTGGGTTTTATCCTTGCATTTCCATGGCTTACCTGCCTCACATTAATTCTAGAGTCCCTAGATAACTGACAGCATTCTGCAGGACCCTGACTGAGAAGGGCATTGTCCTTGATATTCACCAACCCTTCCAAGGACCAGATGAATAGGGCCAGAATGAAGTTCTGATAGCATGCATACTGACCTGACTGTTTACTGTCAGGCAGATTTAATGACCACTGGGTCTTACCTGAACAGATGACTCCAGCATCCTCATGGTGTCCACAGTTATGAGAGAGCCAGCCTCGGTGGGAGCATCTCCACAGATAGTCCTCATATCCTCCACATGCCACATCATCCAGGACAATGGGCCCTGAGCCCTGTCCAAAACGGGCACTTCCTGGAGCAGACAAGGCCAGCCACAACCCAGCTGCCTGCATACCACATTGGCATCATTGGTGTCCCAGCTGTCATCACACACGGTGCCCCAGGTACCCTGGTAAAGGATCTCCACTCGACCCTGACACCTGTCTCCTCCATTCACCAGCCTCACAGCGAAACCAGACTCTGTTCCTGGAAAGACAAGGTAGTTTCTCCATGGTTGCTCCAGTGTGGATGATGGCGCTTGTACATTCTGTGGACAGCTCACTCATGAAATTTAAAGCAACATGGGATGTGAGCTCCTCCTGGAGCTGCATCTTGACCACCCTGTTCTGTAAAGATCTTTACCCTGTCACTTTGCCTGAGAACCCTCACTGCAATGACCTCTACTTCTGTTCTAGGCAAGACAGTCCTGTTGGTCACCAGGATGCCTTAGTTTCTGTAAACTGTGTTGGCACAGGTTGCATCTATCCTGGAGGGTGACAAGATACCTACTCCACCTTGTACCTAAGACCTTGAGTGCCGTGCACTGTAGAGTCAAGTGTGTTTCAAGGAGATAGAGGATGCAGAGCCTTCCAATTCCTCACACACACACACTGCACATGTGAACATTCATCTCCACCCTGACTTACCCCTGCCAGCAGTAAAGGAAAAGGCACAGCAGGTTAGTCTACAACAGACCAAAGGGGCAGAAAGATGGGCTTCCTGCCACAACAGAAGGTCATGGAACCCTAGAAAAGGTTCTCAACACCGCCTTACACACACAAGGTTGAACATTTACACTAGAATTGCTTTCAGGCCCAAAATGAAATTATAAACCTGAAGAAGCTGCTGGTCCTCTACTGAGCTGGGTCAGGTGACAGTTTCCATAGACTCACACTCTCTGACTGCAATGACACCACACTAGAGGTCCCCAAGCTTTGTCACTGTTGGTCATCAAGGCTCCTGATGTGAACATTTCATTGAAATCAAGGTTCAGCCCAACATGATTAAACAAGACAAATGTGTGCACGGGGTTTGCACTAAGACTAAGCTTTCTCGAACAGGCACCCATTCGAAGTGAATCAGAATGGCTTCTCATAAGAGGTCATTAGTCTCAGTTTGTCACACACCCTCTCTGGAAGGCTGTCTTATCTTGATCCTTCTAACCCAGAGTCTCTTCTGACATGACACTAAATTTAGAGACCATAGATTTTTGGAATTTAGTCCAATAATGGCTGCTTCTACACACAGGAAGAGAGAAATAGCCAACAACAGCATGCTGACTGAAGTCTCTACACACAGAGAGAAATGGGCAGTGACAGGGTTCCCAGTGGAGGAAAGTCCCAGGATCAGGAGGCATCCCCAGCTTCTCTACGTCTCCACAGCACACACCACCACTCTACCCCCTTACATGTCCCAGGGAACTAAATGCTGAGAATACAATCAGCATTAGGAGCCACAGAGAAAGATTTATACAATCTTTTCTTACCTATTGGTGTTGAATCAGGAAACCAAGTAGTGTGCTCTGTGTGTCCATATACAGATGAGGGAGAAAAATGAGAAGCACGATGTTAAGTCTCCATTGAAAAAAAGCAAGACATGCACTACAGTGAAACTCTTGCTGGGATGTGATTCAGGGTCTGTGCTGGATAAGGCTATGTGACTTGACACTACTGAGTGATCTATGTAGTCTTGAGTTTTCCAAGTCTTAGAGGCTATTTTTATAGAGAATGTTATTAACCTAGAGACCCTAGTTTAACTTGCCTACATGTGACTTGCACTGGGCTCTAGGGAACCAATACAAAATAGTTTCTTACTCATATACATGTAATTAATTGTTCTTATCTAATTACATTTGGCAGATGTATGGAATGTCTGTTTTCCTCAATTTTGTATATGAATGCCTTTTTAGCTCGGTGTCTCTGGATGTACCCTAGGCTAGACTGAAACTCAAGATCCTACTAACTCAGCATCCTGAATGGTAGAATAGTGTGGTATAGTGTGTGTGTGTGTGTGTGTGTGTGTGTGTGTAACTGTGGTCATTGATTTTTACTGTTTTGGAAATGATTCTAATCTGTCCCCTTTAAATGAGACGCAAACTTCAAACATGTTTACATTCTTTTAAAAGAGCCTTGGCTCTTGGACAGAGCACCTTCAAGAGTGGACTTGGTGCTGAGGATTGAAGTGAAGATATCCAGATATTAACCCACTGACACCAAGCAACCAGCTTCGCAGTAACCTTCATAAGGCTCTGAACATGGAAAAAGTTGACCTCTCCCCACACAGCAGGTCCTGACATAAACATGGTGGAATCCTGGGAAGGAATGAGACGTAGCTGAGAGGAAAGCCAGTCTCATGCTTGGGACATGTCATATGCCTAAGGAAAAGTAATGCTTGACATTGAGCCAATTAGATTCCCAACAAATTCTGGGCTGGCCAGAGGCATTGGTATGGAAACAGTTCTTGCTGGTGTCCAAGAATCAAAAACGCAAAGGAGAAAAGAAAGGGATTTTTCTTTCCCAAAGCCCAGGCCATCAGAGTCTAAATCCTACTGATGTGCCACCAACACCTTTCACTGAAGGAACTCAAAGAGATGGAACAGACTCTGTGCTGTCCCAGGACAGGGGATGAGACATCTACGGTAGCTTTATAAGGCCTTACACAAAGGGAAATGACAAGGGAATTGGCTAAGCAGAGCTTTGATTTCCTCTCCAGGCACGGACATCAGAAACTCTGCTCCCTACCAGAGACTCGGCTCCCTGAAGTGGCGAAGGTGTGGATGATACATGAGGACCTCAGGGCACTGAGAATTATCAATAGAATCTCTCCAAACAAGACCTTGAAGATACCTCCTCTGGCTGATTCTCTACAACCTCCACAACTCAGGAACATAATCGATTGCATATATACTCATATATGCCTGAGCTTATTGAGAAATTTCCCTGGAGTTTAGGACCCTGTGTGCTCTGCCTTCTGCCCATTTTCTAGATCAGAGGTGAGCCTGGGGTTCTGAGGACAATAAGGCCACAGGGACACAGCATAGCACAACTTACCTTCTGTGGTTTGCCCAGTTGGATAGAGCACATCTAAAGAATGAGAAAGGAAGAATTCATCGGGTGTTGGTCCTCATTTGGGGAACCCAGAGGCAGGAGTTGCAATCTCCCAAGCTAAAGGCCTTTCATCACTAGAAATGCTATAATTCACTAAGGGACCTGACACTGCTACTTCTTTAACTTCCACTGAGATGTCTCCATGGGCATCATTTGACCTCACTCTCCTTTATCTCTGCTTCTATTCATCAAAAACACTTCAGTTCATCAACAGCCCCAATGTAGGCACAAAGTGTCCAAAGGTCATTTGGATATTTCTGTAGTTCAAAAAAAAACTCTTATTGTAAACATTTGCCATTGCTTGAATGGCTCTGAGAAAGTGGCTCTCACTAGCAAAAGACCGGACTTCCAGAGATCTATTCCAGAAGGAAAGAATAAATGCAGTCACACAGTGGCTACTAACAGGACAATGGTCCTTCGACTATTGTCAAGTAGGATGTGATCACCAGAGTAACACTGTTTCCTGTGACATGTGCATAACACATGCTACCTATTGATGGTTAAACAGGAAATCAACATAGGAATACACACACACACATACAGACACATCTGGATGCATTCCACCTTCATCACTGTCAAAAGTGCAATGGAGTCCATCTAACAGAAGGCTTCCCTCTAGCCCTCCAGCCTGCTCTCCCACTGGAAGGATGCACATGACTGGGCAGTCCACAGGCAGCATGCTTCTGCATCGAGTGCTGCCCTAAGTCTCTCACACTGAGATCTGTGCTGTTGTGAAAGGAAACAGACAGCAGCTGTGTGGTACAGGAAGGAACAGGTTGAGTGTCCTGACAGCAGGAGCTGGCCTGGCTGTGCCCTTTGGTGGCTCCTTTGTGATTCTGAGAGCCCTGGGGTCTGAGAGTGGGAGTGGGAGTGGATGCAAGGGAGGGGCTCAGACAGTTGCTGTGGGAGATCTTCAGAGGGTGCTATGGGGATTGGCAAAGGCCACCTGAGCCTTCCAAGCTGTTCCCAAAGAAGACTCTGGGTCTGAAGGACACAGTCCGGTTGCCCTCTGCTGGTCACTCTGAATGTTCCCCCTAGAGAATGGACAGCCTTGGTGTGGCCCCTTCTGGAAGCTGGTCAAAAAGCTTCCTCTGGATTCCCTGCCTGGAACATACCCTGATGATAGCACACACTACCTGTAATAGCTGAGCATTGCTTATGTGCTCCCTTTAATTTTGGAAGGAAGAAACTGTGGCTGGTTTCCACTAGATCTGCTGACACAAGGCTAAAGCTAACTTCATCCACCACATGACTGAAGGGCAGAGAGAAGAAGAAAGAGGAAAGGAGGGGATTAGTAGGGTCTGCCCAGCAGTTTGACTACTATGTCTCTCATCTCTACCTCATCCCTGATTTCTGTACCCAACAATTTCATTGGATTCCACCAGACAGCAGCAGCAGCCATGCTGGCCATCTGTCCTAGTTGTCTTCACTGTCAACATGGCTCCAGCTAAGTCATGTAAAGAACTCTCAAGCTGGGAGTGGCCCAGAACAGATTGGCCTGTGGCCCTGTCTGTATGGACTACTGTGATGGATGTTTGTCAGGGCGAGGCCAGCCCACTGTCCTTGGGCAGCTGAGCCTGTGCTGTACAGGAACACTAGCTAAGCATGAGGCAGAAAGCAGGGCTGCTCCCCGGCCTCTGCTTCAGTTCCTGCCTCCACGTGCCTGCCTCCAGCTCCTGCCCTGGCTACACTCTGTGGTGGATGGTGACTGTGAGCCACATAGACCTTTCCTCCTCCAGGTTGCTTAGGGCCAGTGTGTGATCACAGCAGCAGGGAGCAGATTCAACCCTGACTTCATCAGTAGCCAAAGCCAGAAGACAAGAGAAAAGGAGAAGGCCTTACCGTTATTTGTTCCTCCTGGGTTCCACCAACCTTAATAAAGACAGAGCTCAGTTTAGAATTGGATCCACTGTGTAGAAATGCTCTCATACATGGTACAAAGTTAACCTCAACTTCACTGTAAAGCCACTCCTCCTGGGAAATTGGGGCTGAGGTCAGTGTTTCCGTTTTGGCTATGTGCACTATCCAAGGTCTTAATAAAAATGATTTTCTTTGTAAGTAGGGATAAAAACATCTGAGCTCAAGGTGAAGCACACTTCATGTCAGATGAGATTTAAAAAAAAAGTTTCACATGGTGGCAAAATCTTGGAATCCTAGAGCCTGGAAACTACAGGCAAGAAGATCAAGGGGTCAAGGTTACCCTTGCCAAAAACAGCAAGTCTGAGGTTAGCCTGGGACAGGTGGGTCTCAAATAAATAGTAAATAAAGAAACCAAGAGCAATCAAATGATCCTATATAACCTGGCTAACATTAAATGCTGATTGGTCCTGGGACAGCAGGAGTTGGCCCAAGTGTGAAGAGGGCATGTTATCCTTACATATCATCTGTCAACCACAGATCCCTGAGCCCACTTCATGTCTCCTAGTCAGAACTTCTTGCAGTACCACTGAATCCAAGCCCTGCATTCAGATATTCTATCTGATTCTGCCATGTACTGAAATTTGAGGCTGAGGTAACACCAAATTGAAGACTGTAATTGTCTTATGACAGGATACTTTTTCCTATAGACAGCAGGACTTTCCACTGTCATTATATGTGTAGATGGGACATTATATTTTTCAGCCACGTGTCATTCAGTAACATGCAGTGACACAAGGGGAAATTACACCCTGATACAGGTCCATATTTTCAAAGTACTTACCAGGTGGTGTGGGACTGCTTGTGTGAGACTCTGTGAAAGGAATAAAGCAAATTCAGACTGTGTGTCTCACCCTCAAGAATTCTGGAAAAAATCCTTTCTGAAGAGACAACTTTTACAATCTGCTATGTATGCCACACCCCAAAGACAAAACTCAAATATTCAGGTCCCTTTTCATTGGTCAAATGAGCAAGATAGCCTTAGTAATATTCCAGTTCTCCCTCTTACCCATGTGCTCCTTGACATGGGTGGTGAGTCAAAAATATGAAGAAAAGAGCCTGCCGCTGTATTATTAAGCATGAACACTGTTGCCTCTTGCTGTCCTCACGTGAGCAAAGTGGTATAGCACTGAATCACACAATGCTGATATTCTCTGAGGGACTAGATCCGGGATGACTGCAAGGACACAGGAGGGTGTCTGTGGGTCATACACCAGTTGATAAAAGACTTGAGTGTCAGAGGCTTTGGGTAGAAGCAAGGAAGCTGTTGGAACTCTTTTCCTTTGGAAACTGGGAGATAATTGCTCCGGAACGGTGAGGATGTGGTTAATGTTGTTGCTGGTTTAGGGTGTGTTTCTATGTATGCTTATGTATACACATAACTAATGGAATCATCAGGGTTGCTCGGGTCTCTCAGGAACCATCAGGGTGGACTGCTCACAGTTCCAACCTCCATCCTGCAAACTGCAATACATTCTTGATAGCCGGGCACCATGTTAGACTCTTGGTACATGTACCAAGCTGGGAACAAATGAACAATGTGTCTTCTGCACTGTCCTCCATGTCCACGGTACGACCTGGTTTTCTGCAGCTAAGCAATAGCAAGTAAGAAAGTCATCACCACCTGTGGACATGACAGGAAACCAAGGTTCTTCCCTACGGTGTGGGTAATCAGTCTGGAGTTGTTGAAGATTCAAAGATTCATCCTCATGGTTAAAGAATTCTGTAGGACTCTAGCAGTCCTTCCTGCTATATCCATGCCCAAAGATTTCTTGTCCAAGTTATCTCATGAACATACACATATGACCTCGCTGCCATGTTCACTCCCTCATCATTCATGAATAACATTGCCAGTGTTTGGGCTATTGAAACCTGAATCTGTGAGAACCCAGAAATCTGTAAAGCCTGAGAGATGGAAGGAGATACTGAAGCTTCCCCCAGAAGTTTCCTTCTGCAGTACTTTCTGAGAAGGATTCTGGGGAACACTGGGGGGAAAAGAAAACTGAATTTGACTTACTCACTATGCCTTACAGCTTTGCCCCCTGGATACTTGAAATTCAACATAGAAACAGAATTCCAATACTCCAAACCAAGGCTGGGTTACTCCTTGCAAGGTCACATGTATGCTGACCCTGGTAATTTATGAAGCCTGGGTTTTATCCTTGCATTTCCATGGCTTACCTGCCTCACATTAATTCTAGAGTCCCTAGATAACTGACAGCATTCTGCAGGACCCTGACTGAGAAGGGCATTGTCCTTGATATTCACCAACCCTTCCAAGGACCAGATGAATAGGGCCAGAATGGAGTTCTGATAGCATGCATAGTGACCTGACTGTTTGCTGTCAGGCAGATTTAATGACCACTGGGTCTTACCTGAACAGATGACTCCAGCATCCTCATGGTGTCCACAGTTATGAGAGAGCCAGCCTCGGTGGGAGCATCTCCACAGATAGTCCTCATATCCTACACATGCCACGTCATCCAGGACAATGGGCCCTGAGCCCTGTCCAAAACGGGCACTTCCTGGAGCAGACAAGGCCGAGCCACAGCCCAGCTGCCTGCACACCACATTAGCATCATTGGTGTCCCAGCTGTCATCACACACGGTGCCCCAGGAACCTTGGTAAAGGATCTCCACTCGACCCTGACACCTGTCTCCTCCATTCACCAGCCTCACAGCGAAACCAGACTCTGTTCCTGGAAAGACAAGGTAGTTTCTCCATGGTTGCTCCAGTGTGGATGATGGCGCTTGTACATTCTGTGGACAGCTCACTCATGAAATTTAAAGCAACATGGGATGTGAGCTCCTCCTGGAGCTGCATCTTGACCACCCTGTTCTGTAAAGATCTTTACCCTGTCACTTTGCCTGTGAACTCTCACTGCAATGACCTCTACTTCTGTTCTAGGCAAGACAGTCCTGTTGGTCACCAGGATGCCTTAGTTTCTGTAAACTGTGTTGGCACAGGTTGCATCTGTCCTGGATGGTGACAAGATACCTACTCCACCTTGTACCTAAGACCTTGAGTGCCGTGCACTGTAGAGTCAAGTGTGTTTCAAGGAGATAGAGGATGCAGAGCCTTCCCAATCCCTCACACACACACACTGCACATGTGAACATTCATCTCCACCCTGACTTACCCCTGCCAGCAGTAAAGGAAAAGGCACAGCAGGTTAGTCTACAACAGACCAAAGGGGCAGAAAGATGGGCTTCCTGCCACAACAGAAGTTCATGGAACCCTAGAGAAGATTCTCAACACCTCCTTACACACACAAGGTTGAACATAGAATTGCTTTCAGGCCCAAAATGAAATTATAAACCTGAAAAGCTGCTGGTCCTCTACTGAGCTGGGTCAGGTGACAGTTTCCATAGACTCACACTCTCTGACTGCAATGACACCATACTAGAGGTCCCCAAGCTTTGTCACTGTTGGTCATCAAGGCTCCTGATGTGAACATTTCATTGAAATCAAGGTTCAGCCCAACATGATTAAACAAGACAAATGTGTGCACGGGGTTTGCACTAAGACTAAGCTTTCTCGAACAGGCACCCATTCGAAGTGAATCAGAATGGCTTCTCATAAGAGGTCATCAGTCTCAGTTTGTCACCCACCCTCTCTGGAAGGCTGTCTTATCTTGATCCTTCTAACCCAGAGTCTCTTCTGACATGACACTAAATTTAGAGACCATGGATTTTTGCAATTTAGTCCAATAATGACTGCTTCTACACACAGGAAGAGAGAATAGCCAACAACAGCATGCTGACTGAACTCTCTACACACAGAGAGAAATGGGCAGTGACAGGGTTCCCAGTGGAGGAAAGTCCCAGGATCAGGAGGCATCCCCAGCTGCTCTACGTCTCCACAGCACACACCACCACTCTACCCCCTTACATGTCCCAGGGAACTAAATGCTGAGAATACAATCAGCATTAGGAGCCACAGAGAAAGATTTATACAATCTTTTCTTACCTATTGGTGTTGAATCAGGAAACCAAGTAGTGCGCTCTGTGTGTCCATATACAGATGAGGGAGAAAAATGAGAAGCACGATGTTAAGTCTCCATTGAAAAAAACCAAGACATGCACTACAGTGAAACTGTTGCTGGGATGTGATTCAGGGTCTGTGCTGGGTAATGGTATATGAATAAGACACAGTAAGAAATCTATGTAGTCTTGAGTTCTCCAAATATAAAAAGGCTATTTTTATAGCCGATGTGCTGAGCTCTACGGAACTAATACAATAATGAGGTTGCTCATGCATAAATACGTCATTAATTGTTCCTATCTTATCCCACTGTCTGATAATACAATATAAATTGAGTAGCAGAGCCGGGCGTTGGTGGCGCACGCCTTTAATCCTAGCACTTGGAGGCAGAGGCAGGCGGATTCTGAGTTCGAGGCAGCCTGGTCTACAGAGTGAGTTCCAGGACAGCCAGGGCTACACAGAGAAACCCTGTCTCGAAAACCTAAAAAAAAAAAAAAAAAAAATATTGAGTAGCAGAGGTCTGGAATGCCTATTTACCTTGGTTTTCTATGTAGATATTTTTAATTCAATATCTCTTTGTAGGTACACTATGCTAAACTGAAAGTCAAAATCCTCGTACCTCAGGCTACTGCGTACTAGAATATTCTCTCTCTCTCTCTCTCTCTCTCTCTCTCTCTCTCTCTCTCTCTCTCTCTCTGTGTGTGTGTGTGTGTGTGTGTGTGTGTGTGTGTAAAGAGAGAAAGAGAGACAGAGACACAGAGAGAGACAAAGAGAGATGGAGACATACAGAGAATGCCTAGCTCATTGTTTTTTACTATATTAGAAATGAGTATAATCTCTTGCCTTTAGAAAAGAAACAAATTTCAACATTTATGTTACTATTACTTAAAAGAGCCTGGAACTTGAACAAGAGTTGACATGCTGTTGAGGCCTGGAGTGGAGATACCTGGGGATCATCCCACTGCTACCAAGTGACCAGTTTCTATGTGAGAAACTGTCACAAGGACTCAGCATGTGGAAGAAGTTGACTTCTCCCCACACACTAGGTCCTGATACAAACAGCTGTACAAATGTCCTCTCTCACAGGTCTGTGTCAAAGGTTTGTCCAGTCCTCTATCCCCTTAAATCTGACTCACACAGTTACATCATAGTGCCTACACTCTCACAAGAGTGTCTGTCTCCAAAGAGTGTCTTGCAAGGTAATCAATAAAGAGGCAAAAGTGGATTTTCCTTGTGATGGAATCTTGGGAAGGAATATGGCTAAGTTACAAGAAAGTCAACTTCATCCTTGGGATGGCCCACATGCCTGAGGAAGAGTAATGCCTAACATATGGGCCCACTGTCTTCTCTACAAACTCTAGGCTGACCAAAGGCAGTAATATGGAGATTGTTTTTACTGGTGCCCTAGGGGAAAAAAAAATCCCATGGAGAAAAGAAGGAAGACATTTTCCCCAAAGCCCAGAGTGCCACAGTCTAAACTATACTGATATGCCACCAACACCTCTCACTGAAGGAACTCAGAGAGATGTGACAGGATCTGTGATGTCCCAGGATGGGAGCTGAGATATCTATGATAGCATTATAAGGCTCAGACAAAGAGAAATGACAAGGGCATTGGCTTAGCAGAGTTTTGATTTCCTCTGCAGGCACTGCAGCCAGATATTGTGCTCCCTGGGCTGGACAACGTATGGGTGAAATGTGGGGACCTTGGAGCACTAAGAATGGTCAATATAAACCCTAGAAACAAGACCACCTTGGAGGCCCTTGAAGATGCCTCCTCTGGCTGATCCTTCCCAACCTCTGCCATTCAGGGACAGAGTCCATGGCATCTATGTCCATGTAGGCTAAAGTCTTACTGAGAAATATCCCTGGGAGCTTTGGAATCCTCATGCTCTGCCTTCTGCCCATCTTCTGGATCAGAGGCAAGCCTGGGGATTCTGGGGACGATAAGGTCACAGAGATGCAACATAACACAACTTACCTCCAGTGGTTTGGTCAGTTGGATAGATCACATCTGCAAAATGAAAAAGGAAGAATTCACTGGGTGTTGGTCCTCCCTTGAGGAACCCAGAGGCAGGAGCTGTGATCTCCCATGCTAAACACCTTGCATCATTGTAAATGCTGTAATTCACTGTGGGATCTGACACTGATCCTTCTTTAACTTGCCACTGCAATGTCACCATGAGCATCTTTTGTCCTCACTCTCCATCTCTGCTTCCATTCCATCCAGAAAAACCCTATGCAGTTCACTGACAGCCCCAATGTAGAAACATGAAGGGAAATACCCAGATGATATTTGAATCCAAAACTCATTTAGACATCTCTATAGATCCAACAAAACATCTCCTCATAAATGTTTGCTATCACTGAAACAGTCCTGAGAAAGTGGCTCCAATGAGCAAAAGAGGTGACATCCAGAAACTATTCCATAAGGGCAGAGAAGGCTGTGCACAGTGTGACTGCTTGCAGGGCCATGGTTCATCTACTGCTATTGTCAGGTGAGGGATGATCAACACAGTCACACTAGGTTTCCTGTGACATGTGGATGGCACATGCTACCTATCAACAGTTACACAAGCAATTCAGATGGAAATACATGTGTACACACACACACACAGGAGGACACACGCACACAAAGGGAGCTTCTGCATCCACTCCATCTGTATCAGGGTCCAGGGTGCAATGGAGTCCATCTAACAGAAGGCTTCCCTCTAGCCCTCCAGCCTGCTCTCCCACTGGAAGGATGCACATGACTGTGCAGTGCACAGGCAGCATACTTCTGTATGGAGTGCTGCCCTAAGTCTCTCACACTGAGATCTCTGCTGTTGTGAGAGGAAACAGACAGCAGCTGTGTGGTACAGGAAGGAACAGGTTGAGTAGCCTGACAGCAGGAGCTGGCCTGGCTGTGCCCTTTGCTGGCTCCTTTGTGATTCTGAGGGCTCTAGGGTCTGAGAGTGGGAGGTGGGAGTGGATGCAAGGGGAGGGGCTCAGACAGTTGCTGTGGGAGATCTTCAGAGGGTGCTATGGGGATTGGCAAAGGCTACCTGAGCCTTCCAAGCTGTTCCCAAAGAAGACTCTGGGTCTGAAGGACACAGTCTGGCTGCCCTCTGCAGGTCACTCTGAATGTTCCCCTAGAGAATTGCCAGCCTTGTTGTGGCCCCTTCTGGAAGCTGGTCAAAAAGCTTCCTCTGGATTCCCTGCCTGGAACATACCCTGACGATAGCACACACTACCTGTAATAGTTGAGCATTGCTTATGTGCTCTCTTTTTAATTTTGGAAGGAAGAAACTGTGGCTGTTTTCCACTAGATCTGCTGACACAAGGCTAAAGCTAACTTCATCCACCACATGACTGAAGGGCAGAGAGAAGAAGAAAGAGGAAAGGTGAGGATTAGTAGGGTCTACCCAGCAGTTTGACTACTATGTCTCTCATCTCTACCTCATCCCTGATTTTTGTACCCAACAATTTCATTGGATTCCACCAGACAGCAGCAGCAGCCATGCTGGCCATCTGTCCTAGTTGTCTCCACTGTCAACATGGCTCCAGCTAAGTCATGTAAAGGACTCTCAAGCTGGGAGTGGCCCAGATCAGATTGGCCTGTGGCCCTGTCTGTGTGGACTGCTGTGATGGATAATTGTCAGGGCGAGGCCAGCCCACTGTCCTTGGGCAGCTGAGCCTGTGCTGTACAGGAACACTAGCTAAGCATGAGGCAGAAAGCAGGGCTGCTCCCCGGCCTCTGCTTCAGTTCCTGCCTCCACCTGCCTGCCTCCAGCTCCTGCCCTGACTACACTCTGTGGTGGATGGTGACTGTGAGCCAAATAGACCTTTCCTCCTCCAGGTTGCTTAGGGCCAGTGTGTGATCATAGCAGCAGGAAGCAGATTCAACCCTAATTTCATCAATAGCCAAAGCCAGAAGACAAGAGAAAAGGAGAAGGCCTTACCGTTATTTGTTCCCCCTGGGTTCCACCAACCTTAATAAAGACAGAGCTCAGTTTAGAATTGGATCCACTGTGTAGAAATGCTCTCATACAGGGGACAAAGTTAACCTCAACTGCACTGTAAAGCCACTCCTCTTTAGAAATTGGGGGTAGGATTCACTTTTAGCTGTGTCAACTGCCCAAGATCTTGTTGAAAATAATTTTCTTTGTAAGGAGGGATAAAAACATCTGGGCTGGAAATGAAGTATACTTCATGTCCGATGTGGTTAAAAAATAATAATAATAACAAGAAATAAAAAGCTGGACATGGTGGCAAAACCTTGGAATCCTACAAACTTGAAACTACAGGCAAGAAGATCAAGGGGTCAAGGTTACCCTTGCCAAAAACAACAAGTCTGGGGTTAGCCTGGGACAGGTGGGTCTCAAATAAATAGTAAATAAGCAAACCAAGAGCAAACAAATGGTCTATATAACCTTGCTAACATTAAATGCTGATTAGTCCTGGGACAGCAGGAGTTGGCCCAAGTGTGAAGAGGGCATGTTATCCTTACATATCATCTGTCAACCACAGATCCCTGAGCCCACTTCATGTCTGCTAGTCAGAACTTCTTGCAGTACCACTGAATCCAAGCCCTGCATTCAGATATTCTATCTGATTCTGCCATGTACTGAAATTTGAGGCTGAGGTAACACCAAATTGAAAACTGTAATTGTCTTATGACAGGACGCTTTTTCCTATAGACGGCAGGACTTTCCACTGTCATTATATGTGTAGATGGGACATTATATATTTCAGCCACATGTCATTCATTAAGGTGCAGTGACATAAGAGGAAATTACACCGTGATACAGGTCCATATTTTCAAAGTACTTACCAGGTGGTGTGGGACTGCTTGTTTGAGACTCTGTGAAAGGAATAAAAGCAAATTCAGACTGTGTGTCTCACCCATAAGAATTCTGGCAAAAATCCTTTGTGAAGCGACAGCTTTTACAATCTGCTATGTGGGCCACATCCCAAAGACAAAACTCAAATATATAGGCCTCTTTTCGTTGATCAAAAGCGCAAGATAGTCTTAGTAATATGCCAGTCAGCCCTCCTCCCCATGGGCTCATTCACAAATTACAGAGGTGGTGAGTCAAAAATATGAAGGCCATCTCCCATGCTAAAGGCCTTTCATCACTAGAAATGCTATAAATCACTGTGGAATGTGACACTGAGTCTTCTTTAACTTGCTGTTGAGATGTCACCATGAGCATCTTTTGTCCTCACTCTCCTTTATCTCTGCCTCTATTCCATCCAGAAAACTACGCAGTTCACCAACAGCCCCCGTGTAGGCACACAGTGGCCAACGGTCATTCGGATATTTCTGTAGTTCAAACAGAACCTCTCATTATAAACATTTGTCATTGCTACAACAGTCCTGAGAAAGTGGCTCTGACTAGCAAAAGAGGTGACTTCCAGAGATTATTCGGGAAGGGCAGATGAAGCCATTCACAATGTGGCTGCCTGCAGGACCTTGTTCCTTTTAAGTACCGGTCTCAGGTGGGGTATGGTCACCACAGTCACACTATGCTTTCTGTGACATGTGTACAGTCCGTTCTACAAAACTGCCTACCAGTGGTTAAACTAACAATTCTCTTGGTGACACCATTGGACCGTAATCCTGGGTGACTTCTTTGTAGATTAAAGGATGCCTTTGTATTTGAATGCATACCAGCATCATATCAGCAGCAGCTATTTCAGGGATTTGCTTGGTTGGATCAGGTTTTGTCATCCCCATAATGGTTTGTTTTGTTTATCACGAAATCTCCAATAGAGAGAACATACTGGCCACTCATTGCTTTGACTTTGCTTTATACAATTTGATAGTAAGGTCCAGCAGTTGCCTCTTCTGCCCCATAGGTGATGGATGATCTTGGTGCCTGTCATCAGAGCTGTCCACTGAGTGATGGTGTCAGTGAGCTCTGAGGAGATAGAGGCTAACAACCTGTCCTCACCATCTGCCAGTTTGGGACTTCTCAGCACCTCAGTGTCATCATCTATGAACAGAGACTGCAATATAGAGCCTCTGACATCAAATAAGGCATAACTCATAGCAAAGCATGTAAGCAGCCACAGGCTGTGAGAGTACATGCATACACACATGCACGCATGCATGTGCACACGCGCATGTCCACACAAGCACACAATCACAATGTTGCCTCGGAGTGTACATGCAACAGCTAGAGGCCATAGCAGCACTACCTGAGCACACGACTCCGGCGTCTTCCCTGTGGCCACAGTCATGGTTGTACCACCGTCATGTTGACAGCTGGACAGGTAGAATTCCCATCCTGAGCAGTGCACAGCTCCCAAGAGAATGTTTCCTGAGCCCTGTCCAAAATGGGCCCCTCCTGGTGCTGATACAGAGTGGCCACAGCCGAGCTGTCGACAGACGACATCTGCATCCTGGGTGTCCCAGCTGTCATCACACACGGTGCCCCAGTAGCCTTGGTACAGGACCTCCACCCGGCCCTGACAGCGGTCAGCACCATTCACCAACCTCAGAGGCAAACCTGTATTGACACAGCGGGAACTGCTCTCTTGGCATGCTGTGCTCTGTGCCTTCTGTGTCCTGTGCCAGCACCACCCTGTACCCCTCTGCTCCCCTGATCTGCAGGGCTGTCCTACTTGTCATTCCCCACCCTAGGAGTCAAGACGTTACTTTGTACATCATCTTCCTAGTATCCTCTTCCAAATGTCCTCTGGAAACTTCCCAGACAAGGGTCTCTCAAGGTCACCTCTTCAGTCCTAATTTAGCCCTGATAGTCCCAGTGTAGAACTCTGGACTCACACTGGATGTCACTCCATCAGCCTCCAGGGTATCCAAGTCAACCACCCCAAACTCACTCGGTCCTCCACTGGGATCTTTGATGCCAGCATGCACAGCCACAGGTGTGCTGAAATGCGGACATCACATTTGATGTCTCTTTCTCTCCACCTTCACTCTTGGCTCTCACCAAGGCTCACCCATTAGGTTGTATCTCTCTCCTCTCCAATCTGCCATGCTCTGTGACCTTTCTGTGACCTCTCTGTGACCTCTCCATTCAACTTTGCCTCTGCCTAGCTCTTTTCTAATGCTACTTATCACAAACCTGCCCAACGTCTCTTAAGGGCATGCTTCATGCCTAGAGCTGTCCCAGGATTCACCCATGTCCAGTCTCTGCCCCTTAAGTTTTTATCTTGACAAAATACCTATATATTTTAGTCACTTCCCTATCCAAAGTGCTTCTCCACAGTTCAGGAGTGACAGCTCACACCTTTAATCCCTGTACTCCTGGGCAGAATCAGGTAGGTTTTGGCAAATCAAGGTATACATATTCTACATGAAAATTTTCAACCAGGGTTACATAGTGAGATTCTCTCTCTCTCTCTCTCTCTCTCTCTCTCTCTCTCTCTCTCCTCACACACACACACACACACACACACACACACACACACACACTCAGGCACAAAGGGAGCTTCTGCCTTCACTCCATCTGTATCAGGGTCAAGGATGCAATGGAGTCCATCTAACAGAAGGCTTCCCTCTAGCCCTCCAGCCTGCTCTCCCACTGAAGGATTCACATGACTGTGCAGTCCACAGGCAGCATGCTTCTGTATGGAGTGCTGCCCTAAGTCTCTCACACTGAGATCTGTGCTGTTGTGAGAGGAAACAGACAGCAGCTGTGTGGTACAGGAAGGAACAGGCTGAGCATCCTGACAGCAGGAACTGGCCTGGCTGTGCCCTTGGTGGCTCCTTTGTGATTCTGAGAGCTCTGGGGTCTGAGAGTGGGAGGTGGGAGTGGATGCAAGGGGAGGGGCTCAGACAGTTGCTGTGGGAGATCTTCAGAGGGTGCTATGGGGATTGGCAAAGGCCACCTGAGCCTTCCAAGCTGTTCCCAAGCTGGGTCTGAAGGACACAGTCCGGCTGCCCTCTGCAGGTCACTCTGAATGTTCCCCTAGAGAATTGCCAGCCTTGTTGTGGCCCCTTCTGGAAGCTGGTCAAAAAGCTTCCTCTGGATTCCCTGCCTGGAACATACCCTGATGATAGCACACACTACCTGTAATAGCTGAGCATTGGTTATGTGCACTCTTTTTAATTTTGGAAGGAAGAAACTGTGGCTGTTTTCCACTAGCCTTCTGACACAAGGCTAAAGCTAACTTCATCCACCACATGACTAAAGGGCAGAGAGAAGAAGAAAGGGAAAGTGTGGGAATGGTACAGTCTGTCTGCCCAGCAGGAGAATGGTCTCATACAAGGTACAAAATTAGCCTCAACAGCACTCACTCCTCCTTGGCGTTGGGGGATCGATGTTTCGGTTTTGGCTATGTGCACTGCCCAAGGTCTTGATATATCATTTTTTTCAAGAGAAGATAAATGCTAGGAGGTTGGAGGTGAATCATTTGTCATTTCAATGTGATAAAGTTGGGATGGTGACACAATCCTAGATTCTTAGAACCTGGAAACTACAGGCAAGAAGATCAGGAGCTCAAGGGTAGCATTGCCTACATAGGAAGTCCGAGGTTAGCCTGGGCCAGGTGGGTCTCAAATAGTAAATAAACAAACCAATAGCAAACAAATGATCCTATAACCTTGCTAACATTAAATTCTGATTAGGCTTGAGACAAGCAGGAGTTGGCTCAAGTGTGAAGAGGCATGTTATCCTTACATATCATCTGCCAACCACAGATCCCTGAACCCACTTCTGTCTCCTAGTCAGAACTTCTTGCAGTACCACTGAATCCAAGCCTGCATTCAGATATTCTATTTGATTGTACCATATACTGTAATTTGAGGCCAGGGTAACATAAAATTGAAGACTGTAATTGTCTTACCACAGGACATTTCACCCTATAAATGACAGGAGTTTCTATTGTCATTATGTGTCTGGATGGAACACTATATATTTCAGCCTAGTGTCATTTATTAACATATATTGAGTCAGTGCCTATCATGGCATAGGGGGAAATTATACACTGATACAGGCCCATCTTTTCAATGTACTTACCAGTTCGGAAGCCATCTTTGAGGTGCTGTGAAAGGAATAAAAGCAAATTCAGGTTCTGTGCTTCATTTACAGGAATCCTGGCCAAAAAATCCTTCTAGGAAGTGACAGCACTTACTCTTAAACAAGGACCGACCAGGAACACCTGAAGTCACCTTCACCAACCCTTGAAGCTATAGCTTTTACACCTTTGCTGTGTGGGCTCCCTCGAAGTCCAAAATCAAACACTGAGGTTCCATTTTTATTGGTCAAAACAGTAAAATAGTCTTAGCAATATTCTACTTGGCCCTCTGTACCCATGGGCTCCTTCACAAATTACACAGGTGGGAAATCAAAAATATGAAAAAAAAAAAAAAAAAAAAAAGCCTGCCTCTGTATTATTGATCATGAAAACCTCTCCCTCTTGCCAGTCTCACATGAGCAATGTGGTATAGCACTGACTCACACAATGTGATATTCTCTGAGGGACTAGATCCAGGATGACTGGAAGGTCACAGGAGTGCGTCTGTGGTCACATATCAGTTAATAAAGACTTGAGTGTCAGAGGCTTTGGGTAGAAGCAAGGAAGTTTCTAGAACCCATTTCCTTTGGAAACAGAGATAATTGCTCAGGAATGGTGGGAATATGATTAATGTTTCGATTGCTCCCAAGTCTTCTCTTCTGGGAAATATTCCAAGACCCATACTACTCTAAGGAAGTCACATTTGGATAAAACATTAGAAAAATACCCCAAATGGGGCATGACCAACTTAAGACTTATTCTACCTGGTAGTCCTATGGGATGGCAGGCTGGAGGTGTCTCATTCCTTCACTCTGTAGAACAGAGCATGTTACCCCATTTGCAGAAGAGTAAACTGGGTTTTACTGCAGGAGAGGGGCTGTCCCAACAGTGTTCTTGGCTCTGCAAACCACCAGCAGCATGCCTCAGCCTCTCTCCTGCCCTGCATGACCTGTGCACCTGACTCTGTACAAAGATGGCACTGAGGTCACACATGCAGCAGATTCAGCTCCTTCTGCTCCCTGCATGGAGAGGCCATGGCTTAATCTGACCTAGCTGTTACTTCAGTGCCAGAAGGCCTTACTCCAGGTTCAAGTTCCAGCCCAGCTCCCATATAGCTGATCTCCTGAGCCTTGGTGTCCCTCATCTGAACTATGGAGGTTATGGTGTCTAACTTTGGGGTGTTACCTGGCTTGAATTAAAGAAGCTTAAATGGAAGAGGGTCAGCTCCCCCTCTGTATGCTGAAGCCACAACATGCATACCTGTATGTAAGCACACATGTAGGGCAAGCATGCATACCTGTATGTAAGCACACATGTAGGGCAAGCATGCATACCTGTATATAAGCACACATCTAGCATCATGTTAAAAGGGCAAACTCCCACAGCCCCATAGCACTACTGCCTTTGTCTCTTTGTGGGTAAGGGCAAGGCTGTCTGTCCTCCAGGACTATGGTGAGTCTAAGTCACTGAGCAGGGACAGAGAAAGTCTGTCACATGAAATCTGGCCTTGCCTCCCATTTCACACTCTCCAGAAGACAGACAGCCTGACTAGTTCTAGGCTGCCTTAGTCTAGGGCCCCATGGTCAGCAGTGCAAGCCTGAGGATTTGGTCTTGGGGTGATGTTCTCGAGAAAGCCATTCCCCAAATGTGTCTTTGTCTTCAGCAGACCCTCACCCAGCCTGGGGAGAGTGACCATTCTGGAATTCATCTGTAAATCTTGCAAAAATATGAAACCTAGCCATAGAAACTCTGAAGGAAGAAAGAAAAGAACAGGGTGTGTGAAGAAGAAATGAAGAGAGAAGGGAGGGAAGAAAAGGAGGAAGGAAGGGAGGAAGGGAAGGAGAGAGGAAGGACTGTGGGAGAGAGATGATGAGAGGTTATCCAGGAAAGGGAAAGGTGGAGAGAAGAGAGACAGAGACAGACAGGCAAACAGAGAAAGAGACAAAGACAGAAAGACAGTGAGGCAGAGAAGGACAGACAGAAAAACAGACAGAGAGACAGAAAGAGACAGACCGAGGGAGAGCAGACAGACAGAAAGAAGATGGGACAGACAGGGTGTCCTCTGTGAGATGACACATTCAGCCATGTGGAAGGACTGGCTAGGTTAACTCTTCCTTGCCCATCACTTGACACTCTGAGAACATGAAACCATGCTGGAATGACTGCGCTCCAAGTAAGTGACTGGCACACTGACACCATCCATTCAGTCACTTGACTTGGCTTTACTCAGCAAATATTGGCCACAGAACCAGACATACAGAAGAGAAGGCACGTGCAGAACATCAGTACAGGCTAGTCTCCAGTATCACAGCACCTGGCCTGTAGAGTTAGCAAGGTTTAAGGCCTCTTCTTAATGCCCATAAGCCTTTCCTGAGCCTGGGGACTTGTGAGCAGTCAATCATTCCCTTCATTGGACGACTCCCTGAGAACACCAACAGAAAACTAGCTTCTTCCCTACGGCCACCACTTCTGTCTCTCAGGCAGACACAGGGCAAAAGGAGAAGCACATGCCTCCACACACTTGCAAATATTTACAATTATTAGCAAAGAGCTTCCTTGAAACAGATAGTCGCACAACCATGAACAAATTCATCCGACCCACCAGGACCAAGGTTTGCAGGAGCACAGTTCATGACTAAATAAATGAGACCAAATACCTGTAGAAAGGGTTTGACCCAACAAAAGACATATTTCAAAGATAACGGTGGAGATCCCCATTGTGCCGGTTCCTCTCGATTTGGGTAGAAATTCCTTGGCATTTATAAGTTCCTGGGTAGAAGGAGGTGTGCCTTCTTGGGTGGTATGCTTCTATTGCTGCTATAAATCAATATGACGGAAGTGAAGAACTTTGTTAACAGTTTGGCTAATCCGTGGGAACAAGGTTAGGCGTGTTTGATTGATTGTAGTAGGAACAACCTGGCTGCTGTCCAACGTAGAGGGACTTCGGTGATAAAACTTCCTTCTAGGTGAGCATCAAAGACTCCCAGTGGCTCCCTGAACATGGCCTTGATTTTTATCTTGGAGAGGCCAAGCAACTTATAGGAAGCAGGATGTGGGTTGCTGGACAAAGAGACATGGTGCCAAGGGAAAGGAATGTATTCAGGATGGTTTATACTGGCATGCTGTCCTCCTGGTTAGCTCTTGTGGGAATCACCAAGGCTCAGAGGACTGAGAATGCCCTTGCACACTGATTAAAAGTAGGAGACATGAATAACTGCTCCACGCAGACCATGCACCTGCACCAGCTTCTACTAGATGATCCCGCAGCATCTTCATCTCAGCTGAGAAATCCATGACCTCAAACCAAACCATTCCCAACCATCTTACCCTGCTTTGATTTCTTGTCCTTCCTCGGCAATTACATAGTATGATGCTCAGATCTTTGGGAAAGCCATGGAACTTGCCCCTTGTTTCTGTCTGTCTTGTGTTCTAATCCCCCTCCTTGGGTTTATGATGTAAATGTTCCCAAACGCTTTGGGACACCCCAGTTTGCATTCCAGGATTCTGATAGACCCGGTGAAGACTCCGAGAAGGTTGCTTGACATTTGTAATATAGTCTCTGTGGTGGAATGTGCTGATAAGAAGCAGTTGGCTCAGCAGAATTGACCGGTTTTTTGGCCTGGTGAGTAGGGTCTTGCCGCATAAGACCCAGGGATACCTTGCTTCCTTTATCTTGCCCTGTTTAACCCACAGTCTCTATCGTTTTATTCTAGTGGGATGCTGTGATGTTAGGGACTGAGAGTCTGCCTCTAATTTCATCCAAAAGCTAGCTACACTCCAGGTTTGGCTTCTGTGCTGACCAGGGTCCTCAGACAGTGGGGACAGCTCTTTCAGAGAGGTCCTCCCTCACAAGGATTACACCATCACCCATGGCAGACTTTGAAGTAAAACTCGGTTTTCAGACGTCCAACTGTGCTAATTACACTGCTCAGACACTGTTGGTACACCAGGAAACCAAATCAGTCATTGACAATGGAAGTGTATTTTGGCTTTAGAATGAGTCTGTGTGAGAGACGAAAATATATCCCAATAGTTTGTTTCAGAGCAAAGAATAAGAACAAGGAAACTGAATGGCATCCAAGGGCAACTCTTATCCAGATAAAGGGCAACTGCCATGGACCTCCTCAGGCAGTTTCTGCACAAAGAACTGTTCTAGGCACCCCTAAGTGCTTGGCATCACAACTGCCCCTCCAAATCATGGACATATGGTCCCAGGTATGTTGGAGTCATGGGAGCATTGACTAGGCCACCTCCAAGCCAGAGCATGCATGAACCTGTTCAGGTCATCTAAGGATTCCTGTTGGATTCCAGTTGGGTTAGACAATGGCATCCATTGGCCTTTAGACAGAAGTAAGAGGTGGGCTCTTTTCTTCCATCAGAAAGCTTATGGCCCAGAGGGACTAATGTTGGGGTCCAGTAAAGTTGCCCAGCTAGAGGTCCTCTTTTCCCTTCAGTCTCTACCTGGATCTGTGGACTCAAAGGAAAGATGAACAGGAAACAAAGATGCCACAAGTGCCCACCATAGTGTAAAAAGATAGAAGCCACTGATAGGGCAGAATGAGATCAAGTGTACTCCAAGTCAGATCTACCCTAGAGTCTAAAACTTAGCTGCACAATTCTTGGAGGGTGGAATGGTATGGTGTGCATCAGGAGGCACATGGCAAGGCAATGCTGGGTTGAAATTCATCAGGATTGACTCCAAGTCCAGCAGGGGCTAACCTAAAAGGTAGATGGATCCTGGGCCTTAAAAAAGGAAGACCATTTTCTTCTTAAATGAACTACCCTACCTTGAGCATTTCTGCACTGAACCCCTGACTTTCAGAGAGTGGGTTCTGGACTTCCTGTATCTGCTAAGAGCTTGTAGTATAAAAGCCAAGGCTGCCTCACAGGGCCTTGCGATGTGTTTCAACAGGTCATTCGTGGGTTCAGAACCTAACTCAACATAGAGAATATCTACACGCAATAACACAAAGAACTTTGTCAGTGTGCCTGATTTGTTTTACACCTGGGGAGACAAGGGCAAACAAGGCACGAGCCTGAACTCCAGTCACCAGGCAGGGGAAGTGAACATAGGAAACTTCATAGATGGCAGTTACATTGGGGAAATATGTGCATGGCAAACACAAGAGCCCAGAATGACCCCCAAATGGGCTTTGAGTCATTGACGCAAAGTAGAGGTGCCACCTATGTCACAGGGAGCTCAGAAGGAAAGTGAGAATTTGGAGAGCATGTGTCCCCTGGGTCCTGTCCCCTCCACTGCTCCTCCTCTTCCATCTAGTCTGCAGCTTTACTGACAGTCAATATTCCACATCTCTCCACCAGCCCTGCTCTCAAGTCCTTTGCAACTTATAGGCTACCTCCACCTTGTGAAAACTGTCCTGCAGATCTAGCCAGGAGACGAAGACCAGGGTCAAAGGTCTACTGGTACTCACTACCAAGCAGCCAGTGGCAGCTAGGACTGGACTGCACATAAGGGGCCTGTACCCACTCGACTTCTGGAGAATGATCACAGGCTTTTGTCTGGAATGTGGAAGCAGAATGTTTGAGATTATAGTGGCAGAGAACACAGGTAAGGCTGAGAGACAACAGAGGTGAGGCTGAGAGGCGGGAGCTGGTGCAGGGAATGGGTACAGGGGCAAAAAGGAAATAAAACAAGGTGTGGAGAGTTTGCCACATACATACCGAAGCCAAGAAAAAAAAAAAAAAAAAGACAGGGGCCTAGGCCAAGATGGGCATCGGTCCAGCAGGCTATGGTCTCTAATGTGGGCAAGGCTGGGGTGCGGCAGTATGACTAAGGGTCAAAGCTCAAGAAAGAAAAAGTCAGGGGGGACAGAAAGTCAGAGAGCTGAAGTCTTCTACTGAGACCCATGCTTCAGCCCATGGGAACTTCCTTCTTCTTACTACATTCCACAAACCTTCAAATGTTCAAATCAATTTATCTTCTGAGACCAACACAAAGATGCTAATTTTTATTTGATAAACCAAGAAATTTTTTTAAATTCAGTTTCCCTCCCCTCCATATCATAAACCCATAGATATCTAAACAAAAAGAGGCAAAAGTGATACAGGTTCGGAGACAAGGCCTGAACTCTGGATAAGTACCAGGTTCTGATTTAGCACATCCACATCATCTATGAACATGTCAGCGATGAGCGACATAGGCCATTCTAAAGGATCATATCCCAGCTTAGAGCCAGCCTCTTTCTGACGGCCTATCTTGGTTCTGTACCTCCACGCCTTCCTAAACACACCTGTGGCCACCTCAGTGTCTCTGCATAAAGACTGAACTCCATGGCTGTCTCAAGCAGAGACCATGTGTCCAGTCAGCCTGGAGCAGCAGGGGACCTTACTTCTTATCCAAGGCTTGTGGATGCCAGTGCCCCTGGGCAGGAGTTTGGGTTAGGATCATTGTGTGGTTGCTTCACCTAAAGCTGTTCCCAGTGCAAGAGAATCACCGTCCTCCTGCCCTCTAGCTTTCAGCAGACTGGCCTTCCCTTTCCTGAGATCTGGAAGAATGTTCTACCTTTCTCACCTTTGATAAGGGGCTTGTACCTTTCAAGTCTGGGAAGCCACAGAGGGAGAAGGGTAAGGCAAGAAACAATGTGACAAAGGATGGGGGAGCAATGTTGGAAATGTTGCTGTGGCTGCTCAGAGGAAGACATGAGGGAACCCAGTCCTGAGCTGTCCTAAGACTCCAGCACCAGCAGAGCCCTAGCAGGTTCTAGGCCGAGCCTCATTCCAAGCTGTGACTTCTCTAGCTGTACAGAGTCAGTTTGTGCCAGTTCCTCTAAGGAAAAAGGCAGCCTTCCGAGCTGCTAGCTGAGTGGGTAGTATTGAACAACAAAAGGAAAACTCTAAAAAAGAGGGACAGGGCTGGAGGCAGAGCTGGAAGAGTGTTTGCTGGCATATATGAACCCCTGGGTTCCAGCGCTAAAACATCAAAAACCAGATGTGGAGGCACACTCCTGGTCTTTCAGCACTTGAGGCAGAAGGATCATAAATAAACTCAAGGTCTTAACACCACAGCAAGTTTAAAGTCAAATTGAGCTGCATGGAAACCATGTCTGGAAAGAAAGAAAGAAAGGAAGAAAGAAAGGAAGGAAGGAAGGAAGGAAGGAAGGAAGGAAGGAAGGAAGGAAGGAAGGAAGGAGAGAGAGAGGAATAGAGAGAGGGAGGGAGGGAGGGAGAAGGAAAAAGAGAAAGAGAGAAAAGGGAGAGAGGGGATAAGGAGAGAGGGAAGAAAGAAGGGAGAGACAAGGAGGGAGATATGGAAGGAGGGAGGAAGAGAGAGAGGAATAGAGAAGGGAGAGCCATAATTTGTTGCCCACTATGCCAAGGAGTCCACTATATTTCCAAATCAACTAAAGTGTGTCCCTAGGGACCCAGAGGCCCCGATCAAGCCTCTCCACCCCAGATTACTGGTTCCGAGTGCAATAGCTCAGAACCACTGATTTGCTCAAGAACTGCTACCATGTCCACAGTCAGCCTTTGTCAGTAGGTTTGGCAGGTGGCATCGAAAGAACACAACACACACTGTCACTCCAAGGAACTTGGAACAAAAGAGGAGCTTTAAATGTGTATGGGGCAATGACAGGTTCACAACACTAAGCCAAAGCAAAGAAAATAAAAGTGCCATTGGTGTTCTCGAGCTAAAGGGCAGCAGGGCCATAATGGAATTCTTATGTGTGGCCAGTGAAGGGGCAAACCACAGTGGATGGCCTCCACTGAGCTCCCTAATACTCCGTGAGTTCCTTGAGTGAAGGGAGCATTTGAGCTTTGTTTCCTGCTTCCTCATTACAGCCCTAGGGCAGAGAGCTACAGGGTGTGTGTGTGTGTGTGTGTGTGTGTGTGTGTGTGTGTGTGTGCGCACACACACGCATTCACTCATGTTGTCACATAGTAAGTCACAGCAGATACATGACTAACACAAGCCTATCTTGGTGGGTGAAGTTAGACAAGCACACGTTCTCCACTGCCTCGAAGGCCACCTTGTTGGTGGTTCTGATCGGACAGTGTCAGCCTCCAGAAGAAGCAACCGGGGTCAGAGCAGAGCAGGAGGAAGCACTCTTTCACAAAGTGCTCTCCATGGCTTCTAGTACATCCCCAGGTAAGCATCCTGGACTCAGCCAAGGGACTCTGGTTGATAGTCTGCCCTGTGTCTCATAGGCCAGGGACCAACGAGTCTTTCTCATCCAAGCAGAAGGAACCACTAAGAGCCCTTGCCTCTGATTCTGGTCCCACACAGAAAGCTGGTGCCTTCCTCTCCAGCTCCTGCAGTCTCCTGCTCACCTCACTCTCCTTCATCACCTCACCTACTTCCTTCATCTCTCACGCCACACTGCTGCAGCCTACATCCACGTGCACTCCTTCCTGTCCTACTCAGAAATTCCCCCCCAACTCTGCTCACCCGGCATGACCTCAAACAGCAGCTGTGGAAGCCTTGCAAATGCTATCACCTTCCTGCACCCTGTACCTGGAGCAGTCCACGTGCCCTGGGCAGGCAGACTTAGGGTGCAGCAGTACAACCGTCTTACAGATAAAGAAAGAGGCTCAAAGAGGGGACTTGACCTTTCTAAGATGGTGATCAAGAAGTAAGGACAACAGGGCATGACTGTGACATCACTGCCCCTCTCTGATTGGGGTGGTATTGCTTATGCCAAAGTAATCTGATGTCATTTCCAAAATCTCATACAATGCACTACCAAACAGTGATCATATAAACAGAAAAATAACGGCAGACAAGGACACAGAAGCTGGAGAGACAGAGCAAAGACTTGAGACATGTCATGAGCCTTCCCATAAGCACTCCCATAGGCCTCCTCAACCCCACCCTTCCCCCCACATGCTAGAGGGACTTAGCTACTAAAGTTCAACTAGAATTGTGGCTGTGAGCCTCCTAGCAGTCAAAGCAAAAATGAAAACAAGGTATCTATGGAGGCTGAAGATATAGCTCATTTGATAGTATGCTTGTCTGGGGTGATGGAGGGGTGTATACCTACAGCCTCGAGACTCAGTTAAAGGTAGAAGGATTTGAAGTTTAAGGTCTTCCACAGCATCCTAGCAAGTTCAAGGCCAGCTGGAATACATGAGGCCCTGTCTCAAATGTGTGTGTGTGTGTGTGTGTGTGTGTGTGTGTGTCTCCATAAGACTTAACCCATCTCTTGGTTCTTTCCTGTTCCTGGCGATGAAATCTCTTCTCAGAAATTAGAGTCTACCTAGTGAACACTTCTTGTTTTCCAAGGAGGAAACAGAGGCTGTACGGTTGCACACCATCTCCAGACCCCTAGTCAAAGTTTCCCCACCCCACCTGCTTCCTCTTTGCAGGCTTCTGTTGCTTTTTATCAACTAGATTAAGCCCTGCCAGTCAGAAGAAATCCAGTAGGAATTTGGAGATAAGACAGTGGCCCAAAGGGCCTGATTTTTCTACCCTTGCTTCCTGGTTGAACAGAGAATTGTCTTGCTATCACCTGTAGCCCAAAGGTTAAGAGGGCTTTCCCCAGTGACAGACTAGACACAAGCTGCCTCCTCCAAGTCCTTCTGGAAGCTGCCTTCATTGGATAAGAGACGCTTACCATGGAGGTCCATTCGAGCTAGCTTCATTCCTCTAGGATACTAAACATAACAGCTGTCAGAAGGATGAGGTTTCTCCAAGCTGACTATGCCATACTCAGAGGCTACTGAGCTGTTCTGGGTGCCCGTAAGACTCTCCAGGGGTATACCCGAGCTTAGAAGCATATAGATTCTGATTCCCCGAGCTTGACACAAGGAGAGCTGCAGAGAGCACGGCCTGTGGGCTGTAAAGTGCCCAGCAATCAGGACAAGCTTTGTCTTACAAATATGCTTGGTTTATTCACACACAGTCCTTATAACATCTTGCTAACATAAAAGATAAACAGATATCTCATCAAGTGAGAAATACTGCTGCTGGTTCCCCATGGTGAATCTCCAAGGGGGAGGATGCTTTGGAAGCTTGTGGACTGAACCTACATCCACCATGAAGTCCTCCAGCTGTGGAGGCCTGGGAAGATGGCACTGATAGAGGCTTTTTATTTTGAGACAAGGACTCTCTATGTTATCTAGGGTGCTCTTGAACTTGTGAACATTGTGCCTCAGCCTCCAGAGTAGTTGGGGCCAAAGGCCTGTGCCACAAAATATGGCTTCACAGACCACTTTATAGAACAGCAATGTACTCCCAGGCAGCAATAGCAGGAAGAATACAATGTAATGTGGCTAGGAGCCATCCTTCCTGCATGATGTAAAGTGGTTTCACTGCTGGTGAGATGCTCAGCAGGGAAATGCACTTGCTGCCAAGCCTGAAGTTCTGAGTTGGATCCCAAGAACACCAGTAACCATAGTATAAAAAGAGACTCAAGTCTCACAAGTTACCTCTGACCCTCCTCACATACACTCTCATTCGTGTGTGTGTGTGTGTGTGTGTGTGTGTGTTGTGTGTGTGTGTGTGCATATGAATGCACACACTACCTTACAGGCCTAACAAATACAATTTTTAAATGTAATTACTAAATACTCTATGAGCAGCTTATCATTGTACAAGGTACATACCTGTTCCCAAAGGATTCTTGTGTCATGGGCCTTCCCTAGACAGGTTCTTTTTCACACAGCAGAACTGACCCTGAAACACGGTGTTTGTGTGAGGGAACTTAGGCCACTGAAAGACTCCTTCCAGTCCCCCTTCATTCATAGAGAAGTCTATTCCTATTTATCCTCACTTGGGAAAGTGACAGTCTTGCTTCTTAAGCATCACCCTACTTATAGAAAGGTTTAAACCATTGTTCCTATTTGGGGCTAAGAATATGGACATTAAGAAGGCACATTGGTTGACCTTGAAACCAGAAAACAGGAGGACCAGGGAAAGGCTGGCTGGCTTCCTCAGCAAGTTCTCAAAGCCCCTCATTTCTCTGGAAACTGTCATGCATGTCCTTGAGTCCATGATGGTCCTTGAGTTGTAAAATCTTAGAAGCAGTGAGAAGCTCACAGGACAGCCTACTCCTTCTTCTCCATTTTACAGATGAGAAGACAGCCTCAGAGAGGCCACATGTGTATGTATCTAGCCCTCCCTTATTTCCTGCTCCATCTCCTTGCTTCTGAACCATTCCAGGAGCTGATGGTCACTCCAAGAAGGAAGCCCACCATGGGTGTCTAGTTTTTTGTTAGAGTCGGGCTCATGGGCAACAGAGAGATGTGAAGATGTGAAGATATGATGTCAGCATGAAGAAGGGCATCTCAGTCAGCCTCTGGGTTGTACGAAAGACTTCCACAGATTCCTGGGTTGTGGAAGGACAACTAAGCAAACTATCTGCTGTCCTACCACTCCCTAGAAACCCTGGCATGAGGGATGGGTTATCTTATGTCTCTTTGTATGGCAATGACCATAGCTGAGGCTGCAGAGCTCTGGAGAAAGCTTCCTCTTCCTGCTGCCAATGTTGATTGCCAAACCCCCTTCCTCTTCATCCTCAGCCCCAGTTTGTTATTTTAGGATGTGAGGTATTTACTGTGTCCATCCCGTATAAAGTCCATCTCCCTCTTTGTTTTGGGCATGGTCCTCTGGAGCTGAAAAAAACAGACTTCCTCATCTTCCTTTTATGTGGCTTTCTTCCAGAACCTTCTTTTTTGCCCTCTCTCCTGACTAATCCATGTTTGGCTGTCTCCTCTCAGAAAACTGCTTGGTGATACAGAGGAGCCTGGGGCTTCTTGGCCCAAGGCCTACCTGTGCCTGGCACCCATCTGTCTGTCTCTATCATAATGACTTTCCTGTTGGCAGCTGGCACCCTTCTTGTCTGTGATGTCTGTCTTTCACAGCCATCCTGTGTGGCTCCAACTCTGTTTTTCCTTCCCTCTAGGATATGTCCAGAGTATTGCAGCTGTCCATCATCACATGGAGCTTTGATCAGGAAAACGCCTTTAGATCCTTTGTTAGGGCACTTGGTCAAGTTCACACCACAACTGTCTTTCACAGAATTTGCATCTCTGGGCAAGAAAGGACTCATTAGGAAGCTTATTTATCTTTCCCTCAGTCTTCTGCTTAAGACATCACTTTGAGCTGTCCCAGATGGTGAGACCTACCTGTTTTGAGACATTTAAATCTGAGGTGCTATGTCTAGTTTATTTCACTTAGTACGCTATCCTCCAGAGTCCCATATGTCATATGAAAAATCCCAGGGTCATCCTCTTTCTTTAAGATTGTGTTATGCTCCATTTTACATACACACACATTTTATACATATATAGAGAGAGGTATCATATAAATGTGTGTGTGTGTGTGTGTGTGTGCGTGTGTGTGTGTGTGTGTGTGTCCATTGATGGTCAACCTAGCCTGTTTGAATATCTTGGCTAATGTGAATAATAAGCTTGCAATATGAACACAGGAATGCAGATGTCTTTAACCAGGTATAACTTCATCTCCTTCAAGTCTAAACTTGGGGTGGAATGGGTTGCTATGAGCTGCTGGTGGCATGATGGTTCTGTTTTATCCTTTAGGGATTTGCATCTGTCTTCCATCATAACTGTATCAGCCTACATTCCTACAAGTGAACCAGAGTCACTTTTTCTCTTGCTAACATTTATTGTCCTCTATGTATGTGTACATTTGTGTGTCTCTGTGTCTCTCTGTCTCTGTTTCTCTCTCTGTTCCTCTTTCTGTTCTCTCTCTCTCTGTCTCTCTCTCTCTCTCTGTCTCTCTCTCTCTCTCTGTCTCTCTCTGTCTCTCTCTCTCTCTCTCTCTCTCTCTCTCTCTCTCTGTCTCTCTCTCTCTCTCTCTCTCTCTCTCTCTCCCTCCCTCTGACTCTTTCTCTTTCTCAAGAAGCCAGGCAGGATTAAAATTCATAGCACACCATTTAACTTACATGTGGAATAGAAAAAGGAAGACAATAAATTGAGGTTAAAATATGCTGGGATGGCTGGGCAGTGGTGGTGAACGCCTTCAATGCCAGCACTTGTAAGACAGAGACAGGCAGATCCCTGGGAGTCCAAGGTCAGAGCAAGTTCTATGACAGCCAGGCCACACAGAGAAACTCTGACTTAGAAAATGGTGTGTGTGTGTGTGTGTGTGTGTGTGTGTGTGTGTGTGTGTTTGTGTGTGTGTGTGTGTGTTGTGTACTTGGATGAGAATGAAATAGGAGCCCAGGTAGGTGGCAACAAGGAAAAGATTTATTAAAAATACAGAAATAACAGACATGTGAAACAAATGAGTTTGTATAACTAGTGAACAGTATAAAGACTACAGCCAATTACACTGAACCATATATGATGAATAGTTTCATCTGCTTTATCAAATAACCATTTCATTCTCTACATGTATCTCATAATGTCATGGTGTAGTCCTCAAATACATAATAAAGGTTATTTAACAAGGAATAAAAGCATGATGAGGTTCCATAGCTGTTTCTTATCCTTTTCATGAAGGACAAGACTCAAAATGTACAAGAATGAAGGTTGTAAAACACTGACCCAAATGAGGGAGGGGAACATCTTTCTCCCTTTGATGCCACATCAGGAGTTACTCTGTCTTAGCCTTTTGTTACAGGGAACTCACCGGAGATGACCACTCAGACACCTCAAACACAGTTTGTAGCCAGTTGCAAGTTTTTATTCCAGCTGACTGGGACTACACTCAAATATTCAGGACTCAATGTATCATCAAGTGTTTAGTTAGGGTAAGGGGTTTTTAAAGGCAAAAATCACATCCTGGTATCTTACTTGGATGGTATAGGAGAAGATTTTGTGCAAGCAAGCAGTATAACAGAAGCTAAGCAGTTCAATGAAGGGGGATGTTTGTACATGTAGGCAGAAACAAAGATAAGTTAGCTGGGCATCTTGACCTTGGGTTCTTAGAACAGAATTTGATAATTTCCCACAGGATTCTCCATCAAGGTGATCAAATTTTAGTTAAACCTAAAATGGCCTCAGCAAGAATACAAAATGGAAAAATCTTTGTACTGTCTTACCCTGTCACAACTTCATCTTTACAAACATCTCCCATTGTGTTCCAACTTCATCCTTCCTTTTTCATAAAGTTTAGAGATTTATTACATTTTATTTATTGGGGGTGAGATTCACATTGCCCACTTCAGCCTCTGACCAGCCTACTCCTTGCACCCTTCTTCTTCAAAGCTTCTTGCCTTTTTCACAGATCATGAGGTACAAAATACATTCAATTTCTTGAACATAACCAGTTCCTGTATTTCTTGAAAAGTAATGATCACAAGGATCACAGCTCTTCCTTCTGGTTCCTTTCCTGAAGAGCCTAGTGTCCTTCAGCCCTCTGCCTTCTATAGGCCTTGTTGTTTCCTTTGTCTTCATTGTGTATGATGGAGGGAGAGTGTCCATGTCATGTGTCAGTGTCTGGTACATGAAACAAAAATCTTTGTTTTCTGTCCCTACTTAAAAACTTTGGGAAAGGAGTTTAATTACCCTACTTTGGATCATATTAATCACTGAGCCAATTAGCAAATTTCAATTTGCTAATTCCCACCCAAATGAAAGGGGCAGCTTCAAGAAGCAGTAGGAAATGTGATCTTGGAAGGATGGAGGACAGAACATTCAGAATAGACAACCACAAAAAAAAGTATCTGTATGTCTGTGTGCAGTGTACATTGATGAAAATGATACAGTGTGGAGGGTCTTAATAAAGATAAACAAAGCCAGATGTGATGGTATACACCTATCTCCCAGCACTCTGGAGGCTGACACAGGATGATTAAGAGTTTGAGACCAGCACAAGCTACATAATGACTTCAAGGCATGTCTGGGCTATATATCAATATCCTATATCAGCAAGAAAGAAAGAAAGAAAGAAAGAAAGAAAGAAAGAAAGAAAGAAAGAAAGAAAGAGAGAGAGAGAGAGAGAGAGAGAGAGAGAGAGGAAGGAAGGAAGGAAGGAAGGAAGGAAGGAAGGAAGGAAGGAAGGAAGGGAAATTGTGGTCAGATATAGTGGCACATACCTTTAATCCCAGCACCTGGAAGGTTGAGGTGGGAAGATTGCTGGGAGCTCAAGGCCAGCTAGAGTGAGTATCAGGACAGGCAGAGTGGTATAGAAAGACCCTGAACAAAAAAAAAGAGAGAAAGGAAGGCAGGGAGGAAGGGAGGAAGGAGGGAGGGAGGGAGGAAGGAAGAGAGAAAAAAGAAAACCAAAAGAAGAAAGAAAGAAAGAAGAAAGAAAGAAAGAAAGAAAGAAAGAAAGAAAGAAAGAAAGAAAGAAAGAATGATAGTGTGACATTCAATCTTGAATTAGATTTATTGGTTAGGTTTAGAACAGAGAATAGTTTAAGAGGACTAAGATGGACCGTGGGGACCTAAGGAATTTATTAGAAACATCAATAACACCATGAACAGCAGATAAAGGGGCAATAGTAGGGGAAGGAATTCAAACAGAGTTAGGCCCCACCACCAGAGACAGACAGCATGCAGGGTATCAGAAAAGAATCAGAGCCTGCATGGCTGGGAGTCTCTTCTTGTAACCTTTTATTTAGGATGGAAGCAGTTCACAACAAAAGCCTGTATCCCATCTCTCTTATTCCAAGGCAGGAGGCAGGGAAAGAAGTGGAGAGCAGGATGTAGCACTTTCAGGATGTCACAGCACCAACAAGTCCGTTAGCTAGGGATTTACAGACAATGTCCAATCAGTGTACCTGTTAGTATCTGTGAGAAGAGGCCTGAGCAGAGGCTGGATTCTAATATCACATTCTCATACAAAAATAGGAATAACACAGAAATGCAAATAAATTGGATAGGAGTGCCAGGCAGTGGTAGTACATGCCTTTAATTCCAATACTTGGACATCTCTATGAGTTTGAGGCCAGCCTGGTGTACAAACTTGAATTCTAGGACAGCCAAGGCTACACAGAGAAGCTCTATCTTGAAAAACCAAACGAAACAAACAAATTAAGCAGAAACAGAAAATGTAAAATATTTAGAATAAATCCAAATAGACAAGAAATCACACTAAATATAAGTGAGCTAAATTCACTTTTCAGTAGAAGCAGAATATCTACAGTGTTTTCTCAATCAAGCTATGCCCTATCTTTAAGAGTCTTGCCTAAAACAAAATGACCTTGAAAGATTGTAAAAGGAGATACCACTCAAATATCAAATAAAAGCTTGCATGGTGATGTCAGATTTTAGCAAAAATATACAATTTATAGGAAAAATATTAACAATGATTAAAAAAAAGAATGATACAATCTTTAAGGGAAATATTTCACTGCCATCTGATTACATCTATCAACATAATCTTGAAGCATGTTGAGCATATGACTGGAAGAGAAATTAAACTCACTACCAAAAAAACCACAATCCAAGATTTTAGCTCAGATACTGTAGATTAAGAAGGTTAAAATTGATAGGAGTAGGGAGGAGTTACAGAATATTAAAGAGAACCAGCTACCAAATCATGATTAACATCTAACCACTGGCAGGAGAACAGCAAAAGCTCTCACACTGTGATTTCGACATTCTATGTCAACATCCTTCCTTCTTATCATTCTCTGAAAAACACTTACTTATAACCAGCCAGATGGAGATTGCTACTGGAAATGATTCAATAACTGGGAGTGGGGGGTCAGACATATTTGCAATACTTGCCAAAGGATAAGAGTTTCATAAAAATACAAAGGGAGTTGCAGCCATTGACATTTTATCATATAATCATCTTGGGAAAAATCGGCAGGAAATATAGGAAACAAAAGGGCCACCGATGTCCCCTAAAAGTCTTCTCCCAGGGCTTGTGGCTTATTGTTGATAAGCTGACCACTTTTTTTGGAGCTATAGTTCCCATCTAGAATTCTAATGGGACCTTGAAGAAGCAAACGTTCAAAACAATGTTGAAAACCATAAGAGAATTTCTGCACTGCCTATAAAATCATCCAGCTAATGTGATTCTCCACTGCTCTTCCCACCAAAGCTCTGAAGAGGAACTTAATACTCTGACTGTGCTCACACATTCACATCAATCATAAGCTCATCTGCATTTTAAACTCTTTTATTTTACGTCTGTTATTTATTCATTCTCTCATTCTCTCTCTCTCTCTCCTCTCTCTCTCTCTCTCTGTTGTGTTGTGTGTGTGTGTGTGTGTGTGTGTGTGTATGTGTGTGTGTTTATGTGTCTGTTACACATGCTTGCTACACATGTCACCACCTGCATGTGGAAATCAGAGGACAATTCTCTGTAGTCAATTCTCTCTTTCTTTTTTTTCTTTTTTAATTTTTTTTTCAGTTCTCTCTTTCAACCATGTAGATCTTGAAGGTTGAAATCAGATCATCAGGATTGGTGGCAAGCACCTATACCCTCTGAGCCATCTCAATAAACCTGTGCTTGGTTTTAGGGTTCTCTTTATTCCATTTTCTTAACAAAGCTTGTCAATCTTCAAATGTAGCCAGCCAAGGGCTTTCCCACACTCACTGAATATCCATTTGCCAAAGCTCAAATCTGTCCTAACCCTTCCCTATTCCCATCCCCTTTCCTGTTTTGCTCTTTGTTTTCCAAAGCAATACAATAAAGGCATCAAGTAACTACTGGAGTTGGATAATGATTTGATACTTTACACGGGTTCTCATTTGATTCTCACAACAGTTTGACTTTGCCTCATTTGTAGATGAGGGACCAGAGCTAGGAGCATACCCAAGGTAACTCTAGGCTTAGGAAGGCAGTGACCATGATTGTTGCTGCTAGTCTTTGTCTTGTATCTGTTTCTTTCTAGACTCAATGCATGAGAGCAATGTTTGGTATCAGACTTATTAAAGGTGTAGTCTCAGGAGTGGGAAGTAAAGGATGGGGAGGCAGAAGAAGCTGAGCAAGGACATGCTCTGTGATAACTGAGCTTCAGCCAGATCCCATAGTCTAGACTTATATGTTTCACAGCCTACTTTAATAAAGGCTCAACTTCCCCTCTAGCCCACAGCCCATCAGAGGTAATGGAAAAGAAAAGTTCTTAGGATATGAGGGAAGTGGACCTGTTTAGAAATAGTTCTTTAGGGGATTTCAATCTTTGTTATTCCCAGTCCCGTCGACTAGCAAACACCAAACACGAATCAGCAGCTATAGTTCAGTCCATTTGGCAGACACCACACACGAATCAGCAAGGGCAGTTCAATTCAGAAGAAGCTGAGAGGCTTGCCAACAGGCCTGAGTCTGTGGAAGCAACAAGAAAGATACAGGAACCTCCTGAAACGTTCTTTGGCAAATTTCTCTCTATGGTGGCACTACAAGCAAAGATCATCAACACATTGTAAGGCGAACAAATACATGCATGCCATCAGTGAAAACTAACAAGACAGAGCAAGGGGAGCCAATGCTGGAGCTCCACTGTCTGTAGGGTCATATTTATATTCTTTCTGCAAAAAGATGCATCATTCATCTTTTCATTTGTTTGCTATAGCAAAACATCCTTTCTCCTGTGCCTGCTTTAGTAAAACATTCTTTCACCTGTGTACCACAGCAAAGCATCATTTGATATAACTGACTTTCCAAAGAATTCAGAAGTTTCCATATCACCATAGTAAACTCCAAAGTGCATATTATCCTCACACAATCACCTCTGCCTTGGGACATGGCACTGGCATTTTTATCCTGAGTCATTCATTTTCAGGTTACATGAGTGTGTCCTTATGGCTATAATGATACCAATTGAAGTATTTTGGCAACAAAAGATGGAGGTGGAGGACCTTCAGAACCTCCAGGTTATATACTATGGCTAATAATATGGTGCTAAGCAGCATTTAGAGTTTAACAAGGTTTTGTGTGTGTTGTGTGTGTGTGTGTGTGTGTGTGTGTGTGTGTGTGTGTACATTATTCATTAGATCATTATTATCACAATAATATTTTGAAGTAGGTGACGATTTTCATTAGCTCTCTTTGGTGGAGTAAGTTAAGGGATATGATTGCAGAACTTGAATGTGATTAATTGGACCTAGAATTTACTTCTTAGTTAGGATTGAATGGTCCTTCAAGTTCAGTGTGTCATCTGGTGGGATCCGTACCACAAAGGACACAATTACCCATCGAGAATGGCTAGTGGTTCACATTTACATGGGACTTTTCTGTTTTTAGAGCTGTAAGTTCTACTTTCAGGGTAACTTAGGATCAACTAGGCTCAGTCCTAAGGTCTGCAGTGCTTCTAAGACTCATGGACGTGTTCTCAGTTTAACTTCTTCAAACAACAGGGAAAAAATGCAACTGTAATGATGATGAACAAAATACTGCAGCAGCTCTGTGTTCCTGCTAGCACAGGCATTAAGGATGCCATCATTTATGTATTTCCCATGTGTGTTTGTGCATGCACGTGTACATGTGGGAGGCCAGAAGACAGACTGTGGGAGTCAGTTCTCTCCTTCCATCCATTTCGATTGTAAACATATGTTGATTGGACTCAGATCATCAGACTTAGTGGAAATTACCTTTATCTGCTGAGCTATTATGTTGCCCCCTCCCTGAAAAATATAGTTTTTAATGCATGTGTCTATGTAAGAAGGGCTATGAGTGCCTATGAGTATCATAGATGCATAACGCACTTCTGAGGAATTGCATCAGTCCTGAAAGAACTGGGATTGGGGTCATATTTTTTTTCTTGCCTCAAGTTTATTTGTAAAAAACAGCATAGGACACTGGTCATCCGCAAATAGTGTGTAGGTAGGTGTGTCACAGCAGTTCATCTGTCTTCACATTGGCAGGATTCTTTTCCACGGGGCCTTCACAGGGGCCTGGGCACCTTTGGGAGCCTGGGCTGGAGCTTCCACCTCTGCCTTGGTTTGAACCTTGGGCTTTGGTGGGTAGAGCCTACCACCCTTGGCCATGTAGCTTTGAATCCACTTCCCAAGCTTAGGGTGAGCGATGAAAGCCAGACGGCTGAGTTTGTGGCTGGGGCCCTTTGGCCTCTTGGGCTTGATGGCCTGAGGCCTTACAAGGACCTTGATGGCCTCTGCACGTGCACTCACTGCCTTTGTATTGTTGACCTGCATCTTCTTCAGGCCTTTCTTGTTGTGCTTCTTCGAAAAGTGCATGTTCCTCAGGAACTTGGGGTCAGCCTTCTTAAGAGACTTGTATGTCTGTGACCAGGTTTTCTTGATGCCATTTCTGTGCCATTTGAAGGAACGGTTGGGTGTGGTGTGGTTCTTGGACTCAGTTGATTCTGAACAGTAACCCACAGCTCCTGCAGTGCCTTTGACTGCTAGAGACACTCACATATCCGCTTCCATGTCCCCCACTCTCTCGTCCTCTCTCCTAGCTCCTCCTCTTCCTTCTCCTCTTCCTCTCCTTACTCTGAATTTTAAACTTTTAATTCTTCCCCTGAACAAAGGTCACAGGAAAGTCTTTCTCTCTAAATGTCCTGCTTTGTTCAACAAGCTCTTGATGAATATTGCAATAACGATATATCTTTTATTACAATGCAAATGTGTTGTAAGTACTGGTCTAGATCAACTGACTCTCTTAAGAAGAGATCATGACACATGAGTGTCAGAGCCCAACCTCTGAGAGCCATGATGCTAGGATCTCGCCATCCTTAAACCCTTTATAGGACTTTGTAACATATGGAGATTTGCTTTTACATAAAATAGTTCAAATTCATATTTAAACTACTCCGTTCGTTTAGCAAGAATGTCTAAAGTGTCTGCTCTATGTCAGGTTCTGGGTCAGGTATGAGCAGTCAAAACAATATAATAAGGTCCATAAAAGCTTATGATGGAGAGCCGAATGAGAAGGCAATTCTATGGCAGAGCAATAAGGGAACCAAGCAAGCGATAAGAGCTCCAAGAAGAGGCCCTCGCTGGAGGGAGTAGCACGAAGTATGAACATCAAGTCATAAAGGTAATGGTGAGAGAGTGCAGGCAATGTGGGAATCAAGGGCAGAGGGAGGCAGGAGGGAAAGAGGGCTTCAAACCAGAGGAACGGTGTGCGTGGGAACGTGAAGATAAGAGTGAGCACCGCACACTGTGAAAACGAACAGCACAGCCGAAGGTTCAAGGTAGGAGGAAGCGAGGAGTGGGAGATGGGACAGCAGGGCAGGTAAGGGTCAGACCACAGTGTCACACAGTGAGAGCAGCCTTGTATGCATAGCTGGACAAGTAGATGTACACCTGGCTGAGTAGGAGGCTATAATTAACAACAACACAAATCCGTCTTCATCTGAAGGCCTGGAAGAGCCATTTTGCTTTGTCTCCTTTAGGATTTGAATCAACTTTGGCCTCTTGCAGTTTCCAGCAGCCATCAAACTCACCTTCCAGAACCTTCCATACCCAAAGCCTACAGGACAGATTCCTACAGGCCTTCCACCAGCAGCGTCTAATCTACCTGGCTGACCTTGATTGAGTTTTCTGTCCTAGCCAAGCTGTGCCCGGTAGTAGGACTTAACGCTCTCCTACTCTTTGCAGCAGCTCAGTTATCCTGCAACAGAGCTTACCAGAGAGAGCCCAGAAACCCAGTCCTGGACAGATGGAAAGTGTACCTTCTTGCCATTAGATACAAATTAAAAGCACAACAGGATAATCAGCTTGGATAATCCTGATCTGAATCTCACTGCCTTTATGTTGGCTTTATCCATTTTCTTATATTTATTTCTCATCTCTTGAGATGATCTTCTAGTTCCTGAGTTAGGGAGTATGCACAGAAAGGATCGCTATATAGTCCAAAGTGGGCCCAAAGCAGAGTTCTGTTCTATCACTGTTCCATGGGAGACTGGAGGTAGCTGGAGAATACCAAAGCCCACACTAAGCCAAGCATCTTGACTTAACAGAATGCAAGAGAAGAGATGAGAGATCAGTTTCTCATTATGAATGCAGACCTTCTCATACCTGTCCACCCACTGCCAAGATCATCTCTCCACCCACAACTTTTATCAGCGAACTCTGTCATCCACAAAATTTTAGACCACTGAAGATCCAGATGTGAGGAAGATTGATCTCTAAAAGTGGTCGTCGTGTAAATGACCAGGGACTTTCCCCATTGCTCTGTGAACTTTGACGTCATCTGAACTGATGGCTGTCATGTAAAACATGCTCCTAGACACAATGAGTTGCTTTTTTGAATTTTAAAATAACCAGGAAGCACATAGAAATGACACTCCAGCTAAATTTTGTGTTCTTTTCTATCTCCCTGAAAATGTTAGAGCTAGGGCAGGTGCCAGGGAGACAGACTGTGACAGGTACCAACAGAATTTTAGTTCAAAAACATCAGTGTACAGGTTCATACTGTGTGCTAAGGCAGAGACAGAGACAGAAGGTGTGGGCAACAGACACCAACCATGGCAGACACATGGAGTTCTTCATCCTGCCCCCAAGGGGGAAAAAAACTCAGTTCTTGGAGCAAAAAAAAAGAAAAGAAAAAAAAGCAGGCAGAGGATGAAGTTTTGATTTGGGGAGGGGTCAACTTCTAAGGGGAAATCCATTCTATTGCTATGCATCTAGAGAAGAAAAGTAGACGTAACACGGAGTGGGTATCTCTGAGAAACAAGATGCTACACATTCCAGGAAGATATTTTCTATCCAGTCCAGAGGTACCTATAAAAGCCATCCAGTCTGCCACAGATTCAAGTGACCTGAGGCCATCTGGAATGGCAGAGAAAGAAAGAGAAAGAGAGATAGTGATAGAGAGGGTGGAGGAGAGAGAAGAGAGGAGAGACAGAGAGACAGACAGAAATAAAGAGAGATAGAAAGACACAGAGAGACAGGGAGACAGAGAGAGAACGTGCTGGGGAGCCCCTTCCGTAGTTCCCATGTATAATCCCTATGTATAATTCCAGCTCACCAGCTGGTGGTACAGCCTTAACATATCTCAACCTGTCTGTTGATCTTTCTTTGCTGCTAGCAGACCAGTCCAGACTAGTTTCTCCTCTTGAAGACAGCTGCAGGAGTCTCCTCACTGGCTTGCTATCTGTCCTCAGGGCAGCCTTAATGGTCTGTCTTGATTACACATGCACCAGTGACTGTGTGAACAAACTAACATCAAACCCACAGCACTTTATTTGTACTGAGGAGACATTGTGGAATGACTAATAAAGCTAATACTTATGCACTGACTAGTGCTTATTGTTCTGTGGTATGAATGTTTTGAATCTACACAGCAAATTTTAACAATGTAATACATTGATATTAACAAGATCCCATACTGACCATATTGTTCTTGAGCTTTTACCTTCTGTCTAAACGAAATCCTATTCACTTACTCCAGCATCTTCAAACCCACAGATACTGGCAATAATTACTGTAGTCTGTTCTTTTATGAGGTCATTTTATTTCATTTACTTATCATCATTTATGTTTAGTTGTTTGATATTTTTGGTTGGTTGTTTGGTTAGCTTGGGTCTTTTGAGATATGGTCTTACTATATAGCTAACATGGCCAGGGCGACCTCAAATTTGTAGTCTTCCTACCTCAAGATTACTTTGGCTACTTGGGAATCTTTTATAGTTTCATATACATTTTAGCATTTTTTTCTATTTATGTACAAAATGTCACTGGGATTTGATGGGGCTGCATTGAATCTGTCGATTACTTCATGTAGCATAGATGGTTTATCTTAATTCTTCTAATCCATGAATATGGTATACTTTCCCACTTATTTATGTCTCCTTCAATTTCATTTATCAATGTCTCTATAAATCTGCCATTTCCTTGGTAAAATCTAAGTCCACGTGTTTTTGCTTTCATAGCTATTGCAACTGTGCTTGTTCTTGCAGAAAAGCTCATTGTTAGTTGATTGAACAGCTGATGGTCTTTGCATGTAGCTTGTTGTAGTTTGAGTGTGAAGCCTTCACCACAGGCTGCTGGGTTTGGAGATTAGGTCTTCAGATGGTGGTAGTCTTTGGGAAGATTTAGGAACATTAGGAGACATAGGTCCTAGTAGGTATACGTAGGTCACTAGGGGCAGACCTTGACGGTGAACCCTAGCCCCACTTCCTGTGGATGAACTCAATCAGCCAAGTTATGAGAAGGCCATGCTGAAAGCTCTCACAACCACAAACTGAGCCACTGAGGCCGCCATGCCTTCCCCTCTGTGACAAACGATATTCCATGTACTATGTGAGTCAAAATAACTCAGCTGCTGATCTTAGATATTTGATTGTAAGGAAAACAAGAAAGTAACTAATATGTGAATGTTATAGTTTTAACCAAGAAACAAAAAACAAACAAACTATGGGTTTGGAAAATTCCACTGAAGCAAAAGTAACCATAATTCTGATAAAGGAAACATTTGTGGTATCAGCTATGTCAGCTTTGCTAGAATTTATAAAGACTCCAGGAAGTATAATGTATTATTTGATAATCTATATGAACTTACAACTTTTACCTCAACAGATACTTCTCTATAGCGATTAGTCAAAAGCATCCTGTGAGCTTTAGGTCTTTTCTGCTCTGTGGAAGACCAGACTAAGGGTTGGTTCTAGAGTTTCTCTTACAGAACATCAGTATGAGACTTGCAGGGCTTCCTTTCCTCCATAAATATTTATTGTGTCTACTGTATGATAAGCTCTGCGGAGAGATCAGAGAACACAAAGTCTGCCCTCCTGAGTCTTCAGGACTACCAGAGAACAAATTAAATAAGCAAACACATTAAAAAGGACTGACAGCAATGTTCTCTTCTATCCTCCCTCCTTAGAGTCACCAAAGAAACAAATTCAATGACTAGCAGAAAATGAGCTCTTGGGGATGTCACCCATCCTTTCCTTAGAGGGTTCTCTGGGCTATCTAGTCTCCCCTTGACTGCAAAATGCTTCTCACTTGAGTTATTGCAGTAAGACCATTCTCATTGTTATGGGAATTCTAATCTGTGAAGCCAAGCCTTCCACTGCCAAGAGATGCAGCCCCCTTCTCAGAGAACCTAGATTATGACCTGAAGGAAAGAAAGATGGCACAAGAAAACTGAATGGGGTCAGCTTCCTGCACATTCCATGTGATTTTTGCATCTCATGGGTCTTCCTGCCTGTTAAAAACTGCCATGTTTGTTCCATGTTAGTGTTCCATTATTGAGTTCCTGAGTTGGGACTTCTTAGATATGGTCCCACAGACATGGACTTCAGGGCTGCATGTGTTCTTAAGATGAAGGAAGTGTGTGTGTGTGTGTGTGTGTGTGTGTGTGTGTGTGTGTGTGTGTGGTATATGTGGTGTGTGTGTGTGAGATATGTGTGTGTGGTATATGTGGTATGTGTGTATAAGATATGTGTGTGTGTGGTATGTGTGGTGTGCGTGTGGTATGTGTGTGGTATGTGTAGTGTGTGTGTGATGTGTGTGTGTGTGGTATGTGTGGTGTGTGTGTGATGTGTGTGTGTGTGTGGTATGTGTGGTGTGTGTGATGTGTGTGTGTGGTATGTGTGGTGTGTGTATGTATGTGTGTGGGGGGGGGGTGTCTGTGTGTTCTAAGTATAGAGTTAGGCTTTTCTCCTCTTCCTTTTAACTAGGTATCATGAGCAAAGGTCCATCCATCCATGTTTGGCAATCATGTCACCGACAGCATTGGCATTTGACACCCTTAGGGAAAAACAAGCAGCAATAAGAAATAACAAGTTTTCTTGGGCTCCACGCCATAGCTGCATTATCTCATGTATTGCTCCCATAGCTCAGAGGATAAGCACAGATGTTATCACATCCACTTCACAAGAGAAGAAACAGACACTAAGAGGAACGAAGCAACATCTGAGCCTATGCCTGGCACAGATCAAACCCAACAGTTAACTGTTTCCTATGCACTTGCCATCTCTCCTGGGGACCCAGGAACCTAGGGTTACAGAGAGTGGCTAGCTACACCCTTTACCATCTTAACATTTACCAAACATGTCCCAATGACCAGAAAGCCTCACAAGTGTGTCTCTGGCAATCTAATAATAAAGAAATAAGAAAATCTAGACAGGCTCCCATGAGCTCTCTGTGCCAGAAGCATGAGTGCATAGTGTGTGCTCACTTCAGAGAAAACTTGGTGCACCTTAATTACAGCTGAGCAGAGACACAATGGTCTCTGTTGATGCCTTTCATCCTCCCTCCTTTGGCTTTGCCAAAGTTTATAATTAAAGTCCACTCACCTATAATTTAGTCTGAGCCTAATACAACACAATAGGCCCCAGGAAACCTTAGCCAAGAGACTGGCCACAAAGGTGATTCCAGGACCTCGTGTAGCCTCTCTGGAAAGACTAAGGATGTACTCCTTAGTATTATGTGTAGTTGATATGTCCCTAAACGCTAAGTGAAACCACGGGGTGACTGAGGGGATTTTGTTGCTCTTTATTTTGTTTTTCTTTGGTTGGTTGACTTGCCTTTTGACACAGAGTATTTTGACATTTTCTGTGGCCCAAGCTCAAGTTGAACTCACAGCAATCCTCCTGCTTCAACCTCCCAAGTGCTGAGAATACAGATGCAAGCCACCATACCCAGTGCATCACCATCATCACACTCAGTCTTACAGTTCTGGGATAGAATCCAGCACCTCATGTATGCTGCACAGATGCTCTGCCCAGGCTACACCAGGACCCAAACCACTGCTTCAAATGTGCCTAAAGGGCCAGACTGAAAAGGTGTCATAATGACAGAGATCATGGCTGTCATATACAATTAATAAGGACTGAGCTTGGGCACAGAATGTGTCTTTGCAGATCCACACAAGTTTGTGGATTAGGTTGTATTGGCCCATTTTACAGATGGAATAGAACTGGGAAAACTATGCAGTGTCACATAGTGAAGGGTCTGAGCTAAGACCTAAGCTTGATTCTCATTTCCGCAAACCTTCTGACATCCTTCTGCCCTCTACTGAGATGAGAGCCTTTGGCCATAAGACCAATGCAGTTGCTAGTGTATATTGTCTAACTACTTATTCTTGCAAGAAGCATATTCAGAATATGATATAAGAAATATACTTTGATTCTAGATTGGCAATTGAAGCATAAGCAATGTGTATCAATGCCTAGAAAGGACAGAATCTTGCATGACTTGCAGCTCACATCCTCATGCAAGCATGGGCCTAGAGGTTCAGGTGCTACTCCTCCAGAGTGATGTAACACTAGCTGTTGAGTTGGTTTCCTTTGCATAAAAATGATCACGAAAACTTGTCCCAGCTGTCATCTCATGTGGGGACAACTCCAATTCACATCTTTTCATTTATTTATTCATTTTTACTTAAGATTCTATTTATTGTTGGTGGTGGTATTGGAGGTGGTAGTAGTAGTGGGGGTGCCCACGCTCACGTGCATGTATGCAGGTGCATGTGTGCCACCACATACATGTGGAGGACGATGTTTAGAACTCAGTTCCCTCCTTCTACAGTGTGGACCCAGGAATGGCATGCATGTCGTCAGTCTTGCATGGCCAACACCTTTACCCACTGAGCCTCTTGCTGGCCCCTAATTCCTATTCCCTACCCTGCAGTTAATCATTCACAAGGTCCCTAACAATCTGAACGGTGCCAGTAATGCACAGCACAAAAGTAACCCATCAGAAAGATTAGCTTCCGTCAGATTATGTTATAAAATAACCACATTGCTGGCCCAGAGGTTATCATGCACTGGCATTATGCAGAAACATCCTGTACCAGACCCACTTTATTGTAATGGCTAGATTTGATTCCCAAAAGTTTTCTAGGCAAAGTCCACTACCCTCCACTTTTTCCATCAGCTCCTAAATGCTACACATTATCATGCAGTAAATAGACTGTTACATAAGATAAGGTGTGACGGGTTGAACAGAAGTTGAGATAACGTGTAATTTACTGAAATTGGTGCATGATTGTGATTCCATAAAATACTTACCATCATTACTTCTAATAGTTAATAGAGAGTAACTATGAGATACCCTTTATCTAGACTGATTTATACTCTGGAGAAATTCAACAGGAAATTAGTCACAAGAAGAATCAGTTGGTTCAGCCTTTGTAAACCAACCCCTAAACTTTGTGTTTCACTAAACTCATAAAAATGACTATAACTGTTAATATTTGGAGGGAAACTTTTGCCTAATAAAGAAAATTTTTATTTTGCCCTAAAATCTTGCATGACATCAGAATCAAGGGGTCTGAGATGGGTTTAAGAATCTAATATAGAGCCAGGCATAGGGGTGCATGCCTTTAATCCCAACACTCGGGAATTAAAGTTAGATAGATCTCTGTGAGTTCAAAGCCAGTATGATCTACAAAGCAAGTTCTAGAACAGCCAGAGCTAAATAGTGAGACCCTTTCTCAAAACAGAACAAAACATTCGAATATGGGGACTGGAAAGATGGCTGCTCTTTCAGAGGGCCTGGGTTCGATTCTCAGCATGCACACAAGGGCTCACAAATTGTGGTTTCTAACTACAGTCCTAGGATATCCAACACCCTCTTCTGGCCTCCATGGATATCGGGCATACACAAGTGGTACACCAACATACATGCAGGTAAAAACACTCACTCACTAAAGTAAAATAACAAAATAAACCGTAATATGCATCCCCATAACTCTGCTGTGGGTGAGTGTGGACAGACAATATTATATAAAATTGACAGAGCTAGCCTATCCCTGGATACCAGCCAACAATGCCCAGGGTCACCCACCCTCTGCTGCCGGGAACAATCACTCTAATTAATCTAGCCCTGCCCCTATTCTTCTTTTTGAGCCAAGGGCTATAGTGTGGTGATAAAAAACCATTAACATGGCGGGAGGCAGTGAGACGAAGGCTGATGTTTCAATCAGCTCAAAGAGAGAGATAAGAGAGCATAGCTCATAAAAGTCCATGACTGTTCACTACGCCTCTCCTCATTCCAGAACTTCCTGGCCTATTGACATCTACCCTATATTTTCCTATTGAAACTATATCTCTATCACAGTACATAGCTCAGACCTTGGACTCACAATCCTCCTGCCTCAGCCTCAGTGCTGCAATTGCAGATGTGTACCCCTACAACCAGCTACAATCATCTCATCCCTCCCTCTAGCTGCTCACAAGTTACACCCCCCTCACATCTCCTGAGAGGCAACGTGCACAAAATGGTAGCAAGTTCTCCAGATATATCTGCTAAGTAGACACATGCTCTCAGGGAAGCTGAGTATCCATCTATCTGGAGAGATGGATACCGGGGCAGGGAGGAAAATCACAGCGCAAGCACAGCCCATTCTAATTCCCTATACAAACTTATTCTTACACAGTCCTTGAGGTAGGTGGTGCAAAAAGGGTCTTAGGAGCTAAGATCAAGGTGTCTGCAGGACTTCATTCCTTCTGCAGGCCCTAGGAGAAGCCCTCTGCTTACTTCCTCAGCTTCTGAAGGCCATTCTCCCCCCAACCCTCTTTCTCCAGGGCCTTTGTTACCCATCACTTTAACCCCTGCTTCTGTGGCCTCTTTTACCTTCGGAACCCCTGCCTCCTTCTTACGAGGAACTTGGACAACACTGCACCATCAGATAACCCACAGGTATTTTGGAGATAAAATGGTCTCCAAAACTCAACACCCTTAATCCAATCACACATACAAAGCCCCTCTTTGCTATAGTAAAGAGTACATTCACAGATCCCTAGAATATGGATAGACAGGGGTGCTATTTCTCCTACCCCCACAGACAGATGCTAGGCATACAGACAACAGGGCCGGGAGAAGGAGATTCCCCTTCTGTGGGTGTGACAAGTGTTGACATTCTGGTAACTAACTGAAGAAATGGTTCCTGAGAGGATAATCTTACAGTGTTGACATTTTAGAATAGCAACTTGTCAGCCTCTTCATGTGAGGTCGGTCAAGTGAAGTCACACTTTAGACTCTAACCTGAGGCCTTAGTCTCTTCTTCTGTAGAGAGGTTATTAGTCTGTTATCCAGGCTGGAACCCACGGCAGTTCTCCTCAGCCTCTCAAGTGCTGTGATTGTAGATATGCCCCATGGCCAATTCCATACACTGTAGGATACTGATATTTATTTCATGGGCTAGTTCAAAGACTAAGGTAATGTATGTAAAGTACCTTCACAGTGTGACTAATGTGTACAAGCGAGAGGCTGGGGACTTAGGAAAACACCAGAGATGACATCAGCAGCTCATTTCCTACTACTCTCCCCAAGGCTGAAAGGGAACACTGAAAGAGAAATTACCAACAGAAAATAAGCATCCAAAAAGAGACCACAGACACACTATGAGATGCCATTTTCCTTCCCAGAAACTGTAAGGGCCCCATCCAGTGGTCAAGGTCTCCTGCCAAATTAGTTGGCTATTTCCATTCAGAAGGGAGAGAAACTAGGGGTGTGGTCAAACCAGAGGAAGAGCCCAGCTCCAATCAGGAAGCCATGTCCACATAACCTAGCACCAAGCTTGGTTTCTCTGAAAACACTGGGCTGGGTTCAGGAGAAAAATAAATCTGACAAGAATTGTTGGTTTCAAGCCCAGTAGTAGCTGACTACACCTATCTGCTGAAGGCTAGTCCTCAATAAATGCAGTCTGGAATTGAGGCTGGTAATGGTTGATACTGTCACCTTGATGAGATGGTCTGGTGTTGCCTTAGAAACAAACCTGGGGCATGTCTGTGAAGGATTTTCTAGATTAGGTAAATTCAAGTGGGAGGGCTCCATAGTGACAGTGGGTAGCACCATCCCATGGGCTGAGGTCCCAGTCTCTCTCTCTCTCTCTCTCTCTCTCTCTCTCTCTCTCTCTCTCTCTCTCCTCTGCTTCCTGATTACAGATGCAATGTGAACAGCTGCCTCAAGTTCCTGCCACCATGTCTTCCTACCATGATGACTGTACCCTCTAACTGTGAGCCAAAATACCACCCCCATTTCTTAAATTGCTTTTGTCACAGCAATGAGAAAAAAAGTAGTAAGTATTCACTTACTGGGAAGGGCAGGAAAACAATGGGATTAACACCTACCAGAAGAGAGGTTCTCAACTTGTGGGTCTTGACCCCTTTGGGGTTGAATGACCCTTTCACAGGGATTGCATATCAGATATCCTGCATATCAGGTATTTACATTTAATTCATAACAGTAGTAAAATTATAGTTATGAAGTATCGACAAAACAACTTTATAGTTGGGGGTCACCACAGCATAAGGAACTATATTAAGGGTCACAGCATTAGGAAAGCTAAGAACCACTGTACTAGAGGGACCCCAGATAGACCTCTTGCTCCTGTGAGCACATAGAGAAAAAGATGGCCTCCTATAAATTGGGAAGAGGGCCCTTGCCAGACACAAAATCTGCCAGTTCCTTGACCTTGGGCACAACTGGATGACTGAAGGTGGGGCAGAGAAGGAGTGAACTTCCTTCTCAGGTAACATGTTTTTTCTAGTAGTGAATATGACTGATGGAACCAGGCCTAGATGCTAGTACATTTCCTGGAGGCTTATGCTGGACCATTCTCCAGCTTGCGTAAGCAACAAGATCAGTTACAAACACAGGTGTCTCCCACCTGGGAACTGATTGCCCTCTCTGACATAACCGAAGTGGTGGGACAGAGTCCCTGGCAAGTTCAGGTTGATCCTTTGAACAATGCCATGGCTTGGCGCTTCTCAAACTTTGGGTTGAATTTCCTACATAGTGCCTGTACTTTATTGATTCTGGTATCCCTCCACCTTCCAAATCAGAAGTGGCTTATGACAAACACTCATTTCAAAAAGAAGCACTTGAGGACATTGCAACAGAGGCCTCTAGGGAACTGAGGGAACAGATGCAGTTCTGGTGTGGATCAGGTAGGTGCCTGTTTAGAGCACCGGAGTCAGCTAGGCTCCATGTCTGCAGGAATCAAGACTCCATTTTAGTTGTAAGAAACAGAAACTTAACTGGAAGCAACCAAGTACTAAAGGATTCATCTAGGGTGGAACCATCCAGAAGTGGTTGGAATTATGGATTTGTTCCCCTAAGGACTCTGCCTCTCCCTCTTCTCCACGGCTCCACAGCTCCCTTCCGGTTAGGTCTCCTTCAATGCTCAGGAAAGTCTCAGACTGTCAACAACTCTTGCTGAGTCTATATGTTAGGCGCTCAGCATGAAAGTCCGTGTGCCCACCACCCACCAATCTCCAGAGAGCCCAAGAATGTTAAGCTCCCAGGATTGTTCTTTTAAAGGGAAGGATGTATAACGTGTTTTTCCAGAAAACTGGAAAATGGAGGTTATTAATAGCCTGGTGACCTGTGTTATCTGTTGGGCCAACCCATATCAAGCTCCTACAACTGGGATCAGAAGTCACTAGTAATCTAAATGACCCTTACAGCAAGGGTTCTCCAACCTCCCACAATCAGGACCAGAAAAAAAACTAATAGTCTAGATGACCCTTACATTATCTGTATAGCCAGAGCCTCAATTTTAAGCTCTGTATAGCTCTTCTAAGCTCCCTCAAGCAAGATCAGAGGTGGCTAATAGTCCAGATGAACTCCATGCTATCTGTATGACCGAACCCAGATCCTTTTTTAGGCCCTTAAGCTAGCACAGGTAGCCTATTTCTAAAACCCATCTTCTTGGAAAAATAGACATGTACCTTGAGTTGAGTGTTGATCTACTCATGTTTTCCTGTACAGCAGGGATTGTATTACATCAGGAAACTTTTTTCCAAATTATACTGTGCTTTAAATATGCTGACGGCGAACAGCCTGGTGTGTCAAACTCATTGAAGCCTTGATCCCAGTTGACGAAGTAATCAGAACCGTGTTTTCCTTCTCACCTTTTCACGTGATTCACTTCCCTATCTGACATCTGCAAAGGCCCCCTTGTCTGTCCTTCTTAAGGGACCAGACAAGCCTGACCTGAGGAGAAAGTGCATCATAAAAATGCTTGCAAGCATGAGGTCCTGAATTCAATCCCCAAAACTCCTGTGAAAAAGCCATGCATCGTTGCCTGCCCTTGTAATCCCAGCAATAATGGGGTAGGAAAGTGAGCCTGCCCAGGTCAGCAAGCCCCAGGCCAAATGAGAGACCCTGTCTCCCAAAACAAGGGGTGGGGGGCTGGAGACATGGCTCAAAAGTTAAGAGCACTGGCCACTCTTCCAGAGGACTCAGGTTCAATTCCCCACAGGTCAGCTCAAAATTATCTGTACCTCTAGTTCTAAGGGATCTGATGTCCTCTTCTGACCTTCACAGGTATCAGGTACACTTGTGGTGCATAGGCACACATACAGGCAAAACACCCACACACACACACACACACACACACAATAAACAAGTGGACTACACCTTAAGACTGCTCCTTAGGATAGCATCTCAGGTTGACCTCTGACTTACACACACACACACACACACACACACACACACACACACACGGGGAGGAGAGGATCAGAGACCTACAATTTTAAGCTTAGAATATCTTCAGTCTGACTTCTCCTTTTTTTTTTTTTTTTCCTCTCATACAACACATCCTGACTGCAGTTCCTCTCCCTCCACTCCTCCCAGTCCCTTCCCCCACTCCGACTGTTGAGAGTCCCACAAGAACACCACGCCACACAACCATAAGTATACGCGGAGGACCAAGCTCAGACCCATACAGAGTCTGTGTTTGTTGTTTCAGTCTCCGTGAGTCACTACATGCCCCCTGTTTAGTTGGTTCTGTGAGCCACTTTCTCCTGATGTCCTTAATGCTTTTGGCTCCTACCATCCTTCCTTCCCCTCTTCTGCGGGGTTCCTTTGGCTCTGCCTAGTGTTTAGCTGTGGGTCTCTGCATCTGCTGCCAATCAGTTTCTGAGGAAGCCTCTCTAATGACAATTGTGCTAGGCACCAACCTAAGAGTATAGTAATAGCATTAGGAATCACTTCATTGACTTTTTTCCCAGTTGTATTTGGTTCTATCCTGAATCTCTGGGTTATCTTGTCTCTGGTTCCTGACCATCTAGGCAGTGTCAGGTGTGGGCTCTCTCTCCTGGTTTGGGCTTCGAGTTGGACCAGTCATTGGTTGGTCATTCCCACAAGTTCTGTGCCACCTTTACCCCAGCACATCTTGCTGACAGGACAGCTTGTAGGTCAAAGGTCCTGCTACTGGGTTGGTGTCCCAGTCCCAGGACTGACCTTACCTGGTTATAGAAGATGGCCAGTTTGGACTCTGTAACCCCCATTACTACAGAACTTCACTAGGGTCACTATCGTAGATTCCAGGGAGTTTCCACTGCACTAAGTTTTTACATTGTCCTCTAAATGCCCCTCGATTCCACTTGTCTCTCCCAATACTCTCTTCTCCACTCCACCGCCACACCACCAGATCCCTTGTAGTGAGAACTTTGGAATTTTGAGTTCTTTTTTAAAACACAGAAATATAAGGATGTGTTTTCGTTTTAATCCCAGGTCTGAGATACAGGACTGCTTCAGATTGTCCACAGCAGCTAACTATGATTTGCCTCATCCTCTAGCAAGGGTGTGATTTTGTCAGCTGCAGACAGTTTCTACAACTGTGCGATGTTTGGAATCCTGAGGACTTTTTAAAGGGTATATAAATGCTAAGGCCTGACCTTAATACTTGCATGTAATTGAAACAGTATAAAGGCAAAAAAGGAGGAAGAGGGATGGGATAGGGGATTAATGGGTGGTGGGGGGATTGGGGAAGGGGGGGTGACATCTGAAATGTAAATAAATAAAATATCAAATAAAAAATGGTTTGGGAGATAAAACCTAGGTCTTGTGCATGCTAAGGCTAGCCCTGTATAATTTTGGACTGGTAATAAAGTCTAAACATCATACATATTAATAGCATGAAGCTAGTACTCTTAACCACTGAGCCATCTCTTTAGATCTCCAAAGTTAAAACAGTATTTGCTAATAAAAAGTGAGAAATATTTTTTAAAAAATTTAACCAACTTCTAACAAAAACATCATTCATCATCTATACTATTATTTGTAGATTACATCAGAATGTGTTCCAGTGTAATGTTGTGCAATTCTACTGAAATATAATTTCAGTTAAGGTCTACTGTATAAAAATAAATAAATAAATAAATAAAATAAATAAATAAAATAATGCTAAGACCTGAGAGGCAGGATGGGTTGTTGGTTGTTGGTCATTGTTGGTTCTTGTTGGTCATTGTTAATTGTTGTTAGTTGTTGTTTATTGTTGTTGGTTGTAGTTTGTTAGTGGTAATGCACAAAGAAGAAATAACAACAAGAAGAAATTAGATATTCTGATAGTGAAGATCACACTATCCCAAGGAACTCGACGGCCCTAATCAGCAAGAAGTAGTTTAATGATAACATCACCCCACCTTTCTGACCCCTGACTATATTCAAGGACCTTTTTCCTCTCTTCTCGATCCTTCTTTCACTCTTATCTAGTTTTATCAGTGGAAGAAAGAAGAACCCACAAAGAAACAATGCCAGTCCACCCACAAAATCTATTCTATTTCCCCTTCCTGGGGATATCTATGCATCCTCCCTTGAGCTCCTCCTTGTTGCTTAGCCTTTCTTGGTCCGTGGATTGTAGCATGATTGCTCTTTGCTTAACAGCCAGTGTCCACTTGTGAGTGAGTACACATCGTGCTTGTCTTTCTGGGTCTGGGTTCCCTCACTCAGGATGATCTTCTCTAGTTCCATCCATTTGCCTGAAAGTTTCATAATGTCATTGTTTTAACCACATGACTTACATTAAAAGGAATAATAGCTACTTTATTCTGTAACTATTATGAATGACCATGGGCCAGGAACACAGATTTAGGTTACCTCAAATTCCATATTCCAATTGAAAACAGTTTTACAGGATTTTTATAGTTTTACAGAGCAGAGAAAGTCATTTAAAAAAAAAAAAAAACAACTTTAAAATACATTGGTGGGTATACCAGAGGGGCTGATGGATCCAGATGGGAAGGCACCATTCTATTAGCCCAGGATGCTATCTGATGACATCTGTAGCTCTTAGATTGGTGGAAGTTAGTGTTCTGCTAAGTTAATAGCTTCTAAGAGATTTTTATTTATTATCACGAGGTGTTGATTCAAATACAGAGTGGGGTAAGGAATGGCTGTTTCAAAAAGCTAAAACTAGCCCAAGATAAAATATCAGCCTCCAAACCTACAAAACTCCAGTCTCCACAGTACTGAACTTCCAATCTGCCCAGCAGTCTCTGCAGACAGAGTCCTCCCAGGAGTTATTGTCATTATTGTTGCTGCTGCTGCTGCTGCTGCTGTCCACAGTCAGACACAACTTCTTTCAGGAATTTCTATTCACGTCTACAAAGCCAATGAACAGAAGAAACAAGTTTCTAACGATGAGAAGGGTCACGATGACCATCAAAGAAGTGGGCCACAGAGTTGAGTAGCTGTTCCTGCCCCATGTGGACCTGAACAGTATCACTATGAAATGTCCCTCATGACCTGACCAGTATCACTATGAAACATTCCTTGTGACTCATATGCTGAACACTGGGTTCCAAGTGGTGTTGCTATTTTTGGAATCTATGGAAACTTTTTGAGGTGCTACTTCATTGCAAGATGTGGGTCACTGACAGTGTGCCTTTAGATATTACTCTTGGTGAAGAAGCCCCTCCTCTGTGCACTCCCATCATGATGCTCTGCCTCACAGCAGGCCCAGAATCAATGATGCAAAGGACCATGGACTAAAGCATGGCCAAGCTCTGTCGTCCCCTACGTCAGTGTGATAAAAACACCAGCATGCTAACCACCACCCTTACTTCTGAGGCTCCCTCTCTCCTTCTGGACTCTTCCAGCTCTGACCCTGAGTAGGAGGAAAGACTCCTCCAGATATCTAAGGTACAGGAACTGCTTGCTCAGCTTCCCAGAAGTGCCTCACATCACAGCCTGAGGAAGCAGTCATGATGGAAGAGGGTCTTGTGGGAGTGGAGGAAGGCAGAGACAGCTATATCTAATCTTTCTAACCCTACTGGAGAAGCCGGGTATCAACTGGTTTCCAGCTCTTTTCCTGAGAGGAAGAAAACCCAAAAAGAGGTAGAAACAGGCCTGATCCAGTAATGCCTGGGTTGTTGAAGCAAAGCATCATGGGTAGGTGGACTTTCTCCCCAAGAAATCTAGAGCTGGGAGGAAAAAGAGGCTGTACCCTGGTACCAGCTAGCAGGGAATCTTGTCTCTGGGGATGGGAAGAGACTGCACAGTGTCAAAGCTTGCCACCCCACCTTGCAGGGGTCTGCAGCGCCATGGCCAAGGCTGCTTAATTATACATATCTCTCACCTTCCATTTAAACCCCACCCTTAACTTAGGACCTGAAGACTTCTTGTGGAGGAAGAAGGCCCTTGCTGGACCTCTTTGCCTCCTTCCCAATGTGGCCACATTGAATAGGTTTTCATATCTTGTTTTTTACTATTAGTTATTTAATTGACTTATTAGAATAAGTGGCTGTACCTGGACTATTGGAGCTGTCAGGGATCACAGTCTGACTCTTAATAACTCTGACATCAAGTCCTTATCCTGGTAGAGTGCTCATGCCTATTTGCATGTCTATCTATAGACACAACGTGTGCTGGATAAGAGTCTATCAGGAATCCACATTGGAGGGAATCCCCAGACAGTTCACCCTGGGAACAAAGGTTCAGACCTGATCATTACTTGGCGTCACCAGAGACAGAATCACTCTAATCTTCCATACAGGAAAAACTTTAGGGAAGTCTCATGACTTCGAAAGGATAAACGCAGACAGATGTGATACACTCTTGAAAAGGGACCTCAGAAAGGATCTCCTGTCCTAAGCAATGTTCTCCTGCCCCTTAAGCCCCAAAATGTGCCCATAGTTTAAATTGCGTAAAGTCAGGGGCAGCAGGTGCTTCCTGCAGTGTGAGCCAGATACAAGACATTTTCCGTGGACTTCTCTTTTTTTTTCTTTTCTTTCCTTGCTTTTTCAAGAAAGGGTTTCTCTGTGTGGCCCTGACTGTCCTAGAACTTGCTCTATAGACCAGGCTGGCCTTAGACTCATGGTAATACACCTACCCCTGCCTCCCGTGTCCTGGGGAAAGGCATGTGCCACCACCACATAGCTTCTCATGAACCCTTCTTTCATTCCGTTTGTGTGTCCTGCTTGTCTTGGTCAGATTTTCACTCCGGTGACAAAATGCCTCACGTAAACACGCCAAGAAGAGGAAAGGTTGCTTTGTCTCAGTGTTTCAGAGACTCTGGTCTGTGGTCTTTTGGGGATGGTATTTCTAAGCCTAAAGCAAAGCCAAATATCAGAGCTATGGGTGTGGGTGATGCAAGAGTAGGTTTACCTTGTGACAGCCAAAAGCAGAAACAGAAAATGCCAGGGATAAGACAGGCCTCTCAAAGTTGTCCCCAATGACCCATCTCCTCCAGCTATGGCCTATCTTCTGAGCTGCCACTAACTTCCAATAATATCACCAAATTATGTCTCCATTGGTGGATTATTACATCTACTAGGTCAGATCCCTCAGGATCTATTCACCTCTTGATGATTAGATCCACTAGCTGGGGACCAAACCCACAACAAACCCTGTAACTTTGGGGAAACACTCCATATCTAAAACACCATTCTGTTCTGTGACGCTGAGGCTGAAGAAGTCACACATGAGGTCCTTACTCTCGTGGGGCTTGTACTTTAGCAAGAGGAAGTAGGAATAACCAAGCAAGTGAGTGGGATTGCCATGTGCAGAAGGTTAGCATGGCTGAAGCAGAGGATGATGGGAAGTGGGCTCTGGGCCCCTGCCTGAGGTCTGACTGTACGCTGTCCTCCACAGTGGGGCTGAAGCATACAGTGCCCACTCTTGCTACCAGATTTACATGCTCACCCTCTCTCTTCCTCCAGGTTTTCATCCCTTCACAGGTGACTTCCCTGGGCTTCCCTGAAGTCAGCTCACCACCTAGTGGACACACATCGCCACTGCACAATTTTTATTCCCCCCCGCCCCCAACTGCCAGCAAACTAAGAAATATTTTCAATGTCCTAGACTTAGATGCCATATGCCTCCTTCACTGAATAATGTCTGTGTTTTGAAGAAAGATGGTCACTCCAGAATGCAATTCAGGCTCTGAGGCAGCAGGGAGGATATTTATCGATTATTACACCAAAGTTGTTTTTTAGGTAAAACAAGTTCCTCATCCCAGAGCGCCTCACCTAATCTCTAGTTTCCTGAAGGAAAACCTCAGTCTCCTGCAGTGTTAGTCCTTACTCCACAATGATTTATCTATATTGTCAGTTCCCGGGGACTCATTAGTCCAGAACAGATTTTCCTTCACAGGAACATGTGTTTCTATCATAGGAAGAAGGTGTGGTCAGAAACGCTGGTCGAGTAGGACCGATGCTTGCAGTCATGTGGGAGCCACGCGGGAGCCACATGGGAGCCATCTGTCATGCTTCCAGCAACTACAGTGGGATTTTTCCCATTTATTTCAAGTTCATTTTACAAGTATAAGCCTGCTGGGAGTCTTCTTCCCTAACAAGTCCTCCTTACTCACCATTGTCCAGGACATGCCTTAGATCAGCAGTCTGACTCAATACAGGCTGTGGTGGAGGCTCAGGGTGGAGTTTCTGGGTCAGACACTCCCCTCCCTTGGGATTGATTACCGCTTCTTATTGTTTAGTCTAAAAATTAGTAAACTTTATGTTTTAGACCAGTTTAGGTTCACAGCTGAGCTGAATACAAAGTATAGAAAATACCTATATATGCCTGGCCCTCCAACTCTCTCCCACTGTCAGTAGCCACCACCAGCTATTCACTGTCACCCTAAGTTCACAGTGACCTATAGGGGTCACTTCTTCACTTCTAATGTTTGTTCTCTCTCTCTCTCTCTCTCTCTCTCTCTCTCTCTCTCTCTCTCACTCTCACTCTTGCTCTCTCTCACACACAACAGAGGGAGGAAGAGAGAGAGGGGTGCAACCCCCCCTTATTTTGAAGCAAGGCATCTCACTGAAGTTGAAGTTTGCTGTTTAGACTAGACTAATTTGCCAGCAAGGCCTAGGATCCACTTGTATCTTTCCCCTGCACCCAGCTCCAGCGTTACAAACACTGTCACGCCTGGCTTTTTCCATGGTGTGGTAGTTTGAATAGGAATGGCCCCCATAGACTCATGTGTCATGCTTGGCCCATACAGCCAATTATTAGGAGGCCCATGGGACACTATTAAGAGATCTGGCATTGTTGGAGTGGCTGTGGCTTTGTTAGAGGAAGTGTGTCACTGCGGCTCCAGGTTTTGAGGTCTCCTATGCTCAAGCTATGCTCAGTGTAACACAAATCTCCTTCTGCTGCCTGAGGATCAAGATGTAGAACTCTCAGCTCCTTCTCCAGCACCATGTCTGCCTGGACCCTGCCCTGCTTCCTGATGGTGATAATGGACTAAACCTCTGAAACTGTAAGCCAGCACCGGGTTCTGGGGACCCCAACTCAGATCGTCATGCTCACCCTGCAAGCTCTTTACCCACTGTACCGTGTCCCCAGACATGGTTGGTCCCTCCTATGGGTTTTGTGACCTGTATACACCATGATGCTTCGCCTCCATGACAACATCATATGACATAGTTACACAGCCCAGCAGCTCCTCTGCATCCTTATTCACAGTCCTGGCCTGACCTCTATCTCCCACTGACCTCCCTCTTCCCAGATGCCCTCTGGTTGGAATCATCTGACCATTGCTTCTTCCAATCAGCTTCTCCCAGCAGTATACACTTACGCTCCCTCTGTCTTTTCCTGGCTTGACAGCACAGTCTGTCTTAACACTGAACACGGTTCCACTGGATGGCTACACTACAGTTTGGTTATTCCTTAACTATTGAAGGACATCTTTGTTGCTTCTAATTGGGACAAATATGCATAAAGTTTTCTACTCCAAATTGATTTTAGGCTGGCCTCAAAGTTGTTTCCATCAAGGCTGACCTTTGAACTCCTGATCTCCCTGTCTTCATTTCTTTGGTGCTGGGATTACAGGTGTACAACATAAATGAGCAAAAATAGTAAACTGGGGGTCGGGGTGGTTCACAACTTTAATCTCAGCACTCAGAAGGCAGAAGCAGGTGGGTCTCTGTGAGTTTGAGACCAGCCTGGTCTACAAAGTGAGTTATAGGACAGCCAGGGCTACACAGAGAAACCTTGTCTCAAAAAAAAAAAAAATAGATAGATAGATAGATAGATAGATAGAAGGAAGAAAGGAAAGAAGGAAAGAAGGAAGGAAGAGGATTCTTATTCTTTATGAGTACTTGCTTAAAGTACTATTTTAAGGGCTAGAAGAAGGCTTAGACTTTGAAAACACTTTACTCTTGCCAAGAGCCCAGCTTTAGTGCCCAGCACCATAACAACTGTCTACAACTGCAGTTCCAGAGGTTCTGATGCCCTCTTCTGGCCTCCACAGGCACTGCATGCATGTGGTGCAGACATACATATAAACAAAACACCTATACACATAAAATAAAAATAATTTCTAAAACACTATTTTAAGTATTTTTACTAATGAGAAATCTATGTTTGATGAATATTTACTCCTTCCTGGCCTTCAAAATCATCAGTAGGGACAGGTCTATATACCTCCTGACCACTAAACCAGCCAGAACTTCACTGCCTAGACTACCTGATACAAAATTGGCCACTGCACTGGAAGCCAGCTCATAGGTCTTGAGGGTTATACAAGCTAGCTTCTACTGTCTGGCTCTTGTAGCTGTGGACCCTTGAGCAAAGGAAGGTGCTTCTCTTAACTTCTGTTCTCCCTCTCTCAAAAAAATCCATACATTGGCTGCAGTATCATGGGAAGTCAGTGGGGGTGTTGACCCCATCTGTGTAGCATAGTAGTACACCAATGCCTCTCCTGAGTGTGGGAAATGACCTGGCCAACCCCACCCTGCTCCCTGATTCAGAGACTACTGTCTGGAAATCTCTGTTCACTTTGATCCACTTTCTTCTGAGGTCATAAAACACTGTGACCAAAAGCAACTCGGATGAGGAGGGAGATTGTGTGGCTCACACTCCCAGGCCACAATCCTTCATGGAGAGAAGTCAGGGCAGGAACTTAGACAGGAACTCAAAGCAGAAACCATGGAGGAGCACTGCCTGCTGGTTCATTCTCAGACTCATGCTTAGCCGGCCTTGTTAGAAAACTCAGGGCTATTTCATCAATCAACAAGACAATCCCCCACAGACACACCCACAAGCCAATCTGATTGGGCAACCTTTCCATTGAGAGTCTCTTCTCAAAAGACTGGAAACATTTAAAACTACAACACCATCTATCTCAGTTTCAGTTCTTATACCCAAGAGCGACTGATTAATGAGAGAAAAGCAAGGGTTAGCAGGGCAGGAAGTGGTTGGACAGTGAGGAGAGTGGGTTGTGGGAACAGCAGGGGAAGATGTACACACAATCTGTCTTGGTTTCCTCTTCCAACAACCCCAGAACACCTTCGCTGAACTCTGCATCAGTCAGGGGTCTAAGCTTGTGGAGTCTGATTGTTGACCTGGGGTTGCCTTCAGACTTCACATCCTGGTCCAATGAGTTATTGAAAGAGAATGTAGTAGATATTGCAAGATAGACGACTGCAAGTTCATAGAACCTGAGAGGCTACACAAGAAAAGGTACACTTGCCTACTCCCTCTGTACCCACCTGCTCCCTCTTACTCCCCACAACACCCATGGAACACGATGAGAATTGCTTTATCAGTCTCACAAACTCAGTCACACACCTACCCTAACCCTGGGTCCAGCCAGCTTTTCTTTAATGCTACTGAGATGCCACTGTAGAAAGTAGGACTTAAATTACCAATGTCAGTGGGAGTCAGAAAGAGCAGATCATAAGGTTAAGGGAGAGGGTTTTAGAACTTAGCATCATGCCTTCCAATATGTCAGCTACCATTCCTCTTTGTGAGCGATTTCAGGCTGGTCACTGAACCACTCTGAGTCTTTTTTTTTTTTTTTTGGTTTTTTGAGACAGGGTTTCTCTGTGTAGCCTTGGCTGTCCTGGAACTCACTCTGCAGACCAGGCTGGCCTCGAACTCAGAAATCCACCCGCCTCTGCCTCCCAAGTGCTGGGATTAAAGACGTGTGCCACCACTGCCTGGCCCACTCTGAGTCTTAATGTCCTCATTTGTCAAATTCTAACACTACTTGTCTCTTGGTATCAGGAGGCTGTAGCTACCTCCAGCACACTGCCTCCATGACAGGTGGTGAAGACAGTGATGGTGGATGAGGAAGAAGAGACAGGGAGACTGGTGAATGCCTTAGCATGTGTGTCTAGCTTACCTGGCCTGGTAAATAGGAAACTGTCTCCTGGCAAAAGCTGAGCCCTTTTTAAGTTAAACTAAATGAAAAATGCACATTAGCATTGTCTGTATTTGATCTTCACTGGCTCTTGGCTGGGGCCCCACACTGAGGCAATAGCTTCGCAAAGTTCTAAATAAAATAGCCGATTGATACAGGAAGGCCCTCCCCTGGCTCTGTGCCACCTACATCTTGATGAGATCATCAAAGGGTCCATGAGTCCAGCCCAGATGGGCCTCAGACACTGGCTGCAGTGAGCAGACCTCCCAGCTTAGCTCTCAGAAGGCCAGGCTGGATACCCTGGAAAGGCCAGCCCCTCTGACATGTGATTGCAACAGACAGACACGATTTGAATCTAAGCACTGGCATCTCGCTTGGCATTTGAGCGCCTTTCATGCTTCTGTTAGGTTGACAGTTGGGGAGCATGGCATATCCACCTGGAGCTAGCCGTAAGGCTAAGAGAGACACTAAGAAGAAGCCAAATCCATATATACCACAGGGTGACGTGTGCAACTCTTCCAGGGATGTGGGAAAGCTGTTGTATATGCACAATGCTTGTGAAAGGCCAACCAAGTAAGAAGGAGGCAACATGGTGTTAGAACTCTCAAGTCATGTGGTCATTCACAAATTGGCAGTGTTTAAGCCTCAACTGACCATTAATAACCTGGTCTTGTGGAACTAGGCAATAATTACAGAGATAGTGAAGAGGCAGGGGTGGGTGTGGGGTTAAATCTGACTCTGCCTCTCTCCAACTCTTTGGGCCTTCATTTCCCTCATAATGAATGACTACTTGGCATATGTCAGGGTTCACTCTGCATATACTGTGAAGAAATGGCAGATTAGTGAGGGTGGATCTGGTTACAAAAAGCACACACATGTACTGTGCCTCCTGCACCATCCACTCCCCAGTCAGACTCCAGCAGTTGTCCATGTCACTGTCATGGTTAAGATTAAATTACCAACTTGACACAGTCTGGAATCACCAAGGGAAAATGTCTCAATAAGAAATTGTCAGGATTGAGCTAGCCTGTGGTTGTGTCTGTGTGGGATGACCTTGATTGTGTTAGTTGACAGAGAAAGACCCAGTCCACAGTGGGTGGCACCACTCCTTGGGCTTGGGTCCTGGATTGTATGAGTGGAGAAAGTGAACTAAGCAATAGCATTCATGCATCCCTCTGCTCTTGACTGTGGACGTGACTGACTGCTAAAATTACCTTGGGCTGTCTTCAGTCTCATTAATAACCATTAATCACCCACTTCTGCATCTGACCTAAAATTCTTTAGACTACGGTACAAACTTTTAAAATGTCATCAAGTTAGGTGGAGGTGGCACACGCCTTTAATCTCAGAACTCAGGAGGCAGAAGCAGGTGGATATCTGCGAGTACAAGGCCAGTCTGATCTACAGAGCGAGTTCCAGAACAGTCAGAGGTACACAGAGAAAATCTGTCTTGAAAAACAAAACAAAACAAACAAAAAGAGTACCATCAATAGTATCTGAGGCCAACATCAAAGAACCACTTTGCTGTATGTCCCCATCTACCCAATATCCTCACCCATGTAATTGCAACAGCATTAATTTATGACTTCTTTTGTTCTGTGACCATTAAGAGCTTGGATAAACATGTCCATAATGGAATGTGTCATTCGGGGCAACCCAAATCCAAGTTCCCAGGCTATGGTCACCCATATTGGCACAGAGCATTCATGCTTCAAGTATCTGCATGCTTTCTTATGGCTACCAAGAACATTAATACCTTTATGCCGTGCCCTTTCCTGATACTCCATCCATCTGCCATGAGTTCATTTCGGACAGGATTTAGGGGGCTTAAAGGAAATCTCACACTGCTACAGCCATGGAACTGTGACTTCATGGGACATCCTGACAGCCAGAGGTCAGGATGCACAAGGCCAGGGCTGTGGGCTCTAAGCAAAGGTCAGGGCCACCTGAGCACTGGTCCATTCTGGGAGGCAGAGATGGTGGAAAGAAGGAAGGGTCTATTGTGTAGAGGGCCAGGAACAGCAGGCTTTGTGTCAGAATAGTAGAGAAATAACAGCCTGTTAGAAGAAGGGTAACAATAGCTACAGCAGCCTGGACTCATCCCTGAAGGAACAGAGAGGCAGCCTGGAAAGGCAGCAAGGACCAAGTCAGAGAAAAACCTCTGGATCCTGGAATAGTGTTAACATCTGTTCCTGAAGGCCTAAATTCCCAAGAGTGTTCATCTGTATTCCCTAAACCCTGTGCCAGAGACCTGAGCTGTCTCTGTCCGCAGACTGCTCCCTGCTTCTCTACATGCTCACCAAACCATACCCAACATTCACCAGTGACCAGCAGGGTGGTCTTGGGCAAGCTTCTTGCTGATTATCACATCCATACCTATAAAACAGGGATGCAGCAGCTCCTATTTCTGGTCACTGAGGAGCTGAAGGAGGTGTGCATATGATGCATGCACTGTGCCTGGTTTGGACATCCTTGCCCATGGCGTGGGGATTTCCCACCCATCGTTCTAGTTGTAATCTGCTGTGTCTCCAGACACATCGAGATCCTGCTATCTGGCCTTCCACAGCCTCTCCAGGTACTCCTAGTAGAAAATTTATACTCCTCTTTCCATTGCCAGGACTATGTTGTTGATGTTGATTATTCAACCTTTGACACCACCTCCCACATACATCTCATGGGGTCCTAAGTCTAGATAGGTGTACCTCAAGTTAAAGTCACACAATGATTTGCTTGAGTGCAGCTGTCTGGGGTCATGTAAAGCTTTCCCAGGGAGAAAGAAACCTGTAGCTGTGGAGACTATACCTGTGGGATGGCAGGCTGAAGGAGCCATGTCCAAAGTCTGGAGGATGGAGGTCTTGCTCTTATTTTGGACCCAGGATAAGTGAGTTTGCCGTAACCTTGTGCATTATGTGGACTTAGATCAGGCCATTCCTGTGTCCTAGTCTAAATTGGCTATCTTTCAGGAGACCTGATTGACTACTAGGAGCCCAGAGAGCAGATGGCTTGTATTTCTCCTGCTCTGGCTGTCCTCCATGCTTGGCCCACAACAGGACAGATGCAAGGCCTTTTGGCACAGAGCAGAGGTCCAGGAAATCGTTGTTGACGGATTGCATGATGTATGAGATCTACACACACTCTCTTTAGTTTGACAAGCTCCAGAGAAAAACAGAACTGTCCGTTCAGTGAGCCAGGGCGGCTAAACAGGATTGTATAACACAGGCAAATCCCAAACAGGGATTTTGAAATAACTCGTAGGGCTGAGCACAATGTGACTGAATGGGGAGCCCACTGACATCAAGGCCATTTCAAAAGGACTGCAGCCAGCTGATAAAAGAAGTACGCCAAAATCTAAGTATGAAGAAGTATTTTAATAGCTGAAACTCAAAATCATTGTACTCCTGGTTCCAGGATTCCTAAGAGGCATTTTTGGCCACCTCAGAAGGCAGGTTCACCCACCTGTAGTCTCGGGGCATCAATTTCGTCTGAGTGCTGACTCAGAGGAAAAGTGTAAACACGCCCAAGACCATGGCTGTGAGGAACATCCTCTCATCTATGCATCCGTCAACTGCGTTAGTTGGACAATTTGGGCTAAGGGAAGGGACAAATGTTGACTGTTTAAGCAGGAACATCCCAAGCTTGTAAGGAAAAGCACGCTGCATACATAGCATACAGAAGGCAGGGCTTCTGCCCGTGCACCTGCAACATTACATTTGTTTTGCCCGCAAACTATCAAGGATTCTGTCAGCAGGGGTGTTCCCTGAACAAGCAAAATGTTGGACAAAAGTCCTGAGTGTCCTGCGTCACCAGCTCAGTTCTCATGTGCCATCCCCTGGAGTCTTTGAGGGAAACGAAGTCTGGCTCCTGTCTCTGCCTATGGGTCAATTTCTTCAGGAATCACCGTAATCACAATGTCTTCGTTGCCCCGGCGGACAACCATGTTCAGGGTGTTCTCCTTTTTGATGACATCACTGACATCATTGGCAGTGACCACAGACTGTCCATTGATGCTGATGATGACGTCATTTTCCTTGAGCCCTCCACTGAAACGCAAAGGGAAACACACTGTTAATATTTCCATTCCTCGAAGTCATCAGGAAAGGCCCAGCTAAGAACCCAGAAGCCCAGAAAATGTGGGGGCTATAAGAAATGGTAGTGAACTCCGATGTAAATGACTTCAAGCAGAGAAGATGGCATTTCCTGTCAAGACTTTTTTTTTTTTTTTTTTTTTAGAGACAAATCAAAAATGTCCCTTGTAGAAATGCCTATGAAATCTGTGTGAAATATGATCAATTGTCCTCAGAGGGGACAAGGAAACACCAGGTCCTATGACCACAGCTAGTTTGCTCATAAATGGCCCTGTGATTTAGAAAGTGATTCCTCCGGGAATGTTGGATGCCTCTATTCAGAGACGACTCCTCTGTGCTGTGGCTAGAACTTTAATTCATACGTGACAGGATCACTATGCTACCAAAGTCCTCCTTGTTCTAATACAAAACTACAGACTTTTTCCACAAAGGGCCAGATGGGAAACAGCTTAAGCTTCACAGAGTATCTGGCCTCTGTGTCTTAGCTATTCAATTCTGCTGCAGCAGCATAAAAACTGCTCCAGACAAGATGTCATCTTGTCAGGGGACACGGCTGTGGTCTAATAAAACATGTGTGCATATTTGCACTTCAGAGAATTTACAATATCACAAAATCGTGTCATTTGGATTTCTTTTTCCAACCATAGAAATAATGCAAGAACTGATTTTTCTCAGCTCACAGCTCATCCACAAAGAGGCATCAGGCCAGGTCTGGCCCTAGGGCTTCATGTGCAGCTCCTCAGCACATTTTACTCTCTAGACGTCAGGGGGATCCAGGAAACAAGCCTACGTTCTGGCTGAACTACTTCTACTATTTTGATGTCATTGGGGTTGTTTCCCTATAAGTGTTGAAGGCTATGACTTCACTAGACACAAATACAACTACAGAAGGCTCTGCAAAGGATTGCTCCTGCTCTATCCACTCTCTCTGCAGCCAGACTTCCTATGGATTCCCAGCAAGCACATTTCCTATATGAAAGACCCCAGAGATGACCCAAGGGAAGAAACACCCTTCTGTGGACAAGCCCTGAGCCCAAGGCAGTCAGGAGCCCTGACTGATAGGAAGTGATGGGCCCACATGGTTATCTGAGCCAGCACAAAAAAGGACATTGCCCCCTGGCCAACAAACCACATAGATACCAGAAAAAGAGGGATAACTTCACACTCACGCTTCTGCCGGGGTGTCAGGAATTACTTCAATGATATATGCTCCAGAGAGCACATCCGGGAAGTCTCGGTGGCGGTCCTTCAGCTCTTTGGCTTTGCTGCTTAGGAGAAAATGTGCTTGTGTTAATATTAACTTCCCGAGGCCTTCTCAGGCTGACACTCGGGTCTCACCAAGTTCCCTTCTATTCTCAGCTTGACGTCTTCTGATCCTACTTGACCGTGACACATATAAAGGCTTTGGCACGGCCCAACATTCATTTATATGTTGTTCTGACACAACCTCAGTCCCTGCATTGCACCTTGTTTGAGATGTGATCTCTTGTTTGCTGCTGCATACACTAGGCTAGCCAGCCTGCGATAGAGATTCTCCTCTGCTGACCTCCCATCACCACAGAGAAAGCACTGGGACTATAGACGCATACTGCTATGCCTGGCTTTACACAGGTCCTGGGGATTTGAACTTAGATCCTCATACTAGCATTGTAAGCACTTTATCCACTGGGCCAGCTCCCTAGCCCTCAATTCTGTTTTAATGGCCTGCCTACCAGCATGAACAGTAGTACTCTGTATAACAGTCAGGGACTACTTTAAGCATCAGCACAGGACTGCTGCTGTGGCTGGTTGTCATTGCCGAAGTTGAGCCGTTCCTGGCTATACAGTAGGCACACCTCCACTGTTAACCTCATCCTGAAGGGGAGGGTACTGAGCACTTAGGAAGCTGAGAAGCATAGGAGCTTAGGGGAACCACCCAGGAAGCTTGTTCCATAGCCTAGCTTCCTTCCCCAGCACTCGTATCTCTTCTGCTTCCAAAGACAACCAGTGTGATTTCAGACTCAGCACACCACCTCATCCTCGGCAGCACTAAGAAAAGTACCGTTGTTCACAACCTGTGCAGAATGTCTTAATATTTTGACAATTGAATAAAACAGTACTATCAATACATCCTGCTCTCAAATGACTCAGATATGCCAGTCAATTCAGTTTCCTGTACTTCATGAAGGTCCCCCACCCACCCCCACCTCCTCTTCTGGTATGTCGTGAGCCTGGCAACCCCAAGCAGCAACTTCTACACTCAGGAAAACAAGTCCATCAGTACCCCGAGGCAGGGCCTGCCCCTGCATTCCTGCAGCCACAGCCCTAGCACTGTGCAGGGGAGGCGGGTGCTCCAGGCTGGGGCGGGCACTGGGGCGGGCACTAGGGCACTCCTGGAATGTGAGTTTCAACAGAATAAGAGCAGAGAGGCAAGCACAAAAGAGTGCAGGATAACCAGCCTTCTGATGCTCAGGCCTGCCTTCAGGGAGGAGGGCAGAGTCTTCCAGGTGGTCAGATACGCAAAAACAAAGAGGCCCAAGCCCACACCCCTCCCCTTCCCCAGTGTGACTTACGTTTAAGCAGAAACCGCAATGACTGAAGGAAATAGTTTCTCTTCGACAATGCCCACGAAGCCTTGTGAAGCCCAGGTTTGTATAAATATAGGTCAGACATTTGTATTTATATAGTTATGTGTCCTGTTTACCTACCTAGATGTGAGCGACATCATTCGGATCCCAATATACTTCTTCTTGGTGACAGCTTTCCCTGATGTGTCAACAAAGGCACACACACACAAAAAAAAGTAAGTCAGCCGAGTCCTCGGAGTGTGGGGACACAAGAGCCAGAGTTCTAACACTCCGCCTTGTAGCATGAACCAGAGCTGGTTACCTAAAAACTGTGGTTCAGTCCTGACCTGGATTCCAACTCTACAGTGAGGAATGTCTCTCACCTCAAAAAATAGTCAAAACCTATAGCATGACCCTTTGTTGCTAACTCTATGGGTGTCTAGAATGAGACTCTCTTTGTTCAGTCTCCACCACCTCCACCACTTTGGTAACATATTCACTCTCAGCTTGAGAGGCCTGGTCTTACAGACATCATCAGTCATCGTCCCCTCTCCCAAGTCCTCAAGGGGCAGCTAGGCCTCTGGTGTGAACCTGCAAAGGTCCCCAGAATGTTGAGCTTTAGTTAGTTACCTTTGGCCTGACGATCGTGGGACTCCGTCAAGAACTTTTTTATCTTATCGGATGGAATTGCGAAGGAGATGCCCGCCGTCACCTTCAAGGTATTAATCCCAATCACCTCACCATCCTGAAAAGCAAGGGGCATGGCTCACTACCTCCAGGAGGGTCAGAGGCAGGCACAAGCTGGAAGGAAGCAGAGAATCTATAGGACAGGAGTCTTTGAAATGCATTGCCAGGTATGGCACCCCACACCTGCAAGTCCAGCATTCTAGAGTAGCCAAGATAGGATCACTGTGAGATCCTAGCCAGCCTGAGCTACAGCTTGAGGCCTAGTTTCAAAACCAAAAGATTGAAAGGAAGATGCTATCTATCTTGACTGGTCATCCCACGCTCTACCCCACAAATGTGTACAATTAAAATAGTAATAAAAAAAATAAGCGTGGGCCGAGAAGACGGCAACATGGTTAAAGTGCCTGTTGTGCAAATGAAAGCACTGAGGTTGGGATCCCCGGAGCCAAATGTATGCTGGGTGTGTATGGTGACCTACCTGTAATTCCAGCCTCAGAGGCAGAGGTGGGATCCTGAGAGAGAAAGCTGGCTAGAGCAACCAGCTGTAGCACCTAGCTCAGCATTCAACTGAGAGACCCTGCCTCACTGAATAAGGGGAAAAGCAAATGAAGATGGTCCCTCATCAACCCCAGGCCTCCACAGGCACAAATACACACGTGCACAGGTAATACCCACCCCCTCCAGAGCACACACACATTTGGAGCCACATACATTGCAAACGCTCATATACACAGACACATGGGTGTGTGGGCGGGGGGAGGGTATTTGGGCTGTATCTGAGAACCAGGAGGCTGGAAGGAGAAGGGCCAGGGATATCGAAGAGAGACATTAGGGCATCTGGGTAGTGCCACCACACTCAGCTTTGGAAGGGACAAAGAAGCTCCAGGTGGAAGCTAATGGTTGCATATACGGATGATTTCAAAATCCACAACATTTTCTCTTTTCATAGAAAGGATGTTTCCAGAATCTCTGAATTGCTAAGGTGACTATCCACCCTTCCTTCCTCTCCTATTTCCAATGACTCTAGATGCTGGGTTGAGCAGCAGACCTTACGCCCAACAGCTGCCTCAGGGTATGGCAGGGGCAAGTAAAGATGTGGCTCTTCCCTAAGAAGTTTCTGGTGGCCTGATGCTGTACTGACAAAAGGACTCTGAGAACTGTCAGTATAAATTGTTCCTGGTGTGTGCTTTGTACATGTCAGTTCCTGACACCAAAGGGACCTAGCAGGATGTATCATTGGGTGGATTCAATCTGATATTCTCTCAAACAACCTCCAAGCTCTGGCACTCTGTGACCTGAAGCCTTCAACGTTATTACTGAAGGACTGAAGTCTAGGTTAAGTGAGACATCTGTGATCAGACAGGTGGCTCCCGTCACACCCACAGGCATTCAGGGAGAGTTTTGGCGTGGATCAGAGCCGGCTCATCTCCACCCAGTCACCCTCAAGGCTGAAGGTACCTGTCTGCAACTGGCAGTACTGTGGGGACTTTCAGTCTCCTTTCTGCCTAGACTGGGCTTGAAACTCCATAGCATCCACCTGTGGCTTGAAACACAAGAGTGGCCTCTGCTTCTAGAAAGGGCTGGTGGGGTGAGGTACAAAGAAACACTACCTTCCCATAGCTGACTATAAAGCTAACTGCTTGTTCTGACAAGCTCATATCCAAAGAGAAAGCAAAAACATGCATGCCCACAGACGAAACAAACACAGCATAGGTACTGAAAGGCCTTACCAGGTTTACTAAGGGACCTCCGGAGTTTCCATACTGAAACGGAAGAGAAAGGGAAAGGTTAGCTTTGTATCATACCACCACCTAATCGGTGTCTCTGCCCAGATTTCAAAGCACTGTAGAAGCAGCTGGCAGGGGGCTTCCCAGGCTTTGTCTCCGGTCACCTAATACTTAACTGAGAAAAAGGATCTTGACCATTTTCACAAAGCTTGGGATATGAAAGACCCCACTTTTACCTCCTCCTCGGATGACACTGGCTACCACTTGCTTCAGGACCCCTTAGTTCAACTCTGTACAGCTCCAAGTGGGACATTCACCCTAACGCCTAACACCAGAACATCACAGATGTTCTGGGAATTCATGCAGACTGCAAGAAGGTTCAGGAATAATATGAAGCCCAGGTTCCTAGTGAAAACTTGTCCCCATCCCAGCAGGTAGAGGGAGCAGAAGGCTCACATTGATGATAGCGTCTGTCTGAATGTATCCATATCGGAGTTCCGGAGCCCCAGCTCTTTGCCGCCTCGCTGGTGGTGCTGACGATCCCAGTGGTGACTGTGTTTTGCAGAGAAAAGGGGCTTCCAATGGCCACCACAAATTCTCCTGGTCGCAGCTCTGAGGAACGGCCAAGCAGCAGGACTGGCAGCTTCCCCTATAGGCCAAAGGGAGCCATTGCTGAATTGTAGCTTAGCAAGCTGGATAATACAAATACAGAGGACAAAGAGCAGTCTTGGTCCCCAGGGGCTGAGCTTGGGGTGGACACTCCTCTCCTGAGGGCCAAGCCCCTACCATAATCCACACACAGGCCATTAGCAAGTCAACGAAACATGAGACACTTGTACCAAGGAAAACGGGAAAAGGTAATAGACTGTTTCTAATCTCACATCTCGGAACTATCTGCACAGCTGGACAGAGAACATGGGGAAACAACCTAGGTTTAAGACTTAAAGATCAAAGTCCTAGACAGGGATCCTGAACCCGTGTGCCTTAGGGGAAGCAAGGAAACATGGGTCTACTTTCCTACATGCATAGCCTTCCTGAGACCTGGGATGCGAGGAGCCCTGAGGCAGAGACTCACACTGACTTTCTTGCTCACCCGGTTGGTGGTGAAGCACAAGGACAAGCAGAGGGGCTGGCAGCATCCAGGACCTAAATGGTGGACTGTCTCTCCTATGCACACTGGGAAAGTCCTTATCACTACACCTGCTCCCAGCGTAAGCAAGCTGAGGATTCAGCTGAAGACATGCCATCTCCCATGCCCTCTAGATACTAGACAGAGTCAGGAGCCCTAAATAACTCCCCATAACAAGATAGGACCATGGAGGTTGAAGGGCTGCGGAAAATGGCTGGAGGCTGCCTTCTTCCACTAAGATGGCCCCAAGGCCTGCTTTCTTCCTCCCACTAGCCCAGAAATCCTGAATTCTCTATGCATTGCTCATAGTGTCCAAAAAAAGCTAGTGTTGGCTGTCTGCTAAGGGAAACTCTTTACATTCATTCATCTTGAAAAAGAATAAGCAAGGGTGGAGGTGGGATGGTGGGATGGGTAGCCCAGACAAGAGAGTTTATCATCCCCTCTGCAAAGAGAACTGAACTGCTGATGCACTCAATTGTCTAGCAGACAAGGGAGGCTTCAGGCCCTGAATGACTTGAGATAGAACAGAGATTTAACTGTACTTATCTACTCCCCAGCACCATGACACAGATTTGAAACACACACACACACACACACACATACATACACACACGAACGCACATGCACACACACAGCCAATGAGACCAATACTGCCTAAGTAAACTCACGCAGGAAGACAGAGTGCAAGCTTTCACCAACTAGGAGGAGCCTGAGAAACCGCACCTCTTGACTCTCAGCTACCACACACCCCACAGAGCACCAGCCATCTGTGGCACAGGCTGGGGCCAGCCTGTCAAACTGACATTCTGCAGGACAAGCATGGGTTCTTCATCTGAGAAATGGGAATAAGACAGCCCACCAATCCCACTAGTCTCTTATGGTGATGATTTAGGAAAATGATGAATTAGGAGCCTGAATGGCTCTCTGGAAACAGCCTACTTGGCCAATGGATCAGCTATTTACTAGTATTCAAATCCCTGAAAATCCAACGAAGGATTCCAGCAACTGTGCTGTGACAAGCCAGGGTATGTCACATTTCCAGACACAGTTCCACACTGGCTATGACCCTTTCACTTTAAGGTCACCTGAGGCCGGAGCCTATGGTATTCCCTACACAGACCCACTCAGCATCCAATGGCACGCAGCAAGCTCAGCGCGACATGTTTATCCTGGGTGGGCGCCAACAGTCCCTGCCAGCAAGCTCTGCCAAGAATGACCTCAGCAATCACGGCAGGGTGGGGCAGAGTCTGGCTGCTGATGAGTGCTGGCCACACTGAGGGAGGCCCACCAGGACAGTACCATTCCTTTGGGCCTGGGGCTGGCTGAAGTCCTATCTTTGAAGCTTCGGGGTAACTGTGAAGGATAGGCAAGAGAGGTAGCCATGGCCTGCAGCAGGTCAGTCTGGACATCCAAGGAAGCAGAACTACACATATAAGAGTCAGGATTAGACATGGAACAGTGGGCCCAGCTACACAGTGGAGAATATATCAGGTCTGAGGTAAGATCCGATGTGAGAATCTTTATCAGCATCTGACTGTAACACCCACTGGCCACTAGCTACTGCCTCTGCCTGCTGGGAGGAGAGTCAGAGATGCAGGTTTTAAGTCCCACATCCCTTAGACAGCAGGGACATAACAACACCCTGTCCAGTGCTTTTGTCCCAAGCCTGAGCTCAGGCCCAGAGGATTCTAGGAAGGAGATAAATGTTTGGGAGAAAGCTGTATGGACAGACAGCAGAGACCTCTACAATGGCAGGAGGTAGAGGCCTCTATGCTATAGAACACTGAAAGGACATGCCAGGCTCAGGAACAATGATCTCATCCACTGTCACCAAGGTGCCCATATTGGGCTTAGACAAGGGGGATACATACCATTGATGAGAATTCATAGGGATGCCATGTGACTACCCTGTCACACCCCAGGTGGGCAGTCCCAATGAGCATGTCTCCTTAAATACATGTTATAAATCATGAAGGGTGATTATGAACACAAAACCTAAACAGGCAGACACATAATGGCAGGGTTAGGAGAGGGATATCACAGCCTAAATTCTCCACACATACGAAAGGAACAAACCCTTCCCTGCCAGATGACAAAGTGCTTTCAGAGCAATCTTGTGATTTGGGGGCACAACATCCCCCTAACACACACACACCATTTTACAGATATGGAAACTGAGGCTCAAGATGGAGGAGTTTCTCTCAGCCATAAGAAGCCTGGTTAAGCTGGAGAACCAGTTCCCAGCTACAGGCCTCCATCCCCATAAGGCAGGAATTCTAATTGTTGGACTCCAATTATAGACAGAAATCCCTGTATGGGGGGCGAGGGGTGAGGTGGTGCCGAGGTGGCGGCCAAGCCAGATCTACAGCTCCATGAGGTCAAGCTGCCTGAAGGGGCCCTTCTGGTGCTGGCTGCTGCGAGCCTTGCTCCCGGCAGGTGCTGGCTGGCTGTGAGCCTCAGGCTCACTAGCCTTACTTGGGTCCAAATGGGGCTCATTCTCAACCACAATCCTCACCCAGGCCTGTCTGCTCAGTAGCTAAGCTTTCACTGGCCAAATTCCTGCTCCAGTAATTGAGCTTTTAATTCTATTCCTGTCTAGACAGCCACACTCTTGGGGGGACAGAGGAGATGAAATATATGTACATGACTGGAAGGCAACGCCATGCTGCAGCCTTGACCTGTGGGCATCCTGCCACACTTCAGGGTCCCTGCTCTGTGTCCGCAGGCTGCTTCCCGTGTGCCCACATCAAAGCCGTCTCCAGGCTCCTGGCTGCAGACGCTCTGTCTGGGGCTCCCTTTGAAGCAATGCCAGACACAGGCCATCCAAGAGACCAACTCTTTTCCCAACAGCCATGTCCCACATCCCCCCATCCATCAACGCAAGCTCTCCTAAGAAGCAAACAGGACAAACATTGGTCCTGATAGTTGCAAAGGCTGAGGAGAAGGAAGGGACTACCGCTCCTGTTGTCCTCAATGCTGGGGAGACACAAAAAGACAGCTTGTGGGCATAATAAAGTCATGAGATGAAGTCAGGAAAAATGGCTTAGAAGCCCGTATCATAAAGCCAAGAAGGAGCCTCTACCAGGAGGGCCAGAAGCTTTTTAGGATGCAGGATATGCACAGTCAGTCTCTCACAGTGAGTTCTCACCAAGCTGAAGAGAAACAACAGCCTGAGAGGCCAGCAGAAGAGACAGCTATGAAGGAGGAAGATGTATAACCACCATATCTTCAGGGCACTGCCTGATGCAAAGGGGTATCATCAGAGTCATGAGAGAGACTAGAGAAAGAGAAGGATTCCTAGGGGCTGGGAAGATGGCTCAGCCAGGCAGCCAGATGACCTGAGTTCCACTCCTAGAAACCTAATTAAAAAAAAAAAAAAGTCATGTATGGTGCCACTACTCTAAGACGGGAGACAGAAACAGGAGATGCATCATCAGCTCAAGGTCCAGTTAGCCTGGATAATACATGCAAGGCAGTGGCAGAAACAAGAGAGATCTTCAACAAGGTGTGTCTTAAGTTTCTATTGCTGCGAAAAGACATCAGAACCCCAGCAACTCTCATTCATATATATATATATTAATTGGGGCTGGTTTACACTTTTGAGGTTTAGTCCATTATCATCATGGTGGGAAGCATGGCGGCATGTAGGCAGACATGGCGCTGGAGAAGGAGCTAAGATGGGCAGGCAGGAAGAAGAGAGAGACACCGGGCCTGACTTAGTATCTGAACCTCAAAACCCACCCCCTGTGACACACTCCTTCCAACAAGGCCACACCTACTCCACATCTCCAATAGTGACACTCTCCATGGGCCCATTTTCATTCAAACCACCACAAGGTGAAAGGTAAGAGCTGGCCCCAAAAAGTTGTCCCCTAATCTCCATATACATACTTGCATACATAGGCATAGGCACCTACATGCACGTGACCACACATGCACAATTTAAGAAAAAAAAAAAAAAAAAAAAAAGAACCATAATTTCAAAGTTGTAGATACAATGTCACCTGAGTAGGTAGAGAATGAGCCCAAGGGACAGTGTCAGTGGCCCTGGACATAGACTCCAGGTTTCCAGTGTCCACATAAATTATGAAATTTCAGCCAGAGGCTGGATGCTAATTGTGAAGTAGGTTGAGGGCTTGGTCCATAGAACGGTTCTAAGAAGGTCTTCCTAGTTGGTTAAATGATCACCACCACCACCCCAAGCAGGCTCAGGAGCTTCACTTTCAGGACAGAAAGTGAATCTGAGAAGGGACAGTCTCAACAAATTGTCTTCCCAGTGCGTAGCATAGGACTTCAAGGACCAGCATATCCAGTCCAGCTCTCCGGGTTTCCTGTCTGCTGGGCAGAACATGGATGAACCACCATGGCTCAAGAGTAAAGAAGAACAGAGTCCATCCTCTTGCTGCGGGCAACTGAGCACAGAATTGTCTATAATACTAAGCACAGAGTAATACTGTAAGGCTCTATCTGCCTCACATGCTAGGAACACTAAGCCAAATCCAAACGGACACAGTCATGTGTCTGAGGCGAGGGTTGTACCAGGACTGAGAAAAAGGAGAAGCACTTTCTGAGGTGGACTAAGAGTGGACTCATCCACTGAGGCCAGGCTTCAAAAGCTGAAAGACAAAATTAGGAACCAAGCACATCCTCCTCTCTACTCTGTCAACTTCAGTGTGCTCTCACAGTCAGAAGACAGCCACCACCACTCCAGACACCACACACAGACAAGGTGCCTGCTAGCAACATGACTCCTCAGAAGAACAGAGAGAGCCAGTAAGACAGAGAACCCAAGTTCCATCCCCATGAAAGGTCCCACAAGATCTGGGCTGCAACACGTGTCTCAGCTGAGTGAAGACACAGGTGATTGAGTGAGGCCTGGCCACAGGAGACAAGCTCACTCCTGGTTCACCTCACACAAGTGCGTCCTCCTGCTTTATTGCACAGGAATTGTGTCTGTGAGACGATGCAGATGCTCAGAGTACAAAGCTGACCAATGAGGAAAGGAATGATCTATGCACAGAGGGAGAAGACAGCACCCAGTGTGTAACAGAACAAAGCGATGACAGAGGACGTTAAGAACCATAACAGAGAGACTAGGTGAGCTCAATGGTAGTCTTACCTAGCACGTGGGAGACCTTATGTTTCTATCCCCAGCACAAGAAAATTAAAAAACAAAACCATCAGATGGACCAGCCAACAGGAGCTGGGCTAGTGGTTCTCAAGTAAAGGGCTGGCCTTGCTGTTTATCCCATGGTATCTTTTGGGGAATCTTCTTACTCTTAGCCAAGCCCTGGTAAGCTTGGCCTTGGCTTCAAGGTGTCATGTGCTGTAGGTTTCATTAGTGAACAGAAGATGAACTCTAAATTGCCAGAACTCCTCAGAGCAGGAAAGCTGAGCCCCTGCTAAAGGATGGCTCATTTGGGCTTGAGGTCCAACATCAAAGAAGCTGGTGCCAAAGAAAGATTAAGCAAAACATGTTCACATGCACACATACTTCTAGTGTGTTACATACTCACAGGAGAACCGGCATCTGGTTTGGGCAGAGTCCTGTGTTTTTAAAATTTTATTGTGTGTGTGTGGGGGGGGGGGGGGGTGAAAGGAAGGAGAGGGGGAAAGAAGAGAGAGAGAGAGAAGACAGAGAGAGAGAGAGAGAGAAGAGAGAGAGAGAGAGAGAGAGAGAGAGAGAGAGAGAGAGGCCATATATGATTTGTCAGAGGACATCTTTGTGGAGTCAGTTCCCTCCTTCTACCCTTAAATGGGCTCTGGAATCATACTCAGATCATTAGGCTTGTGTGACAAGTGCCGTTTCCCCACTGAGCTATCCCTCTGGTCCTGGGTCTTCTATTAACTCAGGCTGTTACTGGATTGATTTCCCTGGATTTTACTTTTACTTCCTCCAAGGATAAAGGAGTTGAGTCTAGAGTCAGTTATGATGGTTAGGGCTCTTTCCAGATGTGGCTGTTGCTAAAAATTCCATCAGCAGTAGTTAAATGGGTAAAATCAGAAAGGTAACGGGAACTTCAAATTGTATACGACTCTCCATGAGGTCTCAAGATCGCTGCAGCCTCTCAAGCATCACTTGGACAATGTCTGGAATTCATGAGGTGGCCGTTTGACCAGTCATCCTCCAGCAAGGACAGCAAAAAGCCAGGTCCCTTCACCAGCTCAGCTGCAGCTACCAGCCCATGCACTCACCTCATCCCCTGAAGTTTAAAGAGAGGAGCAATGAAATGAACCAAAAAAAAGTCAAAATGAAGGGAAAGAGGCCCATCTTTAAAAAAAAAAAAAAAAAACAACTAATGAGCCAAGTTCAATCATCTCTTTTTCTCCTTGGAGAAGTACGACAGGTTCCTCGGTTGCAAAAATATTTTTGTTGCTGAGCCTGCAGTTTTCTATATCCGCCAGCTGCCTGCCCGTCACACTCCTGTTTAGGGCTGGGGCTTTCAGGCTGGGCCTCATATTGGCTGAAATTTTCATCAAAGGCTAATGTTGCAGCCACTGGCTGCAACTCAACTGAGTGATTCAACATGCCTTCTGGAAACAGTTATGTCAACCGCTCGTTTTCTTTAAAACTATACAATAGGGGGAACTGTGTATTCCCCATACCCAGAAAGAAGAAAGCAGAGGAGGCTTGGGAAGTGGGGTGTTACCATACAAGAACTTGCCTAAAGGAGGGGAGCACGTTCTAGCATGTGACCAGCAAGGGTGGTAGAACCATGGGCTGTGAACTAGATAAGCCAGAGCTTTGCTGAGAACCAAGTATAGCATTTGCAGGGCAATGTGAAATAAAACATGGCCCCAGGTTCATAGGATCTTTTCTTTTTTTCTACATACTCTCTCCACATCTTAATGGTCTGTATTTACTTTGGTCCTTGAAGAAAAAAGAAATTCCCAGATTGGCAAGTGCAGACACCCTGTTGGTCTCAAAACCCAATGCTTGATCACCCAGCTATGTAATATCCACACTATACTAACTGGGGTAGAAAAGTAAAGCCTGGTATCTCTCCTTCCCAAGGTCCAATCTAGAGATGATGGATGACCTCATGGCTTTGGCATTTCAACTCTATGCAGGCATATGCTGGGTACCTAGGTCAGAGTAGAAGCTTTCCCTTGCCTGGTAATCCATGGGACATGCCATTAATTTGTCACTCCAAGCCTTGCATAACTCCCTGCCCTAAGCTCTGTGAAGTGTGACAGTAACCCCAATGCCCATGACTCTTTTAGGCACGGGATGTCTTCCAGGCATGGGATATAGTTACAATCACCATACAGACAAAGAAAGGGGACAGGCAAAGACAGAGGTCCCTGTAGCACAGTACTGGGAAGACCAGGAGCTATTCTGAGGAGGAATGAGGAGGAGGAAATCACCTGAGCCAAGGTTCCAAGCACACTGAGCACACACCATTGTCCCATTGAGAATCTAGGACAAGACACAAATTCAAAGATCAAATTGGGACAGTGGCCTCAGAGCATAGGACCTCTCTGAGCCCAGGGGTTATAAAAGCACAAATCAGGTGTGCATAAAGTCATCTGCCAAGTAGACCAAGAGTGAGATGCCTAGAATTTAGATTAAGAAGAGGCCATGAATGATGGCATGGTCAAGAGGAGAACCTTGTCAAAATCAAGGATGGCTGTGGTGAATGAAAAGATGAATGTAGGAGCTGAGAGGCTAGGGCAGGAGGGACCTGCTCATGAGATTGGTGTCATCAGCATCCTTTTCCCCACTGGACATGCTATTGGTGTCTAGGGATGCAGGACACTTGAGAAGCTGGTTGGAAGGGAGATGGAAGAAGTGAGAGCGATGGAGGGAGATGGGGGGAGAGGGAGAACGCAGGAGGCAAAAGAAGAGAAGGAATGTAAATATTGAAGTGCAACCTCCTTCCTCCTCACTGTTTATGAACACCACCATAATATTTAGTCTCCTGTGAGATATATCAAGAAATGTTCGCTATTTCAAATATCCCTCTTGTTCTGTTTTAGACCACAAAATGTCAACAGCTCTATATGGCACCCACAGGAAAAGAAACAGGATGTTGGTCAAATCTTCTATATGCATCCACTCGTTTGACCACCGACCTCAGCATGGCTGCTGTGGCCGTGTCCCCGTCATGGAGGATGCTCAATAAATATTTAGAAAAATCAATGAACAAGCTTAGAAGACCCATTAGACATTTAGCAAGGGAGTGGGAGTGAGAGTAGGGCAATTCTGACATTAGCTAAAGCCTAGCATTTTGGCCATGATAACTGACCCGAAATGCCTTTATATTGCAATTATCTTTAAAGTGTTCTTGCTCTGAGGTTTCAGTGTCATGTTTTAACTAGTGTCATGTCAATTAGTGGGTTTAGTAAAACAATCAGTCGAACAATCAGTCCTCAATCCACCACAAGGTCTTACCTTTCCATTACCATAGAGGTCTGGAGGATTTAGTAATCACTTAGGGGAAACTGTGTTCTAGGTCCAGACAAATAAGAACCCTTTTCATTTTGAGTCTCTCAGGAAACTGAGTGCCTAGAAGGCCTTGGAAGTCCCCAGAGGAAGAGCAGGCCAGCAAGGTGCTCAGACAATACAAAGAGATAGCAGCTAACTAGAAACGCTGGCCTTGTGATTTAGAAGTTATCATAAACTCGCTAGAAAATGCCTGTTTGTACATAGTCCAAGAAACAGATAATCCAGGCATGGGCAGAAAAGGAGAATTAAGAAGCTTCACCCATCATTTCCCACTCATCCCAAGGCTGGCTCAAGGCATCTCATCTCATCCTGATCATCCCTTCTGCTGATAAGCTCTCGGCCCACACCATTTATGAAAGCCTTCTAGCCTTGGACAGGTTTTTGCCATATTCCCCTTTGTCTCCTTCGCTCCATTTCACTCCTGTCTTGTACACTAATCTTCAGCTCCATGGCTGGTGCCCACTACTGCTACATGTGCAAAAATATGTGTATATGTGTATATGTAAAGCTGGTTGAAGCTTTGCTCCATCCACTTAATGTGTGTATGTACATATATATGGAAAGTGATTGGAGCTTGTTGAAACTTGCTTCATCCACCATGTATGCACGAGCATACTTGATTTTCCTCGCCCGTTTTGGCAGCCCCAGGGAGCTTCTTGCCAGCCCCACAGAATCAAGCTTTGTTTCATCAGAGAAAAGTGTTGAGTGATCAATCATCAACTCTACACCCCACCTCGGTTTACCTGGATATCTAAGCAGACCTAACGATGGCTGGCCAAGACAGGTGTTCAACAGGCACATATGACACAAGCAAACGAAAGGGGGCTTAAAGTTGAATAGTAACCTGGAAAACATCTTGTAATTCTAGTAAATTCCTGTTTACCAACACCGCACAGAAATGACAGACTTAAATGTCTCTCTCTACTCAGTGCGGCAAAACCAAAGCCTCATTTCCACAGAGGCAAACTCTTCCCAGAAGAAAGATAAATGAAGTCAGCTTCATCATCCACACTTCTGGTCCCTTGGTGCTTCACTGAGCTTTGTGCTTTTTCTCACATTCTTCCCAGACACTTGCCACTCCCTGAGAATAAGGTTTCTATCTGTCTCTAATGCTGGTAAAGTCTCACTATGAAGCACTGGAAACCAAATGTCTGGCTTCCCTTGCCATATGGTCTCCAGGCCAAGTATGCAACTTCTTTGGAACAGAATGAAAGCAGCCATACGCTGTATAAATGAGCAGGCATGGGTGTGTTCTGATAAAATTGTTTACAAAAAAAGATGGGGGTCAGATATGGACAAGAGGCTACCATGGCCAATCTAAACTAACACAGACATGCTCACAACAGTCAAATAAGTCCCTTTCTGTCCCCCCTAGATGAGAAAGACATGAGAGACTCCCATTGACCTGAGACTTGCTTTGCCTGAACCATCATATCCTCTTTCTGATTCCCTGCAAAGGGTGCCAAAGAGGAAAAAGGCATTGCCATATTAAGAGAAAAATAGAGCCAAAGAATTTCCTCAACCATCAACGAAGTTCTTGAAATGGGGCCAGAGAACACACAGGGCTCCAGTTCTGAATTTGGGGAAGTGAAATATTTTCACATGCCAAAATGACTACAGTCAGAACAATAAGGAGCCATGCAGCCATTCGCTTCTGGACTGAGGACTTGCACTGCAGAATAAAAGCCACTTTCCACGTCCCTGTTTGCATTCTTCTTCATGAAATATTGATGCTCACCTCCCTACAAAAAAAGGTAAAAATCAATCTGGTAATAGGAGCTTTGCACATCAACAGAATCTGTGGCATCTGCAGTAGAAGCCCTCCTAGTTCTGAGAGAGAAGACCACAAAAAGTACAGCAAGAGGAAGCACAGGAAAGCATCCAAAATGGACATCACAAAAGCCAGATGGAATTCACAAGCAGATAGGAAGTTTGGGAGTGAGTACCTACTCCAGGCTCCAGCCTGCTTTACGGGAAGAGGACAACAGCCAGAGGATAGCACAGGCTTTGGTTATCTGATTTGCTTCTGGAAGAGCCCAGGGCTTAGTCAGCATCCCTGCCAGTTAAGTGGCCTGAGGAGAACCCAAGTGAGTCACCCCAGTGGCCGGCCACCAGAGGCTGACTCTCCACATACAGGGCCAAGTTATGGGAGGTTTAGATATGAAAGCCCCAGTCAAACACCCCCCAAGTGACCCTGCTCTGAACTCCATGGTGAAGCATCAGACTTCAGGCCCTCTCAGCAGGCACAGCAGTAAGAGGACCCTTTGTGAACAAAAACAACGGTTCCCGAGGCTATGCCGAAGCCACTTCAAACAGGTCTGTGAGACTGGTGGGCCAAAGGTGGCCAGGCACCTACCTACAGTGGTAGGCCTGAGGGGAGAAAGAAAACCACCGCAAGCCTGGATAAAGGTTGTGTCCAAATATTTACCTGGTGGTTGGCGTCAGGGAAAAGAACCCACAGGAAGTCTCCTTGCTTCCTCAGCACTCCGAGGTACCAAGACCACAAGCTCAGTGTAGCCCTGGCTCAGGCTGTATCTGGCCAAAGCCAACAATGGGAGACTAGAGTGCACAGCCTGCCTGCTGCACAGTCCTCTTCATCTGAAGCTGGATCAGAGGAGCGAAGTACTAGCCATGATATCTCTCTCTCTCCTTTCTCTCTCTCTCTCTCTTCTCTCTCTCTCTCTCTCCCTCCCTCCTCCCTCCCTCCCTCCTCCCTCCCTCTCTCTCTTAATCCCTCACACTGGGGAGCTGTGGGCCTGGCCAATCTCTGAGCAGATGCTGTTGTCTCCATCAGGATTTCGATTGTTTGTGGTCTAAACCACGACCAAAAGCAAGTTGGGAAGGAAACGGTTTATTTGGCTTACACTTCCCTATCACTGTCCATCATCGAAGGAAGTCAGGACAGAAACTCACTCAGGGGAGGAACCTGGAGGCAGGAGCTGATGCAGAGGCCCATAGAGGATGCTACTTACTAGCTTATTCCTCATGGCTTGCTCAGCCTGCTTATAGAACCCAGGCCATCAGCTTGGGGACAGCGCCATCCACAATGGGCTGGGCCTTCCTCCATCAATCACTAATTAAGAAAATGCCTTACAGATGGATCTTATGGAGGTATTTTCTCAAATAAGATTCCCTACTTCCAGATAATTCTAGTTTTTATGTCAACTTGACCTAAAACTGGCTACATAGCTGTCCAGTACCCATGACCTGACCTGAAGGCCAAAAGAAATGTGTCCTTTATACTCTAGCAGATGACATGGAATCTGAACACAGATGAGGAGCTGAGGAGATGGCTCAGTCAGTGAAGGGCTTCCTGCACAAGCTTGAGGACCTAAGTTTGATTCTCTGAACCCACAAAGAAGCCAGGCACACCGGTGATCCCAGCATGGGAGGCAGAGCTAAAGGGAGCCTTGGAGCTTGCTGGCCAGCCACTCTAACCACAACAATAACCTCCAGGTTTGCAAGTGACCGTGTCTCAAAGAATAAGGTGGAAAGCAGCTGTCAACAACAGAGAGAGACAGACAACAGACAGACACAGAGACAGAGATAGAGAACTCAAAATCAAGGATGCTGCAGGTCACGTGCCTGAAATCCTAGGTATTTAAGGAGCTGAAATAGGAAGATTACATGAGCTCCAACAGTTTGAGGCTATTCCGAACAGCATATTAACACACACACAAGCAACACACACACCCCACACACCCACACACCACACACACAACACATACACACATCTAAAAATAATGAAAAAATTAAACAGCAACAAATTCTTATTTAAATGAAGAAGGAGGGCAAATACAGAATGTATGGAGTTTCAAGTCTTGTCCCTCTTGTGATGGGGGTGGGGGAGGTTAAGAAGGACTTAGATGTGGGAAACTACTTTATGCAGTGAGTCAGGCAAAGAGGGATGTCCCTGGGGTCTAAAGCAGGATGTGACTGCATCCCTGAAGAACAAGGGAAGGCCAGGAAGAAAAACCGCTCTAAGCCTGGGGGAGCTGTGCAGAGATGGTAAGGAGGAGGAGGAGGAGGAGGAGGAGGAGGAGGAGGAGGAGGAGGAGGAGGAGGAGGGAAGGGCTCCAGATCAAGCCAGGTGAAGGAAGGAGGTGTCAGGACACTCTGAAATAGTGGCTCTCAATCTTCCTAATGCTACAACCCTTTAATACACTTCCTCATGGTGTGGTGACTCCTAACCATAAAGTCATTTCACTGCTACTTCATAATTGTAATTTTGCTACTGTTATGAATCCTAATGTAAATATCTGCTATGCAACCCCCAAGGGGGTTACAAACCCATAGGTTGAGAATGGCTGCTCTGAAAGAAAGGGTTTCCATAGCATAGGTGGGGCAGCATCTGGAGGAATCAGTACAACAGCTGGAAAAACAGCTGTGTGACCAAATTTCCCCTGTACTTTCTTAACACTTGCCCATATTTCTGCCCATGCCCTGTTCCAGACTCAAGACACCAGGTTGACATTTAACATTTCCTCCATCACTTGTAGCTCTATCCTCCTCTTAAACTGCTCAGGGGAAAGAAAAAAAAAAGACAAAAACTGTCTTTGGATTAAAGTTAAAAATATTCTGTACACATGGCCAGTGGCTCGTGTTAAACACATTTGGAAGTAGTTTGTATCCCAAGCTGAACTAGTTTGCCCTCAAAGCTGCTTTCCATTAAAATATTTACATGTGTGAGCCCCACCCCACCCCCACCTCCAGACACTACTGATTCCACTGAGGACCCTTAGTTTCAGCTCTAGGACAGGAGAATCCCATGAGGCTAAAGGGAAGATCCATAGGGGTCATCCTCTCTCCTCCAGGGGGCAGGACAGGAATCCGGACCACAGAAGGCTACCCCATGTGAGCCTTTCCCACTGAGCTCTTCAGGGTCTCCAAATGCAACAGGCAGAGTGAGTGCACATGTGTCAGCTCAGCAGAGAGAAACAAAAGAGAGGCTTTTGGTCACAAGCCCAGAAAGCTCTCTGGCAACTGCAAGCCAAGCAGCTTCAAGCCCTTAGAGATGTGCAGCATCTTTGTGAGAGGGAGGAAGTGAAGGCACTTGGGAAGGGCCTGCTCTGTGGCGGTGACTACAGAGGCCTTACACGCTGTGTCCTTTCCATGAGCAGAGTCCATCAGCGGTTTGCAATTTTAAGGGCAGCCTGCGCTCACCAAACTTGGGCCATGTGGTTTGAGGCACTGTGGTGTGGAAACCCCCACCCACCCATCCAAAGCTGTCCAATGGTGGATCTGCCCAAAGAAAAGATGGCTGGTGCTCTCAGAGAAAAAAAGAACAAAAGAATAAAAAAAGAGGGGAGGATAAAAATCAAGAGAACAAGATGTCCATTGCATCTTCCATTTCATGAAAAAAAAGGACAGTTTCAGTGTGAGTCACAGACAACTCAAGCAAACTCATCTGATAGAAAACTGGGCCTAGATGACCAACCCCTGAATTAGTCACTGGGCTTAAGCCCCTGATCTTCCTGCCTTCACATCCCCGCCTCCCTCAAACGTTAGGACTGTAGGATGCACCACCACACCCACAATCCCAGTTTGTCTTCCCTGACCTGTTCCTTTGTTGATGCCCCTAAAACAACACAACACCAAGCAAGCGCCTAACCCATCACTGCCCACCACACACCTTGATCACATCACACACTACGGGGTAAATTCTGCTAGAACACAATTCACCTGGGTGGCCAGCCTCTTCCTTCCAAATCAAGCATTGTTATAAGCCAGACTTTTCCTACAATAACTCTCATCAGGACAGGGACAAACAGAAAAGAGGAGCGGAGGTTGAGGGGGGCAGTTAGTTGGCAGAAATCAGGCTTTGATGTGGGTGTCTGCATGTAATAGCCTTTCATTTCCAATTCCATTTTCAAAAGCCACATCGGTTCAATTTTACATTTCCAAACATGGTGGTGGGGTTCGTGCAGCACATGTCAAATAGCAGGCTTCTGGTTAAAGAGCTAGGCTCATGGGGATTGCCTGAGGCCCTTCACATCGCTCCTCTGTTGAGAGCCTTCACATTTCGCCTGAATATGCCAGAGGTGACATGAGGCTCCTCCTGTCTCCACATTGGCTCAAAATCAGAAAAGAATATCCCTGGACTGGAAGCAATCACGTGGTATGCACCCACGCATTCCAAACATGAAATTACTTGAGGAGACAGCTCACAAACCACACAGGCCAGGGCCCTGCCTGCAGATGGCCAGGAGGCCCCAGTGCTGGCTGTCTTCCAGGAACTGAGTCTGAAGGTCCTACATGTGGTCACTGGTTGTGCTATTCTGGCCAACCTCCTTCCGGTGCTACCACTGAATTCTAGACACCTTGCTAGCAGCATTCCTAAATGGGGACATGCCAACCTTTCCATGGGCTATTTAAGGTCGTGCTATTCCATCGCATGTAAAGGCCAGGGTCTGTCCCTGTGCTAATGGCTACGGAGTTGGATACCTGGAATCTGCAGCCTGGCTCTGAGGAGGCTAAAGGGTGATAAGATGGAGGAGTGGTCTCTGAGCATTCTTTCTTCTTTTATAAAATGGGGATAACACGGCTACTCTGTATACTAGAGAACAGTTAGAGGTGAAGTCAGAGCCTGGACCAACTGTCTTGGTACCAATAAACACATTTAGAAAGATGAGCTGTTGATAGAAATTTCACAGTAACTTAGCAGAAATAACACACAACTGTGACCTCACTAAAGTCAGTCACGGCATGGGCACAGAGCCTGCGTCTACAACCTTCAGTCCCAGCCCTCACCACCCCAGCCTCTAAGGTAAGGCAACAAGCCAGGGATGGAGGAGGTTCTGAAAGCCTGCCTGGTGCTATTTTAAAATGGATAAAAGGACCCAGAATTCTACTGCCCCAAAAGTACCCTAAGCTTTCTCCATCCAATAGCTGGAACACACAGTAAGACTTCACACCTAGCTGACTTCATAGCTCACAGTCAGATGAGAAGCAAGCAAGAGCTTCCCAAGAAAATGCTACACTTCATTACCCGCCCCACCCATGTCTGTTTCTGCACTGACCACAAAATTCCCACTGACCCTTCTACCTTCCATCTGAAGGGATTTCAAATGACAGGAAGAAAACAGAAACTCCAATCTCACCAAAAGTGCAAACAGACATCACATCGCCATGTGATCTGTATGAGGTGGGCTGGGAACTTTTGCAGGTGATCCAGTAAGAACTGTATATAGTTTCAGGCATGATAAGCCTTGCTAAACAAGTGTGGGAGATGTGGCTGAGGGCTTGGCTACCTCTCACAAAACACTTGTTTGATCCACAATACTGTGTAAATCTGGCTTGGACCCACATATTCATAATACTCATATGGTAGAGGCAGGGGAGCCAAAGGTTCAAAGCCACCCACAGATTATAAATGTGTTTGAAGGCAACCTGTGCTACATGAGACCTAAAACAATAAAATAAAAAATAAAAATATATAAAAACAAACAAACAAGCCGGGCGGTGGTGGCGCACGCCTTTAATCCCAGCACTTGGGAGGCAGAGGCAGGCGGATTTCTGAGTTCAAGGCCAGCCTGGTCTACAGAATGAGTTCCAGGACAGCCAGGACTATACAGAGAAACCCTGTCTCGAAAAATCAAAAGAAAACAAACAAACAAACTCTTAACAAGGAGCTCAGAAATGACTCAGCGGTTAAGAGAGCATACTACTTTTCCAGAGACCCAGTGTCCAGTGGCTTATAACCCTGTAACCCCAGTCAAGGGTATCCAACATCTCTGTGTATATACCCACTTACAAACACAACACACCGTTAAAAATACTTTTTAAAAACTCTTTTTAAAGTCCATTCTGTAGCCACAGAGAACCCAGGTCACCTCAGTGGAGACAAACATAACTTTGAAATAGATGCTTCATCATCCAGAATAGGAGTTTCCATTCTTACCAGCTACCCATTAACTCTTTGTAGCCTGTTGTTTTATAAAGATAAAATGCTACTTTAAAAACCTCTGATCTGAAAGCCAGCTTCTTCCAAGGACTTCCATCCCTCCTCCTCCCTTCCTCTTCCTCTTTGCCCCTTCCCCCTCCCTCCTCCCCTGCTCAAGTCGCCCCTCTTTGATGAGACCTGTCAGGCCCTGCAGCTTCTGTGTTGTTGTTGAATGCTCCCTGGGTACCAGGGAGCTCTGATGTCCTCACCACCTCCACCCCACCTTCTGAGAGCTGGGCACTACCGGCCCAGAAGGCACTGGGCCTCAGATTCGTCTCACCTGGTGGTCGATCTTGATGAGCGCAATGTCTGCCTTCTCATCCACATCCTTGATTTTGGCTTCATAGGTAGCTCCATTCTTCAGCTCAACCTTGACCCGGTTTTTGTTGGTCACCACGTGAGCATTTGTCACGATCAGTCCATCCTCCGACACGATGAATCCTGACCCACTGGCCACTGGCACCTCCCTTTTCGAGAAAGGAAGCCTGAAACAGACATTAGTGAGCTTGAGTTCATTTGCATACACAAGTAAAGGACTCTGCGAGAGCAACTCACACAGGTCGTCGAGCGAGCATTTAACGTCTTAAAAATAACACTGTGCTACTTTTTGGAATGCATCAAAAAGATTCCACTTAGGAAATATTCCCTGGGAATCACTTCAGAGCTAGAAGTTATTAAACCGCTTGAAGGGCCAAGATTATAGGTCTAAATAGGGAACTTTCCCTAAGGCAGAGAACTCGATCGTAACACAGGAATCTGCCCAGTGACGTTCCTGACACTTTAATGTGCTTCAAAAGTAGCTCTGGTGCTATTTATTAGTGAGGGAAAAGGAAGGCCTCTTTACTTGCGATATAGTTCAATGTGAACCACAGCAGGGGCGATCTTCTCCACCACATCAGCAATAAAGTTGTACTTATGACGCAAACTGTTGGGATCTTCCTGCCCTGAGGACAAAGGCAGAGATGAGACAGTTTAGTGCTACTGAGTCTGAGCTGAGGCCTGGAGCAAGATATGGGATAGAGGGAGCCAAAACACATTAAAGCATCAACACACGCTTACATACATGTATACTCACTCAAGCACACAAACTCGTACATGCACTTCCATATATATGTGTGTACTCATATGTATAGAACATACATGAGCATATGAACACATATACACATGTAATCGTACATAACAAACATATACACACATACACACACACTCTCGAATGCATGAGCCTCTCTGTGAAAGGGAAACAATCTCCCTAGGCTCTGGGCTATGAGTAAGAACTGGGACCTTTGCAGTCCTCTTGTGTCCCATCACAGCTGCATGTTCCCAGATTCCCCCAAAAGTTCCAGGGCATCTGTGGATTATTCCTGTTCCATCAGGGTCTGCAGTACTCCAACTGGACACACAACTGGACACAGGGACATGCAGGGACCAGCTTCTTATGCTGGAAGGAAGGGGGCCTCCATCTGCCCAGTTCCTCAGCTTAAGCTGATTGATAGAGCCATGAAATCTGATCTCTCTTCCCATGGTGTGATCATATTCTCAAGTTCGAGGGGAAAAAAAAAACTGCAACTTTTAGGGAGACAAACTAACTTGACAAATTCATGGCAGAAACACCTTAATATGTCTGCTTTCAAAACCTTTTAATTTTCTAGTTTGTGGCAGACTTTGAAAATAAGCATTGTTACTATATTATATTTGGGGAAACTGAGGCCAGGATTTCTCTATGGATACTAAGAGGTCTTAATAATGAACTTAAATAACAGGAAAATCTGGCATCTGTCCCCAACTCTGTGGTTTCATTCAATGCACAGCTTTTCCACTTCTGCATCAGCATCACACAGAGCTGCTCCTGCACCAGTTACCTTCTGTTGCTGCGAAAAGACGCCATGACCAAGGCAACTTATAGACGGAAACCTGTATTTGGGCTTACACTCCAGGGAGATAAGAGTCCTTTATGTGGTGGGGACAGAAACAGGAAACTGAGAGCTCACATCCTTAACCACAAGTACAAACCAGAGAGAGCTAACAGAGTGCTGAGAAGCTTTTCATCTCAAAGCCTACCCCAGTGACATACTTCCTCCAGCAAGCCCATACCACCTAAACCTTCCCAAGCAGAGCCAGCAACAGGGAACAAAGTGCTAAATACCAGAGCATATGGGATGGGGGTGGGGCTTCATTTAAACCACCACAGTTCTCCCAGGTCCCTAGGTAATTGTGATTAATAGGTGTGTCCCCTTGAACACCCAAATAAAAGATGGAACTAACTATGGGAGTGGAAACGTTCCTCCTGAACAGAGTCTGGCAAACATCACTGAGAGACAGCTGTAAACAAGTGTATCTGGGCTTCCTGGGACAAGAACCAAGTGGAGGTTTAACTCCAGCTGGCCAGCAACCAGAGGGCACGTGGTATTCTGAAACCACCAGCTGCGAGACTCCTGCCTTGAAGATTAACTAACTCACTTCTTCTTTCTGATTTGCTGAATTAGGCTTAAGATGATCTGCCCACACCGGGGTGAACATAAATATGGGATTTTCAGGCTCAAATGAGAAGCAGGTACCTTTCTCAGACAGAGTAGGGAGAGTAGCTCCAATGTCTGTCCAGGAAAGCTACAAGAAGGATCTGGCCTAGGCACATGAAGGCCTGAGACCCATCCTCACTCCACAGGTTAGTCTCCATTTCCTCACCAGCAAATGGGGCCTTTGTCTCCAGGATGAGTTGTGTGTGTGATCTGCTTACGGTTTGATTCCTGACTGGAACTATCAGCATGATAGGAGGTATCAAAACAATGACTATGTGGCTCTGGGATGGGTACAGAGCTCTCCCATTGGCGAGTAGGGGCAGGGAAGAGGACAGTGACAAGCTAGCTGCTGACTTCCATTGCTGTCACCTAGTAGACATTCACAGAGAAACTAAACACAAACAACTAAGCACAGAAATGCCCACTAATTGCTCAAAGATGGACAAAACATCAACCCAAAGAGAAGAGATGTGTGATTTCTGCACCTGTAGTTTCAAAGCATCTTTAGATGTAAAGGCAGCATGGTTGGGGGCCCGTCCCTGCTTCATTTAACTGGAGGGAGTGACTGTTACAGTCTACTTGTGTCTACAGACACCCTGGTGGCCCTCCTTCTGACCTTATAGAATGGTCAACCCAGACAGAGACACCCACTCCAAAGGTGAAGCCAGGCTGGCTCTGCCAAACCCAGGGAATGCAGAGAGATGGAGGTTGCTGCATCCAGAGCCCTCCTCAAGGGAAGAACACCAAACAGTAGCGCTGACCTCTGATGGTCACTGATGGCTCTGGGCACTGCACTCACTATTGTGTAGCCTCAGTCGCGTCACCAGACTCTACTCCTCTACGCTTAATCCCTGATCAGAAAAGAATGTGAGGATAAGAGCACAGAGCTCAGTGCTTGCTTTACAGGATGAGAATGTAAAGCCCATCCCAGAGTACACCTGACGAAGCCACAGAGTATAGTTAAGAAGAGGAGGGCTGGTCAGAAGGAGACTCTAGGCAGATGTGAACGCTTCAGACATCAATGAAACAACAGGGATAGAAGGGAGGCAGAGGTACAACCTATGCAAACTCAAGTGGCTCTGGAGCTTCCGACAGCATCACTAATAGCCACTCCTGTACTGGCTGATGGGTAGAGCTTGTGAGAACAAGCTCACTTTTCTGATCACAACCTGCACTCTTTCACGGCTCACAAAGTTACCCCCCACAGCTTTGCAGAAGAGGCCAGAGGTTGGGTCAGTACGTGATCTAGCCCCAACTGCAACCCAGATGGGCACTCGACCGCAATGGAGAGACCTATCAGAAGGCAAGTCCAGCACACCCTAAGGAGCGTGACCCCATCCCCGACTCCCCACTCCCCATCCCACCTTGCTCCCTTAGCCTGGAAGTTACAAAGATGAAAGACTGTGGAGCTGAGACTGGCCCTTCCTAATTAATGCATGGCTATACAGAGCACAAAGCTGGAACTGGCTGCCCTGTAGTAATGGCCCACATACAATGAGGCAAGAGAGAAAATTAGGATCATGGAGGCTAGAAAGAAAAACATAAACACTGCCTTTATTTGCAAATGATATGATGGTCCTTCTAGACAACTCTTAGGAATATAAAAATAAAATACCAGGATACGTGAGTTTAGTGGTGCCGTAGGAAAACAGGTCAATATACAGAATCCATTAGATTTTGTATATTTAGCAATAAACAATTACAGAAAAAAAAAAAAAAAAAAAAAAAAAACAACCTTACAAATACCATAATGACATCAAAAGTATTTTAAAAAAAATACTTGGGAAAAATATTAACAAGGTTGTGTAAGAACTGTCCCTTGAACACTCCAAAACAAGTGTCCAAGCAAATTAAATGAGACTTAGATAAATGCAGAAAAATACCAGACTTGCAGTTTCAGGCTCGGTGTTGCTAAGTTTTCCATTCCCCCCAACCCCCCGACACAGTGGATGTGTCGATTAAAACACACTTCCATAGGAAACCTTAGGGGTTTTAGTAGAAAATGATAACCTACTTCTAAAATGTATGTCGACATTAAAGACTGGTATTATACATAGTGAGTCTCAGACAGGAAACACTGAATGACTTACAACGGGACTTCATTTTTAAACAAAAATAATCTAAATAACCAGAATTAGCAAGCGGAAAGATGAGTCACAGCAATTTACAGAGATAAATCTGTCCACTTGGCTAATAAATATTTAGTATTACTGATTTTAACACAACAAATGGCCCATTAAGTACAGCCAACAATTTCTTATAGCTTTATGAGCTCATGGCTGCCAGAATTCAATCCCAAGAACCAAATGGCCTGTCTTTCTCCGTTATAAACTAATAGGCACACCACTTCGTAAATGTCGAACCCTTAGAACTCATCATCTTTGGGGGTTTACAGACAGTATTATTAACCTCTTTCTTTTATTTCTTTTGTTTTTCTTTTTTTCAGACAAGGTCTCTCTACATAGCCATGGCTGTCCTGGAACTCACTGTGTAGACCAAGCTGACCTCGAACTCACAGAGATATGGTTTCTTCTGCCTCCTGAGGGCTGAGATTAAAGGTGTGCACCATTTAAACCACCATTTGTTTCTTTTCTTTCCTTTTTTTAATTAACCACTTTCAACAACTGTCTTTAAGGAACAAAGAGAAAAATGCACAGTTCCCATTACAGAATGCTTACTGGAAAGAACAGGGCCTCTGGTTCAGCAGCCTGACCCTCAGCAATGACTGGGTAATGGATGGCCTTCCAGGTCCTCAGCAGATGCCCAAATCTGTAGTTGTTTGCATTCCTTATGTGAAGGGCAAGGTGGTTTTCATGAATATATACATGAAATATATATGTATGTATTCATGAAATATATATATAAATATAATATATATATATATATATATATATATATATATATATATTTCATGAATACATACATATATATATGAGAGAGAGAAGAGAGATGACAGCTTCAAAACTTTGTGACACCACATTCCTTGGATGACCCCCTATCTCCACAAGGTGAGGCTCCTGGTAGTTGCTTTGATAAAAGGAACAGATCTCAGAAAAATTACTCAACACTGGAAATGGTGGAAGTAGTACTCAATTTGTCTATAATACTGGAAAGGTCAAGGATCGCTAGTCTTGTTTGTTTTCCTGTTGTGATAAATACGACAACCAAAAGCAATTTGAGGAGGAAATGGCTTATTTCATCTTTGAGTCCCAATCCATCATTCAGGGAGATCAGGGCAGGACTCAAGCAGAAACCACACAAGGACACTGATTACTGGCATGCTCTCCCTAGCTTCCACTCAGCTTCTCTAGCTTCCTTACACAGTCCAGGACCCCCTGCCTAGGAATGGTATTGCCCACAGTGGGTGGGTCATCATGTATCAATTAGCAATAAAGAAAATGCCCCATAAACCAATCTGACTAGTAATCCCCCAAGTGAGACTCCCTCAGGTAACTCTAGGTTCTGTATATGGATACCTGAAGCTAACCAGGAAAGTCACCAAAGAGGTGTACATAATATATATTCCATTCATAGCAAACAGTGGTACTATGCTGTAAGGACACAGATAAGTTGTTTGGATAGCACTGTTTGACAAATACAATTCTTTGGTGTTCTTTTGGCCCGGGAATGTTATGAAAAACTTACTGTGATACAACAGTCTTCTGGAAGGAAGGAGAGGATGTGCTAAGACTGTCAGACGCCAAGACAATCTAGGGCCTCTGTTACTATTGAATCCCTACACCAGTGTAAATACAGAGCAGAGATAATGTATCGTGAAAGTCAGGCAAACAAGGCCCCATGTCCCTGACAAGAGCTGTAACAAAGCATTAACACATGGAAAACTTATAGAGGTGAAACAGTTGATCGGCTGCAGTAGCTTCAGTATTATGGGCTATGTAGTGATAACTCTAGAATTTTGGTTTCTTTTTAAAACACAAAATATATTGTAAGAATATGTTTTCATTTTAATTCCAGGTGTGGGGTTTGTGGCTGCTTCAGACTGTCCACAGCAGCTGACGATGATATGCCTCATGCTCTAGCAGAGGTGTGGTTTTGCCAGCTGCAGATAGTTTCTGCAATACTGTGACGTTTGGAATTCTGGGAACTTTTCAGACAGCATATAAATCCTAGAGCCTCAATAAGTAGGGTTGGTGGTTGATGGTCACTAGGGAGTGTTGTTTGTGGTGTTCAAAGAAGAAATTAGACTCAAGAATTTTTCTCTCTCTCCCCTCTATCCTTTTCTCCTATTTAGTGATGGGGGGAGGGTAAAAGGTAGGAAAAAGAAGAGCCCACAAAGTAGAAAAGACCAGCTACAGGGCCAGACATGAAGGGCTTTTATGTTGAAGACTTGATCTCTGACTGTTGATGGATCCAATTACTGAAAGACTCTGGCTTCCCCAATGGACTAATCCACTGATGATGTAATCACATGGTGACATCACTAGGAGGTAGCAGATCGGACCTGGTTGAGAGGAGATCACTGAGGTGCATCTTTTAAAAAGGGTATCTGGTCTCCAGATCTTTCCTTTACCCCTCCCTCCATTCCCTCCACCCATCCCCTCCTCAGCAGGCATGAGATGGGCAGACCCCTCTGCCACCAGTTCCTGCAACTGCCTCACAAGCCCACTAACATGGAGCCAGTTAACCATAAGTCTTCCCTCCCTTGGCAACGAGTATGTAACTCAGTCAGCAGACTGCTTGCCTAATATGAAGGAAGCTCTAAGTTACTGGATACAGTAGCTGGTAACCTCAGCATTCCACAGAGGTGGGAGGACCAGAAACTCAAGTCATCCTTGGCTACAGCAATGAGTCCAACGCTACCTTGAGATTCCTAAAATCTTGTCTAAAAAAACAGAACAGAACACTTTCCTCCCTTATGTTGTTCATACCAAGTGTTTTGTCACAGTGACAAAAACACTAACAGATGCCAAAGGCTCTGTCCTGTCACACAGCAGCTATCCTAAGTGATATATTGCACAGAGAACACATCAGCCTTTTCAGTCCCCAAAACATGGTGGCCCACTCCAGCCCTTTCTCTGTACTCCCAACCACTTTGCTTCCTGCCTGGAATACTTTATTCTTCCCAACAGCTAGTCAGATCTCACTCGGCCTTCAATATTGACAGTAAAATACTAGGCAATACTAGTCAATAAGGCTCTGTGCTTAAGCACAATGCTAGACACAGATGTTTCCTCTAGGTTTTCCTCAAAGCCTTCAGGGTGGCCCTTATGGCTGAATCTACACAGCAGAAAAAAGTGTGTCTCAAAGCCCCAGAACCGAACTAAGGATGTGGTTCAACTGATAAGATTGTCTGCCTATTGTGGATGAAGCCCTGGGTTCCATCCCTGGTACCACACAGTAATCCAGACACAGGGGAACCGCTCCTGTAATCCCAGTGCTCAGGAGATAAGGACAGGAGGATCTGAATCCAAGGTCATCCTTGGCTACCTATCAAGTCTGAGGCCAGCTTGGGCTGCAGGAGGTTCCATACCTGTTCCCTCCCTCCCCTTAAAAAGTCTCAGAGGTGAGTGGCACCGCAGGAGGCTGAGCCATGCACAGAGACTCCCAGCTTAATCTCGGAAGTCTGCAGCCTCCCTTCTCAGCCTCAGCTTTCAGCTCCCTACACCCCATACCACTGTGGGATCCTGATTCACACTTCCGGACTGAAAGATCAGGGACAGGATGCAAATCCAACGTTCCAGCTTTCGATTCCAGCAAGAACAATCTCACCATCTAATTTATCTGCAGAGTTGATAGTACAGCGAATTTAGAAAACAGAACACAGTGTATTCGAGGGAAAAGAAATGAATCCTTCTTTATTCCTGGGGAACGGCCTGTTCCCCGAATTCAAATCAGTTGCAAGTACAGATTGGTCAAATGCTTGGCATTTAGTGCAATGACCCACATTCAACACTGGCTTCATCATCTGCAGGGACCAGGGCAAAATGAAAATGAAGCTTTTGTCCAAAGATTACGAATCTCAAGGCAGTAACTGCAGAACATTAAAACAGGTAGAACCCCCTGACTATAGTTCTAGGACCCTGTGGGACTGGACAGGCCCATGCTGGAAAGAGTCAGTCTGCCAACATGTCAAGTGCAATTGATTTTAAAGCTATGCTGCTACAGTTCCTAGAGGCATGTTCCTACTCTGTGGAACCCAGGAACCCACTGACCATTTCACATATGGCTCACACAGGACCCATCTGCTGGGAGCTGAGAAGCCTTCCTTGTCCTCAGTGATCTTCAATGCCAGGACAGTGCACAAAGGCAGAGGCAAGCTATACAGCCACAGGCAGGACCCTTAGACTGGGGTTCCTCTATTCCACAGTGAGAGAGTTCTCCTGGGTGGCCTCGATGGCCCCTCTCGGCTCTCAAATCAACTGTAATTTTCCCCCTATTTCTTCAACTCCAAATCCTAGCACAGGCAGTCACACCTGAATTTGTATCTGAAAGGCTACAAATAAAAGCACAGGTCAGTTTTGGCAGAAACCAGGACTCAAGGGAAGGAGAGATAGGAAGGAAGATAAAAATCCACAGGGACCATACCAGGGCCTGCTCAGCAGGAGGCTGATGCTCAGCAGGAGGGATGAAAGGGGCAGGACAGGGCCATAAGGGAAAACATCTTCCTCCCAGACACTTCAAATGCAGAATGGCTTCTTTCTGCCATGTAGGCCTGGTCAAGCAATACGAGTCTTTCAAAGGAGCCAGAATGCTTCGTACAGAGGTTGGAGAGGAAGCCACTGGAAAATGTGTGCATGCCCATTTGACTACCTGAGGTCAGCGAGAAGCCATTATCTAGATTACCATCTGGAGCCCTGGCTGTTGTGAGCATGAAGTCCTTTCCAGGAATCTAGTGGATAAAATCGTCCGCAGGCTCCAGCAGACACAAGGAAGCACTCTCCCCCACAACAAGGCAATTATAAACAACACAGGCAAACATGGCAAGCACCCTGCAGGTGTGGAAGAAACTTGCAGTGTGATCTTTGGGAAAGGTGTGAAGGGGGTAGGACTGTCACCAGCTGTCACCAGCATCCTCCCACAGTCAATAGTCACCCTGTGAGGGCCATCTTCTTGTGGCAACCTTGAAATGCCAGCGGGTCTTAAATATGGACGACCCTGCAGCTGAGAATCCACAGCCAAGTGGGTACATACTGGGTGTGTCCTTTCTCATCTTTAGGCTATCCAAGAGCCATGTGTTCTATTTGATAGTTTGGTCAGTCCAAAGCATGAATGACCTAATGACAAGGAACTACAAAGAGCTACTAAATCATCAAATCATCGAAGGACCAGGAGAGAAAAACGCACTCACTCCAGGTGCCCATTTGCAAGTGCTCTTGTCTGGAGCACAGGGTAGAACAGGGCAGCTGAGGAAAGCCCCAGACTCCCAACTCAAGCCAAAGTCCCCATACAAGCACTGCCTGCTCCCTCCCCCTCCCCTACTCTCTCTGTGTGCCATTGAATGCACATGTGAGCATGTGCATGGAAACTATCAGTAAACCATGAGTGGTATCCTTCAGAGCAGCCATCACTTTGTGTTTTTGAGGCAGGGTCTCTCACTGGGACCTGGCGCTTGCCAATTTTGCTAGGTTGGCTGGCCTATCCTGCCTCCCCTCCCCAGTGCAGGGATCACAAGCATATGCCTCCCTGCCTGGCTTTTGACCTAGGTGCTGAGAGTCAACTCAGTCTTTAGGCTTCCCTGGCAAGTGCTTTACTCATCCCCACACTTCTCTGCTGGGGGTGTAGGTGCACTAAGTGAGATCTTACAGAGCGGGGAGAAGGAGCAACCGATGGTATCAAATCAACTAACACCAAGCGCACCAAGCAGCCAGTCTCTGGAAGGAAGAAGAAATCACCTGGGATATCCTGACATGACACACAAACCCCAGGACTTTCCTTGTCAGGGTAAAATACAAGCAGCTGAGACCCAAGCAGGTATGGGTGGCATGTCGAGACAGGACTAGAACCTGCGCCTTGGGAGGGGTGTGCACTGCAAAGCCCGGAAGAGGAACAGATGGGGAGGAGCATGCTGCACCATCACGGAGGGGTCAGGCGATTTGTCCCCAAGAAAAAGCTCCCTTTGTGAGAGTTGTAGCTGGATTTGAGAATGGCCTGGGAGGTCAAGTGTCAAAGTCCAGATGAGCAGAGTCAGGAGGAGGGTTGGAAAGCTTCAAAGAGAGAGCATGGGTCTAAGGGAGGCTCACAGAGCTCCCCCTCTGCCAGTGAGCTTAGACTGCTTTCTCTGACTGTCAGGGAAATCTAAAGGACTGATGAGGTATAAAGTGGGTAGGAGATAGGCCTCCTGTGCCTGAAGGAAAGAAAATTAAGAAAGAGTATATAACCCAGCAATCACAGCGAAGATGTCCCACCAGGCCCATAAGCAGAGATAGCCAGTGGAGGTCTAAGATGAACCTAAAACTAAAACCCTGTGCCATCATTCAGTACTGTCTGCAGATTGACACAAGGGAACAGAAAAGACACACTCCTTGATGATTGGGTGTGACGTTTATGCAATGGGCATTTTGTCCATTGTGCCATTTTCTTTGAGGCTCCTTCTATGGGGGCTGGGGAGTTGTCTGTGTAGTCCAGGATGAATTTGTCGCAATCCTCTTGCCTCTGCCTCTGGAATACTAGGGTAACAAATTTTTGCAACCATGTCTGGTTCAAGTTTTTCTTTCCTACCATCAAAAACTTTACGGGAGGGCACTAGGGATGTGGCTCCGTTGACTGAGTCTGTGATGTTAAAGTTAGTCTTGGTTCTTCCTCCCAGGCCCGTGCTCCCAGAAATAAGACTCAGACTCAAAATATATTTGCAAATACCTTGATCATATAGCTAGGCTCTACTTTGACTAGATCATAACTTAAAATAACCATTTATTCTAATCTACATTCTGCCACGTGACTGCTTACCTATGCTCAGGTAACACGGTCAGTCTCCTCACATCTTCCCAGCCAATCTCCTGCCTCTATTCCCTGCCTAACCCATAGGCCATAAGCTTTTTAACTGACAACTGATGCATCCATACAATATACAAGATGATCCCTCTACAGTCTAGTATGCACAAAGTCCTGGGTTTAATCTCCAATACACACACCGTAATCCTAACACTCAGGAGGTGGATGCAGGATGAGCAAAAGTTCAAGACCAACCATGAGTAGATTGTGAGTTCAAGGACAACCAAGAAAGGAGAGAGAGAGAGAGAGAGAGAGAGAGAGAGAGAGAGAGAGCACCAGCAAGCCCCTGTCTTTTGCATAAAATTCCTGAGAGCTTCCTGTGACCTCTTTCTTTCCTCCTAATGAATAAAGAAGGAAGAGGAGGTGGAGCCAGGGAGCTTGGCCTTGATTCCCAGCCCACTGGCACTTCCAAGCACTGGCAGCCCCTCTTTCCGGTACAGTCTCCCAGACGGCTCCACGTGGGAAAAACTTGCCCTATGCCAGACCTCAGGCTGTGATGGCTGAAGGTAGTACAAGAGACTGCTTGCATGGGCTAGGATAAGGCTGCAGCCCAGGTGCCCAGACACTCACTCACAGCAGGTAAAGGGAAAGGAGTTGGGTCACCCAAACAAGTCTAAGGCTGTCTCCCACAACTGGACACATCAGGACCCAACTGGGGGCATCTGGCCAGTTGGCCCGCAGCCCCTAATTGTGCTGTGACTCACAGCTCGACCTAATTCTGTAGTTTTGGCTTTCCCGGGAAAAGGTGCCTTTTATAGAAGCATGTGTCTAGGTTAAATGATGCTTTCATTTTAAAAAGTTACTTCTGTCTCAAGGGCAAGAGGAAAGAAAATGATAGTAACCTCGTTCATGTGCCCATGGTGAGTGCTTGAGGTTGAGCATCTTTTTCAGCCATCTCTGAACACCCAGCAAGTGTCTATTATTAACAGCAGGGAACCAGCTGACAGCACAGTCCATACAACCTCGGTCCACTTTCCCTGATAAGCGGCTGGCTCCAGGATTGACCTTCACAGATTTCTCATCTGAGCTCTCTTCCTGCTCTTGATTCCTCTGGTTGTTTTGTCTGGGGCTGCCTGGATGCTCAGCCCCAGAAACTCCAACCTCCAGGCAGGGCTGGGAGGTCGGGCCCAGGAAGCTCTTCCTCTAGAGGCAGGAGAACCAGGGCTGGAGCCCAGAGAAGCACTGATGCCCGCTTGCCAATGAACTGCTGTTCCTGTGGACAAGCCAGACAGCAAGAGGGGCTTACAAACCTGAGACACACCCCAGAAGGAAATGATGCCTCAAGAAAGCTACAAAAAAGGGGCAGGGGGCTGGGTCCAGAAACAAGGCACTTCCTCTTTCTAGGCCTCTTGCCTGTCAAATGAGGGAAGAGGTGAGACCATTTCCAACATTCTTTCTTTTTCTTTTTTTCTTTTTTTGGTTTTTTCCAGACAGGGTTTCACTGTATAGCCTCAGTTGTCCTGGAACTCACTCTGTAGACCAGGCTGGCCTCGAACTCAGAAATCTGCCTGTCTCTGCCTCCCAAGTGCTGGTATTAAAGGCATGTGCCACCACCGCCCAGCCATTCTTTCTATAATTACAAAAAAAGTTGTATGTTCTAGTAAATCTGAAAAGTACACTTCCTGATCTTTTCAATGTGGGATTCTCAGCCTTATGGAATATTTAATTTTGGTTTCATAACCACTAATACATTGAAACACTAATACAGGAAAAAAAAAAACCTGTCTGAACAGTTTAGACTTTCAGAGCTGGGATTATGTGTCCCATCAGGGAGAGATGTCTTCCCATTGCCACACAATGAGATTTTTTTTTAGTCATAAAAATGATAACATGATGCCATCTGACAGAGGCCAGTCACAGTGGACCACATTATAAGACCCCACTTGTAGAAAATGTCTTGAAAATGCAAATGAATTCCCAGGGATAGAAAGTAGACTGGTAGCTGGCTAGAACTGGGCAAAGGGAAGTGTGGGGTGTCTGATAATGAGTGCTATGCTTATTTTAAAGGTGGTGGGAATATTCTGGAACTAAGGTGATAAGTCCACAGCACCAAGAACATATAAAAACTCTATATGTGAATTATGTCTTGAAAATATTGTCATTAAAATCGAAGTTAATAATGTCATGGCTTTTATTTTCTTTTTGAATGGAACTATCAAACTAGAAAAATGAATTTATGTGGCTCACATTACACCCCTACATGTATCCAAAACATCTGAATAAATACATTCTTCACTTTTCAAAACAGAAACAGTCTAGCTTTAATCCACATCCTGGAAAGAACTAGCATCTAGAAGGTTCCATTTAGTGAGCCCTGACTGGGCACCCGGGGACTTGCATTTTCTGTCATACACTTGGTGAATGTCCTTGGACCTTCAAATCCCCTCACTCGACCCAGGCTCCTCAAGAACACATCATCAAGAACACAAGTGACCAACCAGAAAGCTGATGTGGCAGTTACAAGCCCCTTTTCAGCCTAGATGAGCTATGATCACAACTCGCTAACCCAGATGATTCCAGTCTCTAGAAGTGCTCATTCTACCCCCAAACACCGCTTCCCCTTACCAGTGATGAACCTGGAGATAAACATGCCGATAGGCAACAAACAGGAAAACCTACAGACTGAGTGGTTTTGCTGGCTCTGAACCCACATCTGCCATGTATCATGAATGAGTTCCTTCAAGGGAATTTCTTGTAGACTTTCAGCAACTTGGGAGGCTGAACTTCCACAGCTGGGCTGGGAAGGAAGCTCGGTCAGTAAAGTGCTTGCCACACAAACATTGAGGATCTGAGTTCAAGCCCAAGAACCTAAGGCAAGGACAGATGTCTGTTATCCCAGTACCCAGGAGGCTCAGACAGGTGGACCCCTCGGGCTAACTGACCAGCCAGTCTACATGGCAAACTCCAGGCCAATGAGACCCAGGTCTCAAAAAATACCAAGACAGTGCCCAGGAGAAACACCCAAGGGACTGGAGAGATGGCTCAGTGGTTAAGAGCACTGGTTGCTCTGCCAGAGGTCCAGAGTTCAATTCCCAGCGACCACATGATGGCTCACAATCACCTATAATGAGATTTAATGCCCTCTTCTGGTGGGCTGTCTGTACATGAAGACAGAGCACTCATACACTAAAATATCTAAATAAATAAAGCTTTAAATAAAAGAGACACCCAAGATTGACCCCTGGATTCGGGACCACCACAAACAGCTATGTGCACATGCACCCCAGACACGTACATTCACACTCTCTTTCTCAACAAACACTTAAAAAATTCCATCACTGGTGACAAAGGACTGTAACAACCCTTTGGGGAAAGAGTTTGACAATAAATACCAAGGGCTACAGCAAACCTATCTACTCCTCTCTAGCTACTGTACTTGGCACTATCCTAAAAGAGTTCAACACATCAACAACCATGGCCCCTGGGGGTGAGGTGGGGTGAAGCTTAAGACCGTAGGAACTTGAATCTCTTTCCTTGTGTATTTTGATGTGATTACACTTTCTGATTTCTAAAAGCTGGTAGAGTACTACTTTAGATCATCCACAGATATATGGAGGGAGAACCACAATGGCTAAGTGACATGGAAGAAAGAAACCAAGCCTGTCTGAAGAGAAGAAAGCAGGCTCGTCCTGACGAAGTTCAAACCATAGATAGGTTTAGACACTGAGACTCCTCAGCACTGAATCATTCACTATGATATTTGCGCAGATTTTTCCCTGAGGCAAGTGCATTGCAATTAACATTCCAGGGCCTCAAAATGCTTGAGGGGAGAAGTCAGTTACCACACAGATTGCCAAGTAGTCCTCTGTAGTTGTCTTTTCAAGCAGACAAAAAAAAAATCTCTTCAATGACATTTTGAAAATCAAGACTGAGTGATCCCAGCCTCCTCCAAACACCTAACTGCTCCAGGAGAAGGAGGCTGCCCAGATGGGTTCCTAAGGTCGTCCCTCAACAAGCTGCACATATATACGCAGCTGGAACCATTCTGACCGGGGTGACAACGTGCTTTTAAAAGGACTTTATTTTTACTTGTGTGCACATGTGTGGGGTTTGCGCATATGAGAGCCAGAAGAGGGTATTGGACTATCGAGACTGGAGTTATGGGCCGTTGCAAGTCACTCAATATATTGGGAACCCAATGGGTCCTCTGCAAGAGCAGTTTATACTACTGAGCATCTCTCTAGCCCCAGATATAAAGATATTCTAAAGAGACTATTGTGCAACACCTCACCCCAGCCCAGCCCACCCCACACTACCCTACACTACACCAACCAACTTTGGCTAACATACCATTGAAACAATGGTCCCCAAGGAGTTGGAATTTCCCAGGAATCTCGTGCTGAGAGATGAAAAAGGGTGAAGCCTGGTGCCAACTAGAGGAGGAACTTGTCTTCAGGAAAGAAATTTCACACAATCCTGACATAACAGAGCCATCTTCCCAGTGAGACTGGAGCTGAGACAATGATGGGTCAGTGATGGCAGGACCACATCCATGACCTGAACTGCTTACACCACGTACCTCTGACCCTCTATTTAAATCTAAACCTCATGTCAGAATTCCCACAGATAAACAGGAAGGGTCACTGGACCATTCTGTCTTTCTTCCCCATGTGGCCACAGTGAATATCTTATTTTTGCTTTTCCCTATTAATTGTGTCTTTAACTGACCTATTGAGGACATGTACCTGAATGTAGTTTTGTTAGGGTCGCCAGGACCCAGGCTTTGACTCCAGCAAGTCCAATAACAGCTTGTGAGAACCAAGTTCCCTTTGGGTGCCTCAGCTTTGCCACTTATAGTGTGAGGAATTGGGCAGTAAGGCCTGGAGCACCTTTCAGCAACAGGTCACCTGCTCAGGGATACTGTCTTCCCTACAATTGGTGGCTTTGGCCAGCCTCTGGTGTCTCCACAAGGCAGTGTCTTGCTCCACAAAAGCCAAGGAAACATGAAAATGAGGAGCTGGTGTGGCCAAGATGAGCAGTGGAAAGTACAGCAGATTCCATGGTAGCGATGATGAGCTTCTGTGGTTTGAACGTGTGTTCCCCCCACCCCCCGCCGCCCCCAGTGGTGCTGTTAGGAGGAAATGTGGAACATTTGGAGACAGGGCCTTATAAGGAAGCAACTGGATAACTGGGGAGGTCTGGCCTTTAAGGCAGTTCTCCTGGGTCCCTGGTTAGTTCTTACGAGAGGGTCATTTCCACGGAACAAGCCTGGCCTCTGTTGGTCTCTCTCTGGCTTCCATGTTTTCTCATGATCTCTCCAGTTTGCACTTCCAGGGTGCCACCCACCATGACATCTCGACCAGAGTCAAGGATACACCCGAAAAGTGAGCGGAATAAGTCTCTCTGTAAAGTACCCAATCTCGGGAATTTTTTGACAGTGACCATGGACAGAAGTGACCCAGTAAGCATGCACTTTACTTTTCTATCTTTTCTGGATCCGTCTTGGTGGGTGTTTTTTGCTAGCAAGAGATCTGGAAGAGTTTGGACCTACTGTCTAGCAGTCCAGGTATCTGTCAAGCACTCTTATTCCCAGTTGACAAAGCTCATTCACCATCTCATTAGTTTATCTGACCCCACAATACCCTGCTGGTGTTCCCTAAGCAGTAGCGTTATCCTTAAACAACACATCAGGAAACAATACCACAGAGAGTCAGTACTCATGCTGGGGTAGGGGTGGGGCTGAGCAGATCTGTAGCTGAGGGTGCTTTAGCATCCTTCTTTCAGACCCTGTCAACAGAGGTGCAAAATCAGTGTCTAGTTGACCTGAACAGCACCACCAATACACTACATCTGATATTTGGAAGATTCCAGCCAACCACAGCTGAACACATGCTCTTCTGCAGCCCATGTGGAGCAGTTACCAACTGACCACATTCAAGGCCAGAAAATACACTCCAATAAATTCAAAAGATCAGAATCACCAAGCATGTTCTCAGACCACAATAGAACTAAACCAGAAAGTCATAAAAGGGAAAGAGTGGAAAAGACTCCAAATATTTGAAGATTAATCGACATGCTTTTAAACAACCCAGTCAATGAAGTACCCCAGTCTGATAGTGAGGTGGAGCCAAGTTCAAATCCTAGCTCTCTCCTTAGTGGGTGGCCCTGGGTGGATGACATCTCTTGGAACCTCTACTGTTTCTATAGCTAGGCAGCAGGGTTAACACCACTGCCTTCCCAGTATCCACGAAGGAACAAGACAAAATCTGTCACCCAATTAGAACAGTAGTGGTCACTTTTTAGGTCACCATGGTTTGGTGACATTTCCTTTATCCTCACCCAAGAATATAATGTTCCACTTCCAGGCAGCTCACTGTGTGTGTGTGTGTGTGTGTGTGTGTGTGTGTGTGTGTGTGTGTGTGTAAAGCAGATGTTAACTTTTGGATGAGCCCTCCCTCTCCCATATCCAGCTGGCCAGCATGTACTAAGGCAACCCCAACTGGCAGCAGTCTGCATCCATCTGTTTACAGAGTGATGACTCTTCCTTTGAGTATGGGCACCAAACAGAGGACTCGTCTTAGTCACAGGGCGTGAGATGCCCCAAGTGTTGGATGATCAGGTAGCATCTTGCCCAAGACCATGTGGAAGAGAATTCTACATCTCATCCACACTGAGACAAACATGCTCACTGCACAAGCGGCCTAGCATTTCCTTCTGGAGCATTCATTGCACAACCGGGGAAGAAGACGTTACTGAGTCTAAAATATTGCACAAGGCTCTGACTCATGAAGACATGGGTTATTCAAATTTGGAAATTATCAAAAATTCCAACCACGACAACCAGCCCTCCGGGAATCCAGTGCACAGATGTGACTGTCCTGTGGCTAGGGAGTAGTTGCTGTCAACCAATGCTATACAGGACCATTTATGAAATATGCTAACTCAACAAACTGTCCTAGCAATCAAAATAATAGGGCATTTGTAAACTCCCAAATTTTTGGGGTTATTCCCCCTCCCCCCTTTCCTTAAGACATGACAAATTTTTCCCTATGAGGAATTTCCAGAACATAAAAACAAAACCAGGCCAGGTTCAAGAAGGACCTGGAGTGTCTATTAACTGCTGTTTCCTATAAGCCCCAACTCAGTAAATGAGATAGTTCAATAAAAGTCTTAAGGACTGGGAAAATACTCAGGTCAGTAAACCACGGCACAAGCATGAAGGCCTAGTTCCATCTCCTGCACCCATGTGAAAAAGCCAGTAACAGTGGCTTACCTCTATCATCCCAGCACTGAGGAGAGTCCGTGGGGCTTGCTGGCTAGGCAAGTCAGCTGAATCTATGAACTCTGGGTTCAATGAGAGGTCCTATCTTAAAATATATCGTGGGGGAGCATGGCTGAGGAAGATGCTCAACATGTGCCATGGTCTCGGAGCTCTCACATTCGAGAGCGCACATGCACGCACGCACGAACTCATGCACACACACACTCCCAGGTGCCCCACACATGCAGCCACTTCAAAGGAAGTCACATAATTTTCAGAAGATTGATGCTGGAGTAATGACTGAGACCGGATGGTCAGAGGCTATGGAAAAGCAGCCTTTGACTCCAGAGAACCTTTCCAGACTAGCAAACTCCATGTCAGCCTCGGGATGCGTTTCCATCACCCTTTCTCTGTGCGTCGTTCCTAACCCACCCAACTCACCAATCCGAAGTGTTCCACGGGACAGACATTCTAGACCTTTCTTCTGCGCTGACTACCTCACTGGAGCTTTGATAGCCATGACAGTGGTTATCATTACAGCTGACAGAACAGAGTTCTATCTAGAAATTCACTAGATGGTGCTAAACACTTCATGAAACGATGTCCTCCCATGCTGATAGCACTGAGAAGTGTGAGCAAACACAGTCCTATCACAGTGATTATTTTACTAGTGAGGAAACCAGTCACACATTCTGGGAAGCTCAGAAAGCAGTTTAGCCGACAGTCAGGCATCGTGAAAGCTTCTTGCCTCAATAAGAAAGGTCGGCCAATTTGACCTCTCATTCCCTATACTTCCCATACTTCTGAGCACACGGACATTGTTCAGTAAGTGGTTTGGATGGATTTGGGTGTACATCATTGGCTGAAAGCTGAATCCCACCCTTCCAGCACTCTAACTGCCCCGCCCTCCGTTATCACTCATGTCTGTCTCTGAAGCATGCTGTGCTGGCTAATGTAACTCTGTGGTTCTAGATACCTGTCACTTAACAGGTTTGAGTCACACCAACTTTCCAGAGGTTTCTGAGTCTTTAGGGAAACATTCAAGATGTCTACTACCCTCTTCAGTTTCTCTGTTGGAAGAATTTTTCTTTTCTAATGTCAGAGAAAGTGGCAAAGCAAAAGAAACAGCTCAGTAGAGACCTTCACCAGAAGGACCAAGAAGAAGGCTCAAGGTCACAGAGAGAAGCAAAGAATTACCTTCTGGCATTCATTGGTCCTTGGGAGTGGGCATGTGACTCCCGTTGACTCCCAGAAAGACTCATAAGTTGACTGAAAGCTGAAGTAAAGGTGGCTACAGTCAAGATGGAGTCATCCCTTCAGTGCCAAACTTGGCTTTATCTATCATAATTTAAGGAGGGGAGCATCTCCTAGGGCATCCAAGCCTTTGAAAAGGATAGAGGAGAACAATCTCCTCACAGACTAGTGGTTTCCTTACAAGACTCACAGGCCACTCTCACTAAAAGGGATCTCAGAAACCACCGACCCAGACCCTTCACTGCTGCGGCCCTGAAAGCCAGAGGAGCTGGTACCAGTTAGATCTGACCCCACACAGGCCAGAGCCAGGGGTCGGGTACTCAAAGCACTGCCAAGCGTGACTGCTCCCTCACAGCATCCGGGCCCAGAGCTTTGTCCATGAGAAATGTAAGCTCATGGAAAATCTGATGTCTGAAGCCAAGACACAGAATTTGCCCAGGATCACCCGGCTCCAAACCAACTCAGAATTCATCCTGCCATGCTGAGGTATCTGGCCAGCTAGCTCACAGTCCCGCCGTCCCTGACCAATCTCACTCAAGTTCCAAGGCAATGTATTTACTGCTTTCCGGGATGGGATAAAGTAAACTAAATGCCTGGCTTTCAATCCTGTTAACTTACTAATTTTATCAAGCCTTGCTATGTAACACTTTAGCAAAGCATCAGAGCATTAAGGGAAGAAAGACACCGGCCAGTGGGATGGGCTGTACAAAGGCCAGGGAGACAGTTTAGGATGGCAGAAACCTCCATGCTTTCTACCAACCCTGTCTTAAGAGGAAACCTCGTCTCCACCCCATATCCATTTTTTTTTTTTTTTTTTTTTTTTAGAGACAAAAAGTGCATCCAACTGCCAATAGCAAAATTTACACTGTAGATGAAAGAAAACTGTCTCCAGGAATGAATGACTGTCTTTGACCCCACTGTGTTAACTGTGAGTTTCCTGAGGGCTGGCAAGGGGGCCAGACATTGTGCAGCCTCTTGAATCTTCTGAGTCAGGCAAGGCCAGGCACTAAAGCTCACAGTGACAGCCTGCTCAAGGCTCACATAAAAGAGCCGACGAAATAAAGTCCATTTTACAAACAGTTCATGCCTCCAAGAGTTCTGTTCTGTGGCCTCTGCTTTCAGAGGCTCTGGGGTGAGAAGCCAGGAAGGGAAACTTCCGAAAACCTCTAGCTGTCCCCCTCCAGCTCACCTCTGCCCCCACATGAGGCTTGGAGACCTCTAGACTTGTCGGTTTGGATATCTTGGATAGGACTGGCTTTCCTGGAGTAAGGAATGGACAGACTAGGTTTCTCCTATCCAGTCTTTTTCCTGGCTTTTTAGATGCAGCACCTCATATGTTGGTTAGTCTTTTGAAATGTCTCAGGATCCAGAAGGGCCCTTCTTACCCAAGAACAGTTTACAGTCTGGGACTCTGGCTTGGAGACATCTTTTCTACAACCCCTTATACTCTGGGCTTCTCCTTGGCCAGTGACTAAAGGCAACTTTGTCCTGATTCCTGTGCCTGTTGAAAGAGTCATCCCTCGTCGTCCCAAAGCCATGGCCATCTGGAGCATTGTTTATTTCAGCTCTTAGCTGCTACTTAGCTGGATCTGGTTTATAATCTCCGTTGCTCTGTCAACAGCACAGAGCGGTGGCTATGAACGGGTTCACGATCAACACATGGGCTCAAGGTGCTGCTGTGTGTGGTCAGCTGTGTGGGGAGAATTACAGAGCTAGCACTGTTAGCAGGACCAAAGGCGGGGTAAATCGATGCCCCAAGCGGTTTGTTTATTACATGGCACCTTTGTTGCTGTTACTCTATATGATTATACCTTTTTGTTTTAACTTTGACACAGGGTCTTAAACTGTTGCCCAAACTAGCCTCTAACCCACGGAGCTCTTGCCGGAATCACAGGTATGAACCACCACATCCGTTCATTTTTGATTTCTTCTTGTACTCTCCTGGTCAACAATAATAACAGATCCTTGTCCTCTGGTATACTTGTGCACGTCTCAGTCAAACCCTGAAGCACTGATAATTTCTCTATATTTCCAAGCAAGATATGTTCTCTGAAGTTTTCATTAACCGACTTACAGACAAGAGTTTTATGCAAAGCGATGGCATTTTCTCCATCCAAAGGGCCGTCGCGACCCCCAAAGCAAGGCCTTGGACATCGCCTCCCACCACACTCCCACCTGTCTCCTGAGCTTTCTGCTGAGATCCTACCTCAGAACCTCTCTGACTTCAGTGTGTTCTCACAGTGGATTCCCTCTATGTTCTACTCAGAGGTGCTTCTCTGTGTCCACACAACTTCAATGCCATTTCCACATACACTTTGCCCTGGAACAGGCAGCCAGTTCTCCTTACTCAACTGTGACATCAAGTGAGCTAGTTGCCCTGGGCACCAGCTGCTGAAAGCGGGAGCCGGAATTGGACTGAACGAAGGCAGGCTCACTGACTCCCAGAGTCTGCTCCTAGAGATCCCTTAGGACAGTCTCAGTGGCAATTCGGGGTGAAGCAAGGCTGGGGTCAGCTGTGTACTCCAAGTATCTCCTATCTTCCTATCCATCCATCCACTTAACTAGCAGTCCCTAAGTGCCAGGCACACAGACACACTATGTCAGACAGGATACAGAGCAACAGATATTTACAAAAGGAGGGGAGAAGGCTGCCCACTCCCTTCTGTGGCTGGCTCCACACTGAGGGGCCACTGAGGCCCTGATGGCCAAATAGGGACCTGTCTCCCCAAGGTAACTCACCCAGCCAAGCATTTGGCCTCTGCTGGTGTCAGTAACTCGGAGCCTCATGCAGCGAGACTACAAACAGTAAGAGCTACCTTGTTTTCCACCAAATGTGCTTTTTTAAAAAATGTCATCGGTACACTCTCAGATTCTTGCAAAAGTAGCAAGACTCCTACCTTCTACCCTCCTCCTCTAGGCTTGTCCTACACCAGACCTCCTCTGAGCAGCACCTATTCAAGAACTACTCCAGGATGTCTGCGAGTGTGACACACTACTTCCTCCCCAGGGAACTGTGGGCCACTGCTGTGGCTTACTTCAGTCTATCTCTAACTATCTCCTGCAACACCAATCTATTCTCCACCTCAAAGTGTCCACTCAGCAACTGCATAGTCTTCTACTTCTCCACAGGGTGAGATAGCCGCTCCGGCCCCCTGAAGCATCTCCCACAGCCTTGAGGTCTAGCTCTGGCCTGCTCTGAATGAGGCTGCCTGAGCTCCAGTGACAGCTGAGTGACCTTGGACAAATTATTCATTCTGAGTTCCACCTCGTCCAAGACAATGACAAGGCCAGAAGCTTCCCCCTCCAGAAGCTGTGAGACCAAATGGAGTCACAGGGTAACTCACCTGTCACATGGGCTGGGACTTAGTAGGTACCCATGGATCATTCCTCTCTGAAAAAAGAAAAAAACTTTCTTCCCTCTAAGGAGGCTGAGTTTCCTGAGGCCGAGGTCCAGCCCTGTGCTCTGGCGGTAAGAATATAAGCATCAGTCCACCTCTTCCTACACCACTTGGGGTACTTTCCTGTCCATTCGAGTAAAGTTTTGCCAGATCCAAAGTGGTCATACGGGGCCATATTCCTATAAAGAAAAATCTAGATCAATCCCTCTCTCCTGTGCTTTCCTATTCTTCCCACCACATGCCCCGAAGGGAGGTGCTAGGTTTGGGCAGGAGCCCTGTAACTGAAGCCAAGTGCACGGGGAGCCAACTGGCTGGTCCCCACACCGCTGGAGTGGCCAGTCTGAATTTACTGTTTTTCCACAGGGTATCTCTGGATTTAACTGAAGCATTTCTCTGGAAGGTCCTGCAGGGAGCTGGGCAGTTCTCCAAGCTCCTTCACCCTGTCACCATCACCACCTCCAGCTCTTGTTGGTACAGAAAGGTCACACATGGAAGTTGTAGGGGGTGCATTTTTCGTCATCCCTAGTGGGTCCCTCCTCTGCCTCAAATTTTGCGGTCCACTACCTGGTTGAGTTCAGGTAAAAGAACGAAAAGACGAGCTGCGAGGCTTTTTTTGTAAAGTTGACTCAAATCAACGGACCGGAAGAGGGTCCGGGTAACTAAATCGGTTTCTGCTTAAGGAGGCGAGGTGAGAAAACGGGCTTGCTGAGTTGAGCAGAGCTGTTCCCGCTCTCCAAAGTGAAAGTTTTCACGAAGAGGTTCTACAAGAAAAACACTGCCTGGATAGTTCCAATAAGAAAGGGAGCAGCAGAAAGGGAGAAGGAAGGGAAGGCGACAGGAGTTCTTGTGGTCCCAAGGTCATCTGTCACAACATTGCCAAGATCCCTGGTGCTGCTACGGGGCTTTCCCCAGAGGGATGCCGGGTCACCCCGGCCAGGGGGTGCCGGACCAAAGCACGCAAAGCACCTGCTTGGCATTTTGGAACGACCTGATGCTTGGCGCAGAAATAGGCCCCAGGGAGCCTTTGAAACACAGCTACATTGAGCCGGGTCTCTCGCCCCTAGTGACTGGATGCCTAGAACACCCCGCAGTGCTTCTCTGCCCCTCCGCATCCCCTCCCGATGGTCCTGACTGATCGGGCTGAGTTGGCGAGAGTGGGGAGCCACCCAGGAGTGCAGCGCAGGGCGGGGCGGGTACCTTGGCCACAGGCGCCGCGCTGCAGGACGATGACCGGCGGCTGGCGAAGCTTCTCGGCGCGGCGGCTGGCGGCGCGCAGCTGGCACAGGTTGGTGTAGGTCTTGGCGTCGCTGCCGCACACCGGCTCACTGCTGGCACACACGCACAGACCGGCCTGTGCGCGCCGTCGTACTGTGGCCGAGGCCGGCACCCCGAAGGGCACTACGCACTGCAGCCCCTCGCCGCAGGGACCCTCTTGCAGGCCGCACGCTGCACCCTCGAGCGCGCCGCACACCTCGCAGCAACCGCACGCGTCGCGGACGCGGCCACCCTCGCAGTCCGTGGGCGGCGGGGCGCAGCGGGTGGGATCGCAGTGCTCGGGACAGACAGTGGCAGCTGAGGCCGAGCGGCTGGTCCCCGACGGCAAAGCCAAGGAGGGGGCCGCCAGCAGCAGCAGTTGCAAAGACAGGAGAGCAGTACGCAGGGACTGCATGGCGACTCCGACGGCCACGGGCTGGACTACAGCCGAAAAAACTGCGCTCGGGACGGTGTGCCGGGGTCTTGGGGACAGCGGGTGCGAGTGCGCGCGGCCGTACGGTCAAGCCCATTGGCCTAGCGGCGGGACGAAGCGCCAGGGGGACGGGCACCGCTCCTGGGAGGGGGGGGGGGCGATGGGGACTGCCTGCGGGAACGAGGCGGGGCGGCGCGCGACTCCACCCTCCGGCTGGCTCAGTTTCCCAACCTAGGCTTCTTTTTCCTCAGAGATTGAAGACCTTAAAACCAAAGTGACACTTAGCAGAGGAAAACCTGCCTACCACCGAGCGATCGCCTGGGAAAGTTCCCAGGTCGTCCAGCGCGGAGGGCGGTCACATCGACCCGGGCTACAGCTGCAATGGACCGGTGCCCAGCATGGGGGACTGTGGCTATGAACTTGACGCCGCCATGGGAAGGCAGCGTCAGCAGGACTGGCAGAAACCCAGTGCCCAGACCTAGTTTCAAGTGGGAAAAGCAAAAACAGAGGCAAATGACAGCGTAAACCTTCCTAACGCTTCTTTTTTAAAGTTGTTTTCAGTGGAGTGCATGCCATAGCACGCCGCAGGTATCTGGGGTTGGTACCTGGAAGGCCAATGGCAGCATGCAGTGGCCGCCAGGCTTTGTATGGTTTATACTTTTTCACCCTGAGTTGTCAGGGAATGTGTGATTACGACATAGAAGCACCCAGCCCGCGCCTGCCGTCTCAGTGCTCCAGCAAATCAAGGTGTCCCAAAACAAGATGTTTTCCTCTGAATTCTTACATAAGGATTTCAGTGACTTTGGGGACCGAGATGAATCTAAGAATCATCCGGAAGAGCAACTGTGACCCTGGAGGCAGATCTCTGTGCCTGGCCCACACGTTGGCCAACACAGAACACATAAATCCCGTATTGGAAAAGGAGAGAATTAAAATTTGTGCTGTTCCCACCTGAGTTGCCCCCGTGCACCCCACCGTGACACACCCCAGGGTGGTGGGCGGAGTGCTGCTGACCTTGGGCAAGGAGGAGTCGCTGATAGGGAGCTAACCTACAACAGGGTTGCTCTCTTGTGCAGAATTCCTTTTCCAGTAGGCATACTTAAAACAACTCCCCTCAAAGCAGTCCCCCAGGTGAGCCTCAACTTCTTCCAAGTCCCAGGGAGTCCCTCCCATCAAAGGACAAGAGAAACACACACACACACACACACACACACACACACACACACGAGAAGTACTTTTGTGTCTGTGGCTGCAATCCTACAGAAAAATACATGTCTGCTCATCCTCCTCTGCCTCCTTCCCCAGGTGTTCACTTCTCTCCCCTTCTGCCTATCAACTCCCCTTTACACCAGGTCTGTTGCATGGCTTAACTTCTCAGGATCACACCTTGACATGGGCTCACCTTGACACATTATATTTCATAACATTAGTGCTGTGACTCAGGCTTTCCCGGTGCTTGTGCTGTTCCCTTGGTTCTAAGCCACACACTGGGACCCTAGTTCCACTTTTTTTGTTTGTTTGCTTGTTTGTTTTGTTTGTTTGTTTTTCAAGACAGGGTTTCTCTGTGTAGCCCTGGCTGTCCTGGAACTCACTCTGTAGACCAGGCTGGCCTCAAACTCAGAAATCCACCTGCCTCTGCCTCCCAAGTGCTGGGATTAAAGGTGTGCGCCACCACTGCCCTATTCTACCTGAAACAAATCTGCTCTTCTGCTCACTGATCGCTCAGCACCGGATCTACCACTTCCCTGAGTCCAAGGAAGTGACCTTTGAATGTCTGGCACTCCTCTGAATCTCTTGGAGGTGAAGATACCCCCAGCCAGTCTTCAAGGCTTTGGCAGACCCTCTCCACCTGACCCCACCCCACCATTCTGTTGCAAACATGCAGTTTTCTTAGGCCCTACCAGACTATTGTGCCCCTTCCTGCCCTCCTCTACCACCTCCACTTTGGAGCTGCCTGTAAATCTCACAGCTCCACTAGGTTTCTTGGCATTTGCTACTCTGCTCCTCAACCCTTTCCTGTGGTTAGAGTCTCCTGGCCTCTACAAAAGCCTGGTACCAGGCATTGAGTTGCCTCTGGCTTAGCCAGGTGAGGCCTCTGACCCCCTTTGTGTGTGGTGATGACCCACTGAGTGGCTTGGTCTTCGGTTTGTCTCCCCTGGAGTCCTGGGGATGCCCACAACTGCAGGCTTCAGTGACAGTTTCCTTCCGTGCTCTTATCTGCTCATTGCCCTTTGGGATCCCTCTTAGGAAACCTCCAGCCTTTACATCTGAAACCTGACCTGAAAGGCCTGAGAAATTTATTTGCCTTTCCAACCAGATTTGGCCTTAATAGCCTTTGTATAATCAATCTAACAGCACCCTTGATCCTAATTTTATTCGGGACCTTTACAAATACTGCGAGCTATCAGAGAAATGGAAAGAGATTCCCTGTTTCCTATTTTTCTTTTCTCCACGCCATGTTTTTTTCTGTCTGGTCTCCCCGCTCCCCACACTGCTTAACCATTCTGCCTGTAAGTTTGCAATAGGCTACGGCCAGATAGGACCAGAGACTACATCGAGTGCAGACACACACACACACACACACACACACACACACACACAACACACACGCTGAGGTATGTATGGATTGTTTGTCTATAAATTTGATTCCAAATTCTAGACTCCAATTCCTCCACATGGCTTTGGCTTTTGCAGCCTGTCCACATAGAACCATGTGTCCCTCTCCCTAAGCTAAATATTCTCTCTCCTCTCTCTCTCTCTCTCTCTCTCTCTCTCTCTCTCTCTCTCTCTCTCTTTCTCTCTCTCTCTTTCTCTCTCTCTCTGTCTCTCTTTCCCTCCCTCCTTCCTTCCCTCCCTTCTGGACTTAGATTTTATTACAAATTGGCCATGGTCCACCCTCACTGCATTGTATTTCATAACCACTTTCTACTTGAAGTCTGTCTGCCTCTGCTCGGCTCTTCTCTCTGATAGGAGTGCTCTTCCTCCCTCCGTATGCATTTATGTGACTTGAGGAATTGCTTGGAGGATTTGGGTTCCATAAAAGAGAATTCTGGAAAGAAGCTGTATCTGCAAAGGCTGATTGCTCAGAACTTAACTAATGTGAGGGGGTGGAATGTTGCAGGTCCAGAACCTGATTACAGTTTATCTGGGATATCTTTAGCCATTCCTTGCCCACCTCTATGTCAGATAAAAGTCCTCTGGAATGTATTAACTTGGCAAAATCTTGATTTTCACCAATCAAAGGGCTAAGAATATGTTGGAACACGGAATTTGTGGTAAACAAAATCTGTGTTCCCAGGCTGTGGCCACTTGTATTTGGCTTCAGAGGAATCTGTCTCTTACCCTCTTCCAGGTGAGATTGGGGTGTATGTGTGTGTGTGTGTGTGTGTCTACGTAGAAAATTTATTCTCTATCAGTATGATTAACAATATAGGTAGACATATTGACAGTATTTGAATTAACACTCAATTTTTGGCTTCTTATAATGAAAGATTTATCAGAAAGGATAATAGATGACAATTCCTGGCAGCAATGGCAAAGATGGTGAGTATACTGTGACATCATTTACTTGTTACTTTTGCATATTCAAGGAAGAAATGCCTATGTAGATAACAGGACCATCAAGGCCAGTCATTATTGGAACCATAAAGAACGCTGATGTTGTATTATTTGGGGGAAGAGAAAGTTGCTTCTACAGTAGCATATTTTGACTGCAGAGTGCTTCAGATAAAGCCTCTCATGGAATCAAATATTCTTTCTCATTGTGCATTATAATTCTACTATTTAAAAAAAAAAAAAAAAACACAACTTGTATTTTCAATTATAGAAGCAACACTTGCTCATTATAGAAAGTAAAGGAAAAACATGGTCCTAAGCACCTGGGAGCAATCACTGCTTTCATAGTCTAGATTAAAAAATAAATAAATCTAATTAGTAAATAAATAATAATAATATATTAATAAATTAATTAACAAATAAATCTAGATTAATAATGTACTTTCATAATATCATTTTACTATAGATATTATATAACATAGTATCCTATATTATAGGATACTATAGAAATCCATCATATTAAAATTTCTTTTAAATTTTTAAAAATTCATAAATTTAAATTTTTTCTGAATTTTATACTTTTAAATTAATTTAATTTGATGAACATACAATTTTTACATATTTGGAAGGCAAATGTTATAAATTTTGATACATATAATATATATCTTGAGTAGTGACCAGCTCAGGGTACTTCATATATCTCTCACCATAATCTTTGAGCTTTATGATAAGTACATTCAAAATCCTCTATCTATTTTGAGTATAAATTATTGTTAACTATGTTTATTTTGGTATGTCACAGGACATCAGTCTTTATTTTTCTTGTTCAGCTATGATTCAGTACCCATCAATCAACACTCCCCCATCTTTTCTTTGCCCTGAGATTTGCTTTTGCATGGACTGTTTGGATCACATTCCTGGTTCTTAATTCCATGGCTCTCAGCACACTGAGGATGTGGAGAATCTCACCAGGAAAACAGCAGTGAACACAAGTTTCCCTGAGTCCTGCAGTCCTATGATCTGTGACCTGCCTTAGGCTCCATCTTTACCACACTGAACCAAACGTCTACAACAGACAGAAACCAAAGCAGGTCCCAACAAATCCTCCCCAAAAGGCTCCCTCTCACTAGAGGATCATGGGAGCCCAAGTTTGTTCACAGGGAAGGGCAGTGAGAGAGAATGTGTACCCACCCAAGTGCATGTGTGTGTGTCTGCACACCTGTGCGTGCATATCCATTTGTGTGACAGTCTGAAGTGCAGCCATGGAAGGAAACGATGAGGAAGTTCAGATTGCTATCAGGGCCCCTTGTGGATGTCCCTCCATCCTAAACCCTTACCCACAGCTAATACTTTATGCACTTCATCAGAAAACCTCTTTGCTTTCCTCCTTCAGCCTTCCACATCTGCAGCCACTTACAAAGATCATTCCTTTCCCCTTTTTAATGCACTTTTCAGTACATCATGAAAACTCACCTCTCATCCATAAGGTCCTGGCACCTAGAGAAGTTCCTCCCCTCCCCCACCCCCCAGAGGGAAGAGGGAAGCTTTGAGGCCAAACAGGCCAGTCCCCTGCCGTTCTTCCTCAACCCCAGTTTCTCACATTTAATCTTCAATTCTGAGCATTTGATCTAGTCATGAATAATGAATGAATGGTGAGATACCATAGATGCCAAAGCTTTACCCTGCAAAAGAGGCTTCAGAGTGCAGCTACTGTGCAACAGGAGAAAGATCTGGAGCGTGTGTGTGTGTGTGTGTGTGTGTGTGTGTGTGTGTCCATGTGTCTGCTTCATAAGGCCCAGACCAAAGTTGTATTGTCGACTTTGACTCTTCCTGCACTGTGCATACTCCACTCCTCTGTCAGTTCCAGCAAGATGAAGGCCAAGCTTCTCCATTTGCTTTCCTATGTCCTTCTGGCTCTTGCCAAACTGCCCTTGAGTCAGGCTGCCCACTAATCCCAGGGCAGCAGGCAAGCTGTTTGACACATCCATTCCCCTTTAGTATTGGAAGTCTGCCACCAGATGACAGCACTTCTGAGATGGTTTAGGTGTCCAGTCTCCTGAGCACCATGGCCATGTCCCCTCATTCCCCTCACTCCAGCATCAGAAGCTACAAGATGCACTCTGGCCACCTTCCCTGTGGCAATACGGTATCTATTCAGTTTTGTTCTCTGTAACGGAAACTTCTTCAACATGGTTGAGTGACTGAGCTCACCCCTCGGGAGCTCAAAGTGTAGCACTCCCAGAAACAATGGAAATACTCTCAGTGTTTGCAGCCCAAGTGTGATAAGCAAAAAAAAAAAAAAAAAAAAAAAAAAAAAAACTGAGTATTGTTAGCAAAGTTTAAATTAACTTAAAGTTGCCACTCGAGCCAGCACCTGTCCGAGCATAAGAGATCAACTGCAGGGTGACTGGAGGGTGTTTGATGGGAGCTGGGGAGATCAAGGCATTAAGGGATTGGTTGGTTAAGTTCAATGAGCCAGGCAGACAGCACATGCTCTCATTTATATGTGCAAACCACATATGTATCTCACAAAACAGAGTACAATAGCTATCACTGGAGGCTGGGAAGGGGAGAGAAAAGAATGGAGAAAATAGGTGCCAAAGCAGAGTTAACTAGGAGAGTAGTTGTAGTATTCCTAGCATAGCCAAGTAACCGTGAGCAATAATTCTCCATGACTGTGGTGGTGTGAATATGCTTGGCCCAGGAGGTGTGGCCTCCTTAGAGTAGATGTGGCTTTGTTGGAGGAAGTGCGTCACTATGGGTGTGGGCCTTAAGACCCTCGTCCGCAGCTGGGAAAAGCCAGTCTTCTCCCAAGTTTGCCTTTAGAACAAGATATAGAACTCTCAGCTTCTCCTGCACCATGCCTGTCTGGGTGCTGCCATGCTCCCACTTTGATGATAATGGACTGAATCTCTGAATGTGTAAGCCAGCCCCAATTAAATGTTGTTTTTTATGAGAGTTGTCTTGATCGTGGTGTCTGTTCACGGCAGTAAAAACCTAACTAAGACAATGACTTTGATGGTTAGTCTTGATTTTCAACTTGACACATCATTTACAAGACAAACCTCTGGTTGGTTGTGGTGGTACATACAGGTAGGATTTGCTGAAGGAGGCAGAGGCAGGAGGATCAGAAGTTCAAGGCCAGCCTGGCTACAAAACAAACTTCTGGGAGTGTCTATGAAGGCATTTCCAAAGAGTCTCAATAGAAGTGAGAAGATACAGTGGTGGGGTGAGAGATGGAAGTTGGAGTGAGGGGGATGGGTGGAGATAGAATACCACCCATGGTCTCAGGTCCTGGCTATGTAAAAGGAATGAGCTGAGAACCAGCATTTGTCTCTCGCTTCCTGAGAGTGATACAAGGTGACCTGCCACCCATGATCCTTCTGTTATGCTTAAAGCCACATCCCACCATGACAGACTGACTGCACCCTCAAACAGAGAGCCAAAATAAACCTGTCCTTCCTAAAATTGCTTTTGTCAAATATGCCACAACAATAAAAAGAGTGACTAATACAATGATATAGTTCAAGACAAGAGGAGAACTGAGGAGATGGCTCAGTGATTAGAGCACTGGCTGCTCTCTCAGAGGACTAGAGCACCACATGGTGGCTCAAAACCATCTGTAACTCCATTTCTAAGGAATCTGATGCCTCTTTCTGACCTCTGTGGGCACTGCATACACATGGCACATATACACATATACAGGGGAAAAAAAAAAATACAAAATAAAATGAGATTTTTTTTTTTTAAAAAAAATTTAAAGAATGAGAACCTTTTCCGCTTTTGTTTTGTTGTTTTGTTTTTTGAGACAGGGTTTCTCTGTGTAGCCCTGGATGACCTGGAACTAACTCCGTAGATCAGGCTGGCCTCGAACTCAGAGATACATCTTCCTCTTCATCTGGATTGCTGGGATTAAATGCATGTGCCACCACGGCCTGGCTGAAAGTGAGAACCTTTAGAGAGAGAGAAAAAAAAGATACTAAAGAGTCCAAAAGTCCAACATTTAGAAATGATAAGCATTTGACAACAAAAAGACATTCACAATGTGTTTTATCACAATGCATCAGTACACATATTGAATAATCCTCTAGACCATGTAAATATCTACAAACATTATATCTACTAAAAAATTTTATAAAGCTTTTCAAAAAGAGAAATCGGGCTATATATCCAAGGACAGGGAGGGTTTGGCCAGGTAGAAGGACGCACCTGCGGTCAGTGTTGTGGATACCCCTAATGTGAAGATTCCAAACTGAGCAGTGAGTACAACTGGGGACAGGACTGGCACTAAGGGGAAGGGACCTCCTGGGTTAGGACTCTCAGTGCCCTCATAAAGAACTGGGACGTCACCGGATTCTGGGACACATTCCAGTCAGCTGTTAAGGTGTGTTTTTATAGAATCACTTTGCTGCACAATATATAGTAAATTAAAAAAAAAAAAAAAAAAACATGGTTCAGTAACATGATTTTTAGAAAAAAGCTATGCTATTCCATACGTTATTCAGTTGAAGAGCGGTTTGAATTAGAATGAAGATCAGGTTCATGGAAGGAGCCATGGGCTAGGGAGAGTCCAGTGGCCTTGTAACATTTCACGCAGGGTGGTTCTTTTACAAAATCCCTTCTCAGAGTCAGTACAAAGGCAAAACTGTTAAGGATATTTTTTTGAGGACTTTTAATGCCCTGGAGATGTGCTGCCATTTTTAACTACAAATCATAAACACCTATGGCTGTTCATGACAGGAACTGGACCCCTCAACACCAATCCCCAGCTGGGCACTCCGCGCTCTCAAACGGGAAGGGGGTTTTAAACGACACCCCAAATTTAAATTTTTTCAGATAAAAAAAAAATGTACAGGGGGAAAAATCCCGTGATTCCCCTTCCTTTTCCCAAACCAACTTTAAAATTAAACTCCTCAAATTGACCACTGGGACATGAACTCTGGTAAATATTCACACAGGCCCAAACCCCAACCCAAAGTTAAATCCAGTTGTAAATATTGTTGTCCGGGCAGGGGAAACTAGCCAATCAGTTTGGGAAACTGGCCCAGGAAAATTTTCAGAAAGGAAATTTAAGCCCATTCCAATGGCCCGTTAGCCCGACCAAAAATTTTTTTAAAAAAATTTTTTTTTTTTAAGGTTTTATAGGTGATACACGTTCCCCTTTGCACCCAAAAGGGGGGGGCTAGATCCCATAAGTGGTTTTGAAATTAAATTTTTCTGGGAATAAACTCCAATGTGGAAAATAGTCAGTGTTCTTTCTTGGCCATCCCCCCAAACCCAAAAAAAGTTTTTAATTATTTTTATTTTTGAAACAAATCCTTTCCCAAAAGCAAGGGGACCCTTTTTTGGCCACCCCGGGGCCAAAACTCCCCTCCCGCCTTTATCCCTTTTTTTTGTTTTTTTATTTTTTGGTTTTTAAAAGGGTTTCCTATTATTGTTCCAAACCGCTTTTGTAACCGGTAAACAAAAGCAATTTTTTTTCTTTTTCCCCCTGGTGCTAATGAAAATGGCCACCCTCGGTCCTTTAAAAAACCCAGAGTCCCTATTGCCCACATGTGGGGGGGAAAAACCACAAAAACCCATCATCCACCCCCAAGCATATATTCCCAAAACCCCCCCATCCCCTAAAAAAGAAGGGGGGAACCCAAGGGGTTTGAAAACTCAGTCCTTTTTTTTTTTTTTCCCCCCCCCAAAGTTGCATGAAAAATACCTCCCCAAAGCACCTTAAAAGGAAAAAAGTTTTTTTTTTGCTTTTGTTCCAAAGGACTAAATTTTCATCATACGGGCCCGCCCAATCGGGGGCAAAAGAAAGTGCCTCTTAGGGGGCCCATTTCCCAAATGAAACTCCAAAAAATTTTCCAAACATCCTGCCCCGGGGTCCCCCCAGATGTGAGGCGGTAAACCCCCAGACACCACCCTCACAGCACAGACCACGACTCAGCTTCCCCCCCTCATGGGTCAGCTTCTAAAACCAAGCCAAAAAAAATCCTTCCTTAAGTGCTTTCCCCAGCCCCAACATTGCACAAAGCACCACTCCCAAAAGGGGGTGAGGTGCAAAAAACCCGCTTTGGGAAAACAAAGGCTCATTCCCCCCTGCCCGCCCCAGTATCCCCTGCTCAGAATGAAAAAAGCCCTTCCGGGGGTAAAAGGAGGGTAAACACCCAACCCCCCAAAGCCCCAGGTCGCCAAAATTTTTTTAAAAAGGGCTCTCGCTTTCCCGCACCCACAAGGCCTAGAAGGAGGATGCTGTGTGGCGGGGAACCAAATGAACAGAGACAAGGGCACTGTCCCCCGCTAACCCATTACTGTCCTTCGGCCAAAAAAAATGGGGGCCAAGAAAAAGAAGGGGAAGGAAGGAAGAAAGGAAGGGGAAAAGGGAAGGGAAAGGGGAAGGAAGGAAAAGGGAAAAAGGGAAGGGGGAGGGGGGGGACATGTTGCTCCAAGGTGGGGTAGAGGAGAAAGTTTATTATAGATCTGTGGGAGAGCAGGGCCCAAAGGGGGACAACACTTCGCAGCCGAGGGAAGCCCCTGAGCGGGGGGAAAATAGGAAAAATTTTGGGGGGAAAAGGGAGGAGACCAGGTTAAGGGGAACCAAACAAACAGCCCGGGGAGCCAAAGGGGGGGTTAAAAATGGAAGGGAGCGGGGGAAGGACCCCCCCCCGGGCTGGAAAATTTGGGGGAGGGGGCAGAGTATGCTAACCATGGTAGGGACTGGGGGATTTTGGGGGAAGTGAGTCCCCAGCCCCACTTTGGATGCTAAAAAGGGCCCAAAGTTAGCAAATTTCCTTTGATCCTAACGTTTTGTTTTCCCCCACATGGACAGAGGGGCCAAAAACCCCCGACAACTCTCCCCCCAAAAAATGCATTATCTTGGGGGGGCATTTTCTCTAGTTCTTAACCCTTGTCTTTTTCCAGGAACACTGGGCCTTTGGGGCCAGAAAGATTTAAAACATAGGAAAATTTGCAACCCCTTCCCCAAAGTTTTGGGATCAAGAAAATTTAAAAAAAATATTTTCTCATTTGACATTAAGAGGAAATTTTGGCTTGTGTTCTTGATGTTTTGCAATTTTTTAAAGAAAAACAAGGTTCCAGATAAAAATTTTTTAAAAAAATTTTTGAAATATATCTGATTATAGCCGGTTTTTTTTTTTAAAAAGGAAACCCGTGCCCTTTGAGTAAAGGTTTTGAAAGTCTAAAAAGTTTTTTGGGGTTTGGCATTTTCTGTCTGTCTTTTTTAGACGAATATAAAACTATGCACCAGGGTTAGCCCAAAAACCCTGTGAATCGGGCCGTCCCCCAAACCTTAAGGATCCTCCCATCTTTGCCCCCCAGGTTAGAACACAGGCTGCACCCCCAAAATCCAACCCTTGGGCTCAAATGTCTAAACCCAACATTCAGATAGACGAAGACGGGGTTTTTTGTAAAGAAGGCATTTTGGGAGTTTGGTTGGGGCATTTTTTTTGAAACATCTTTTAACCTGAAACTAAATTTAATGAATTTTAACTTTTTAAAAAGAAAAAAAAAAGCCCGGGCGGTGGGCGCATCCCTTTGACCCCTTTACTTGGGAGGCAGAGGCGGCGGATTGCTGTGAGTTCCAGCCACCCAAATTTTTACATAGTAAGCCCATCTTGGAAGAAAACCAAAGAAAAAAAAAAGGGGGGAAGAGAGGAAGAGAGAGAAAGAAAAAAAAAACAGAGGCAGGCAGGAAAGGTTTTAAATGATACTGTTCCAGGCATAGCAGGCTGTAAGCTAGTATTGGGGTACACAGGAGTTTCGGATGCAAGGCCATCCCCCACTCCACATTCCATGTCAAGTTTAGGGCCATCAGAGTTAGTGAGCTTTGTTGAAAATAAAGAATAAAACTAAAAAAAAAAAGTTCTGGGATGTTGTACATCCTAAGTCTACTGAAATAGAACTATACAACTTCAAGGGGAAAACTGATGGCATTTCAATTACATGTCAGTGAAGCTGTTTGAAACACCTGCGGGGGGGAAATGAGCACTGAGTCTCTGATCTGAAGACTCACCAAACTATAAGCAGCAGTGCCGAGAGCCACAGACAGGCCATCCATGCATGTCACCATGTGGGTAACAAAACACACATATATTGCAGCCAGTTACCTATTCTGTATGTTGTGTTGTACATTTTGGATATTTACACGTGTATGGGACACACATCCCCATTTTTTTGGGCCATGCATGTGGGGGCCAGAGCAGGAAGGGAAGTGTCCTCCTTTAGTGCTTGCTATCCTTTTTTCCCTTGAACAGCAGTCCTCTCCTGAACTAGCGTTCTCTTTTGGGAGGCTGGCCCATTTTGCTCCTTATTGCTAGGGTATTGGAACCCCCACCATCTTGGCTCTTGTTTTTTTTTTTTAAATATGCATGCTGTAGATTTGAACTTAGGTCCCAAGTGAAGAGGAGCCCTCCCCCCACAGAGCCTTACCCAGTGATTCTGTAACCAGGAAAGA
>JAJTUV010000160.1:1547500-1565446 GCA_021653895.1 Mastomys natalensis | reverse complement strand
AAAAAATAATCTCAAAAGGGCAACTGGCCCACATGTCTTTGTTGTTTATATTTGAATATAATTAATTATGTAAAGCAATAGTTAGTGGAAGATTAACAATTAGTAGATTCTGTCAAGTAGTCACATGGAAATTACTAACTAATTGAGCGACTGGTCCTCTATTGTGTCAGAAAGCAGTGCTGAGTGTCCTTCTTTTCATCTTCTTACTTTGTTGTTTTCACGGATCTCCTCTTCTTCCCTAAGATGCATGTTTCACAGAAGACTAATAAATAAATAACCCTGCTTGTGATTTCATAACATGCAAAGGGGTTTGAAATAAAAAACACCTGTTTTAATTAGCATGATGGTTTGCTCACTTTTTCAAAAAAAAAAAAAGTGATAATCCTAACGCACCGAACTGACATTTCTACAGCTTTGAATTTCCATCTGCATTTTATATTATGATGCTTCAGGATCGTCATGAGTTAATTATGTTAACTTGGGAAGCACTGCTTGCATTCCAAATGAAAAACTTCAGCTTGAATAGACAGAAAAGCAGATGCTATCTTTCTTGTCAATTGCTTTGTTGTGGGCTGCTTTGCAACTTTTCATGTATTTCTGGATCTAAAGGGAAGTGTAAATCTATTTATTTTAAGTTGTACATAAACTACACAATTTCAATATTCTGTTTGGGCTGTATGTGTCTGGTGTATCTTTACGTGTAGTTTTCCTGCCCCCCCACACACAAATTTAGCAATCCACAGTCAAATTATCTTCCCTTTAATTTGTAATTTGTTTTGTTGTGCCTAGACATTATGGAGATTAACGTGTAATGAAATCTAGAGAGAGGACAGCTCTGCTGGCTCCATCCTCACTCTGATCTTCCTATCACCTCTTTATTTTTGTACGTCAACCTTTTAAATGGTGCAATAACTGCATGCAGCATCTGGGCACAACAAGGAATGCTCAGGAAGGAGGAAGCATTCTAAGTAGGAATTTCCATGTTTTTGAGTTTAGTGTTCCTTTAACATTGAGAGCAGCTGGGCTTATGTCAATAATTAGAAATAAATGCACATACATGTGTTTCTTTATGGAGTTAAAGATTCTAAGGATAGACTCAAATAAATGATTTTTGTCCCCTACCCCAGCTACTCTGACATGCTCTTCAAAATTCCAAAAACAAGTTACGTTGTTTTGAGGATCTAGAATGCCATTCTTGACTGCTGAAATTCCAGATTTCAACTGACATTGTTTTGGATTGCTTAGAGTGTCCTGTCTTCTTCCTACCCAACATCCACACTCCATGATCTCTGCCCTGCTCTATCTCCAGACACTGTACTACATGTGTTTCATGATTCAGGCCTCCTTGTAGAAAGTCTTCTAATTAGGTCAATGATAGGTGTCTGCAAGACAGCAAAGAACAAAGGACAATCTTAGAATATCCTGATTGCTTGATTGCTAAGGTTCAGTTTTCAAAAGCTGTTCCCACAGGTGGTAAATGCATCCATCCACTTACCAAAAAGGCATCAGGGAATTATAGAAAGAAACCTGAGCTGTCATAGACAGGATTTGGAGAATGTGAAATTTTCCTTTAGGCTTTGAGGGGTTAATAGTCTCCCATCCAAGTACTTCATGGGTGTAATTATTATGTGTCAAACAAGAACAAAAAGTAAACAAGAGGAAAACGAACTGGTAGGATAGCATAGGACGCCGTAAGTCAAGAATGCTTGAGAGCCAAAGACTACTTTCAGGCTAGTTTTTGCTTGGACACATCATTGAGTTTAAAGGGAGTATCATTCAGGCTCTGTGTACTCAGGCTGTGACCATGAAGTTAAGACCCAGAATAGTTGGAGGGCTTATTGTTTAAAATAAATGTCAAAGGTGTGTTCAGAATGTAAATGCAATCTGTAAATGATATGTACTGTGCCTTATCACACATTCAAATTAATGTACGGCTGTTCCGCCACTTAAAATAGCTCTGTTCATTAAAAGAACTGTAACCTAGATTTTCAGAAAATTAAAATATTTTATTTCTGAGACTATGTTATGCCTTTAGCCAAGACTCATAGTTTAGCACTACCTTCTTTCACATCTTGAACTAAAGCAGAAGAAGGTTAAAGATCTGATAGCTTTCTCTCTTCTTGATCAACTGTTTTGCAATTTGGTAGCAACTACAGTTGAACTGGATTATCAAACTCACTACTGGGCCTAAGGAAACACCAATCTATTTGTTTCAACTTCAAAAGTTGGTTCTAAGACCTTAGTTAGTGTTGCTCATTCCTACATATTGAAGAGCTTGGGTTAGCATCTCTCAAGCACAAATGGGATTAATCTTAGACCATTGTCATTAAGACAAACATCACTTTGCTAGAAACAAAATCAATGGCAGGTAGACAGCGGTGACCTGATCAGCCAGCCTGATTTGTCCAGACTCAGAGCTTTGTAGATACATTGCTAGTGCAGGAATCCTCATTGCTGTTTCTTTTATGTTTTAGTCTCTTCAAGTTTGTTTATAATCTTTAGTTAAAGAGAGAATTTTGGAAAGAGAGAATCAACCATAATGAAATATGTATGAGATCCCATTTGGAAGTGTATTACTTTGTAAGCAATTTCTTATTTTATTTAAATAATGCATTTATTTTTAAATTTATATTTTACAATTTTTTCATTTTTTTAAAGTTTTTAGATTTTAATATAATGACAACATGTATGCCTTGCCTTTTCACCCTCCAAACCTTCTCATATACTCCTGTATGCTTTCTTACAAATCCATGCCCTCTTTCATTTAATATTATTGCATGTATATATGTATATAAATAAATATTTCTAAATATAACCAGTTTAGTCTCTATAATGTTACTTGTATGTATGACTTAACACCAGACAACCAATGGTGTGATCTTCTCAGGGAAGATCACCACTCCTGCTCCCAGCTTTCTTCAGTTGCCTACATTTACAAAGCTCTGTGGGCTTTCTCGTGACATGTCCATTGGTACAGATCTTTCCCTGTCTATGTTTGGGCAGCCACATTGTAAGCTAATTTTAAAAGCTAAAAAACAAAAAAACAACAACAACAACAAAAAAGCCTTAAAATAGAATATTTATGTTCTAATTGACAGGACATAAATGGGAGTGACACTTCTCTTTCTTGCTTTCTATATTTCCATAACTTTTGTCCTAATGTACCTTGGGTAGCTTTACAAACTACTTTGGAAATGAGACAGATCAGTGTTAAAAACTAGCTCTTACACTTCTTTTGGGACCATGAAGAAGATATGGTCTCTGTACTTTTAAACTCTTCAAGTACAAAATGTCTTCCTTGATTTCTATGGACTCTTGATATATCATGCACATAAAATGTGCCCAGCACCATCAACTATCAATGGTCAAAGATAGATGCTCATGATTTCTGGGTGTTAGGGTCCTTGACATCATTACTGCTCTGCTATTACGGTGCAGCTTTCAGTTCCATGATTATTCTCAAATTCATCTATCTAAATTGTAGCCCTTTGGGGCTTTGTATTCAAGTCACCCTGTGTCTACTTGCCACCATCACATAGAAGTGTTACTGTGGTCTCCAAACTAAATTCATTATCCCTAGCATCAAGGACCCAAAGTGAGCACAACTAAATGCTAGATGATCTTGTATGACTGTGTCAGCACAGCAGCGCTCTTCTGGCTACAAACAACACGGTTTGCTCTGACAGCCTGCCCTTTGCCACACCAGCTTGGAATCAGAAGGCCTCAGACCTCTGTTCCCCACTATATTCTTATATTTCAAATAAACATATCTCCATAATATACAGACTGATTAGTGTTGTTTCTAAAGTTTTGAGAGCCCTTCTTATTCCTGAAAGAAGTAAATAGCAACGGGTTATATTTGAGGCATTCACTGACCACCAACAAGCTAAGTCCTCATGATTTTTTACAACCTGCCAACAGTAGTTCTCTGACTATGATGTACATCCAAGTTGCCCAGAGGACTGTTACACCAGAGCCCACGATTATACCACAGAGATTCCAGACTCAGTAAAATTGGTGGAAAACTTCGAAATTTTCATTTTGAATAATGTCTTACATGATACAGCTATACTGATGCCAGACCACATCTTAGTAACTCAGGTTTAGAATATGCTTCTTAACCCATCTCAGACCATCGAAGGCATGTACATCATGAGAGTCTTTGTCCAAGGGACATTTCATCTGTCAATAGTAGGAAGAATATGCTTGTTGGTGATAAAAATTAACAAAGGTCCAAATGTCTTTATCCATGCTGTACTTCTATAACAGAATATCATAGACTAGGAAGGTTCAAATGAGCAGAAATATATATTGGCTCAAAACTAAAGGTTGGAAGTCCAAAAGCAGGGCACAACCACCTTGGCTTGGTCATTTTGCATTATCATGTGAAATCCGAAAGGGCAAATAGAAAGCAAAATGGGAAACAGGGTGCTCTTTTACAATGTCAGTGTGCTGACTAGTTTTATGTCAACTAGACACAAGCTAGAGTCCTCTGAGAGGAGGGAACCTCAACTGAGATAGGCCAGCTTGTAGGGCATTTCCTTAATGATGTTTGGGGTAAGACTCAGCCATTGTGAGTGGTACCACTCCTGCACAGAATGCAGGGACTATAAGAAAGCAGCTTGAGCAAGTCATGAGGACTGAGCCAGAAAACAGGATCCCTCTATAGCTTCTGCATCACCTCCTGCCTCCAGATCCTACTATGCTTGAGTCCCTGCCTTGATTTATTTTAATAAAAAACAGTGACATAGAAGTATAAATAAGTAAGCAAGCAAGTAAATAATAAAATAAATATATAAATACATAAATAAATTCTTACCTCTCCAGCTTGTTTTTGGTCATGATGATTCATCATAGATAGCACAATGACCTTATCTAAGTCAGACAATAATTCAACCCAAAATGTGGAACCCTCTTGGCTTCCTGGCATTTTAAAGAAATCATCATTTTATGGTATATTAGGATTATAATTTAATTTAAATATGATTTTTGAAAGACATACTTTAGGGCAATAACCCAAAAGGAGCCAGGTTGCCTGGACTTTACCATTGAATGCCTGAATAAATTTGGCCAAGTTGTTTAATCATTAGACTTATGTTTCCCTGTCATAAAAATACATAAAATATATATTAATATAAGTATAACACTAATAACATAAAGAGATACTTGGAATAATGCCTGAGAAGTGTCCAATTATTATTCTTTTTGAGAAGTTCACATCTTTTTTAGTTGTTAATAGTAAAGCATGTAAAGTTTTAGTTTATTGAAAGTATCAATACTTTAACGAGTTTTATGTAATTCTTTAAAATGGGTTTAATGGATCATGACAACTTAATCCATTCTTCTGTTTTATCAATATAATATTTGTATTAATTCTATGAGAATTTCATAAATGCATAAAATGTATTTGGATAATATATTCTCCTAACTCCTCCCAGGCCTTCCATTATCCCTCTCAACTTCTTTCTTTCCTTTTTTTTCTAAGTAATCCAAAGTCAAATTCGTGCTGCCTATAAGTTCATGTGCATGGAACATGATTGACCTACCAGGGGCCAAAACTCTTGAGGAAGAACAGTTCGTATTTTTACCGGAACACTTCACTCAGGCATAATGATGTCCACAGTTTGTGGGTCTAACTCCTCCTCTATATAATAAGTTCATTGAAAGAGAAATAACATCTTGATAACTGGGTTCACCTCTTTATACAAAGAAGCAGCTCTGGGTTTAGCTCTTTATACAAATCCAGTAAAAAAAAAATGATTTTAATTAAATTGAGATTGAGAAAACACTGCAAAAGTATCTTAAGAAAGTAAAAATCCTCTCAACAATAAACAAACCATCAATTTATTTCCCCTTCATCATACAAATGAGTAAGAACGAGGTCAATCATTAATAACACATTGAAAGTAGGTTTGCTTTTCTCTTTGAATTTTCTAAACTCTATAATTAAAATGACTTCAAATCGGAAGACTGTAAGGAAGAAATTAATCTTATTGGTAAGTAAAAGAGCAAATCCCATGGTTGATGGTAGATATGACCTGTTAGCAACAGCTCCACTTTTGTACTTTTGCTCATGCAATCAGCATGTGAAAACCAACATAATCCAATTAATTGTAATTCCCCTTTGTAGAGACAGTAAAGTAGCTCATGATACTAAAACACCATTGAAGTCTTATCATTGGTCAGATAATCCAAATGGCTTCTCATTTTCAAACTACCAGCAGGTCTTTATAAACTTCTGGAAAATGAAATATTTTTCCTTCCCTGAACTTACATTAAATCCAATAATAGTCTCTGAATTTTAGTCCTTAGTACTTGCTAGCCATCAGTTTTCCAGACTTCTCCTCTCATATTTGATAGTTTCAGGAATTCACCTGTGTATTCCTCTCTTATGACATAAAGCAATACTTTTCCACAGTTACTATGTGCAGCAGTCTCTCACAAAGCTATTTGCTTGTTACATCTCTGCAATCATGCCCTCACTGCATCTGACCCCACACACTGCCGCTAAACATCTTGTTAAAACACGCCTCCCTTGCTATGGTCACCCTGATTCTTTCAGATCTTTTGAATTTTCCTTCTTTCCTTTTTTTTGAGAATATAATGTAGTTACATCATTTCCCCCTTCTTCTTCCTCCTTCCATACTCTCTCATATACTCTCCTCCTTTTCTCCTAAATTCAGCCTTGTTTTTTATTACTCATTATTATATTCATATGCACACATATATAATTGTATGTGTAACAACTAATATAACATACACAGCTTTATATCAGTATATGACATTAGATATTATATGTTATGTTATATATGTTATATATTACATATATTTGAGCAATTTATGTGTATGCTATATATATGTATACATACACACACACACATATGTGTGTGTGTGTGTGTGTGATGTGTGTGTGTGTAGTGCTCAGTCCGTACAATTTTACTTGTGTGCATGTTTTCAGTTTTCAGGGTTCTTTTACCCTACCACATCTCCCTTTCTACATTTCAATCCTCAGTACCTTGGGATGGGGAACCTATCTTTGTTTTTTTCAACAGCCCATGCTTACTCAATGAGTCATTGTCTGTCTTTGAGGTGCTACTACTTCTAATTGGATCCATCTTCCTTTACCACTTGTCCTCTGTCCCACCCTGCGCTCCCTTCATCCACCTAATTTTCTTCTTTGGAACAATTATAATGTAAAACTTCATGTGCAATATCTCCTCCGGTCATCATTCAGGTGAAGCTTGCCCATCTTCTTCTATGTTCCCTTCGTTGTCTAACAAAATTATAATACTTATCGTGTGCTATTATTTTATTAACTCGCCTGAATTTCTTGTATATTGTAAAATATGTGATATTAGATACTCTATGTCTTCTTTCACATGTCTAAGCTCCCCAGCTAGCTGTTTGAATTGAAGTTTTTGATAGAGAAATGAGAATGTGGATGAATGACTTGCTTGTGACTTCAGTATTGGTTAAATGCTATGAAAAAATCAGCATAATGCAAAGAATGGTGCATCGTGGTCTATGAGTATACACATCTGTTTTCATGGGCGTATTATTATAGTATTTCTATCAAAGGAGGTTAAATTAAGGTTGAGGAATGATGGCAAAAAGATATATTCCAAACTAATAAAATGAATGTGTCTAACTCTAGAGATAGGGAAATTAATTAGAATGAATTTCTTTCAGTAATAAGAAAGTTTTAAAAGAAGAGACATAGATAAGATCCATTGGTTCATACTAGTAGTTATACTTGTGGCAAACGGTGGAATTATCATGCTATGATTAAAACTGTTATGATAAAAACTGAAATAAATCTAAGTTAGAGACAAATCTATTTCCTTAGAGTATACCATAAATGACTTCATAGCTATAAGCAAGAGACCCAAGCAGTCAGGCACAGATTTGTTTAGGCTGAAAGAGTAAAGAGCTAGAATTCCTCCTAGTTACAAAAGCCTGTGCCATCCTGCATTTGACATAAAGTTACTCCATGACCTCCTGTGCTCTCTAACATCCATATGCATGACTTCCTGTGTTCTGCTACATCAGAGTGTGCATGGTGAAGTCAGCTTCCTCCACTGACTTCAGGTGCTCTTTACTATGTGTGTACATGTTGAATTTAGCTTTCTCCACTGAATTCCTCTGCTCTCCAACATCAGAGTGTGTGTTGGAGTTAGGTTAAGTATGGTCTTCTTTTGGAACAAGACATGTTTATATGTGCCAACTCTGTCTGTGTTGCTTGCAAAGGTATCTTAGTGCCAAGTGATGTCTTGAGACCATTGCTGTTGATGGTTTTCCACTGAAAACAAAAACAAACACTGTAGATGATCCTTTTACTTGAGAGTTTACTCAGTCGTTATCTCCATCATCATGGTCTTTATTTAAAGGGCATTTACTAAGCAACTAACTGAGCATTGATTTGTAGTAATGAGGTAAACATAAAACTAAAAGGAGAAACATTTTCCACAGAAACACCACTATAAAGTGTTAATGAAAACACTAACAGGAATCAGAAATTCTAGTAACTTCAAGAGATTATGAAATACTTTGTTATGTCTTTCAGTCTCGATTTTCTTCTACATATATTTCTTGAACTTAGTAGGATATCTGACATTTACTAGGTATTTATAAATTGCTTAATTAATCATATATTGGTCTACAATGGTAAACAATGTTGTTTTTTTTTTTCATTTCCAACATACTGTTTGTTTTGTTTGTTTCCTCATTCCTTCTTTCTTTACTTATTATTTTTTATTTCTCAAAATAATAAAAATTCCTGCTAAGACAATGACTTCTGTCATTCATAACTACTGTTATTCTATATTAAATGAATATTAATTGTATGTAAGCTACTGGATCATTGTAATTAATTAGATGTTAAATCCACTTTATCCCAGTCAGAAAATCTATCATCAACAAATCTGACAAGAAATGTTTGAGAACTTGTGGGTAGAATAGGGCCCTTACTGTTGTGGGGAGTTGAAATTAAATGGCCATTGTGGAGATCAGTTTGGGGAGTTCTCAAAAAATTTTAAAAAGAACAAACAAAGGGCTCAGCTATTTACTCTCAGGAATATACACAGAGAGCTTCACACTGGACAATAGAGCTATGTGGACCCATGTCTATTGCAGTTTTTTTCACTATAGAATATAATTAGAATCAACCTAGTTATCAGAAAAGAGAAGACTGAAACCATGAAAATTTCATACATACACACGCACAAGCACACCGCGCACACACACACACACACATTTACAGGTAATGGACATAAATTATAAAAAAAGGATATAGTGTGAACTGTTTTTCCTGTTCTAATTCTGTCATGGGTTTTAGTTTTTGGTAGTAGATAAATACATTATTTGATAGTAAAAGTGTAAAAATCTCACGTGATGCTCCACAGCTTCTGTCCTGAGTGATTAATCTAAGTGTGCGGAGGTTCACTGAAATATGTAGAGCTTAGGCCTGTTTAATTTTTGCTGTGTATTTTTTTTATTTTCAAGTTTCTTAATAATAAAATTTATACACAATTTTTTAAAAAAGAAACTATTATAGGTATCTGTTGTGTTTAGCAAGGTTTATATGCTTTATTAGTCAACATCTTCATTTACATCTTTCTGTATTTACTTGTTATTATACATTTTCGACTATCTATTCACATGTACATTTATTTTGGACATCAGAGAGGAATGATAGGTAGCAATTACCCACATACCAATAATCTATGGGTTTCAAGCATTGATGATCTACAAATTAGCTCAACAACTACAATAGCAATTGGGGAATGCTTGTTAAAATTTAAACACACACAAACTGCAACAGAAACTTATCATTTAGATATTTGCTCGACCTACATGGGTATATACTGACACATATATAAATTATTTATGTACAATTTATTTGCCCAATTATGATGGAATATATGACTAGCTGATTGAGTCATTATACTTCTACACAGATGAATATGTAGATAAAATGAACCCAGAGAGAGAAGAGAGAGAGAAGAGAGAGAGAGAGAGAGAGAGAGAGAACTACTATTAGTTTTAAATAATCTCTAAGATATACCTAGTGAAAAAAATTAAAGTACAGAAAAATATACATTTGTTTCTTTTAAAATGTTGATAGAAGGTAATACTGCCTGAGTGCAGGAAAGGTTTTTGAAAGAATCTCAGGGAGTTAATAGTATAGGGTTTCTCTGAGAGTGTAAACTAGATAGCTAAGGAGAAGAGAAGCAGGGTACTGGTGTGTACTCTTCCATATATCATCAATCAACACTGTTGTGATGCATGACATATTTCAAAACAAAATAATAGAGGGTTTACATGACAATATTGTACAATTCCTATTTTAAAACTATGTATTTTCCAATACCATGTTATGAAGTGCTCTGATAATCTTAACTAGATTTTTAGTTCATTTGTGCTAAACTTTTGAAAATTATTTGTTGAATCATTTGTATGACTTATCATTTTTTCTAAATTACAAAAGAGCGACTGACCAATTTTGTGCTCATATCCTTGAAAGTGGGTGTTATCAACAGGTCTCAAATTTAGGCAAGCAAACTGAAGATAGGAAAACACTCAAACTTCTTATCTATGATAACCAAACAATTACTTTTGGAGAGAATACTTATCCATTAAAGAACCTATTTCACTGTTCTGGACTATTATATTAATGCATAGTATTATTATGATAGCATTATTTTGTGGTTTCAAAAAACAGTGCTGCAGGAACCATGTTACTCTGCCTGATATACAAGTTGTCATGATATTGTGAGTCTCACAAACATTGTTGGTATCTATAGAGCTCTTAGCATCCTTGTGATATGAAGTACAAAATTTACTTAACTACTCTTAAGAAATAAACTTATCAGTATTATTTAAGAATAATTATTTTTTTTCTTCACTTAACAACTGTCATACATTTTGTCTGGAGATAAATGTTTTGAATAGATAAATGTGGCAATATTTAAATCTACCAATTTTGTTGACTTCTACTTTATTGAAAAAATATTTTCAGACTAACTTTTAAATTAATGTTAACTTCTAAAGCAAGTCACTATTCTGTTCAGTGTTACCATTTCTCGCCAAAAAATAGTCCAACAATATAGCAAGGAGAATAAAGAAAGCCAGAAGTTTTATTAGAGTCTGAAAACATTTGTTACTGGCAAAGTGAATACTACACAAGTAAGCTGTCTTATTATAGATCTATACAGGTCCGTTACATATAGAGCCTTACTTAACTCATGTAAACTACGGAGTTCTCATATGACAAGAGAGAAAAGCTCAATGTTAAGTAACATCCCTGTGTGCACACACAACAGAAAGATTATCTGTGCATAGCCATTTATAGGAACTGACCCCTTAGGCTGATATTAAATAATGCAACATGAACCGGACAGGACAAATGAGCAATGGTGTCATTTAAAGCCAACATGAAGCAAGCTTTTTCAAATGACTGTTTAATTTTACCCTACTGGTTCTCTACCCTTTGGAGGCTGTAATATGTGAAATCATCCATGGAATTCAAGCAAATTTGGGATCTATTTGGAGAAGACAGTCACATAAAATGAAGCATTGTGTATAATGTCTGTAGAGTACAAAAGGCCTTTGACTGAATGGAAATAAGGGCAGAGTTGAAAGCCCTTATAAGAAAGGCATTCAAGAAGCACATACTGGCTCCAAAAAATTACATCAGTTTTTATGACTTAGCTTAAAGAAAAAGCAGCTTATTTTTCGGTGGTGTTGTCAGAATCTGTGTAGGACCAGTAAATACTTCTCCAGAAGCCCAGAGAAGTCTGTCTTAGATGCCTGGAGAGAAGTGTGATATGAATCACCACTTTTTATATGGTGGTATTATGCATGGAGTGATGGTGACGGGAGGATGGTTTATGTTATTCCACTGTAAATTAAAAATGCACAAGGTTGTGGCACACTTGGTATGCTTTCCATCTGTGGTGCTTGCTTCCTAAGTTTTTTCTTCCCTATCTGCTGTGATACTATTGCATCTAAATGAAACCTGACAAGAAAGAAAAAGAAATATTCATATTATCAACTTGCTTCCAACATGTGTTATGGTATAAGACATCTCTGCCTCCTTCAAGGAGATAATCTAAGACATTTCCTATGACACTGTGACATTATGTACATGGCTTGAGTGTATCAGATGACTTTCAAAAGTATAGATGAATTATAACTATGTAAAACAAGTCAATATGGCCTGCAAGACTATCCCACTGTAAAGTACAGTACTTTCTCCTTTGTTTTTTTTTTTTCCTTGAAGTTTTAGCATCTTAGGAAGCACATATTACCTCCTCCTTTCTTCTTTCCTACTTCAGAAAGGGCTGTATAGAATCACCTCAGCACACTGGGTTGCAGAAGCACCTATTCTGTGTGCAACAGCTTTCAAAAGTGAGATCAGTTCTAGCAGTTTCCTGGGGATTTCTGTCATAAGTTATAAGGAATGATAACTCTTTGAGGGTTATCAGAACAAAAGTTCATATCTGAAACTACTTTCTTTATTCTATTTTGATAGGCACAATGGCCATGGAGGATTGGCTTGACTGAGTAGATTTTTCCCACATAATTTTAAATGATTTTTAGTACTTAAAAGTCAGCCTTTAGGAACAGCAGTGTACTCCTGCTCTAGTAAATGCATTTGTAAGAAAAGGCTGAGTAAGAAAATGACGATTGTCTTTTATTCTATCTACCACAAGGTGTATCCTCCATATTTGCAGTTAGGCTGAGCCAGAATAGGCAAGCAATTTTGAATTATGTCTTCAAATTATTTCTTAAAATACAAATAATCATCCCTCTGGAATGACGTAAGTGACATTATTCTGCATTTCACAAATGCAAACTAGCCCTTGTTTGAGTAATGTAATCTAGGAACATGACATTGTCTTTTACCATGCAAAACCTTCAGTTGTTATATTTATTACTTAGCTTCTGGTCTTAAAATTTCCATAGGCTGGGTGACTTAAAGCACAGTAATTTACCTCAAAGCACTGGAAATATGAACTTTGAACAGTACCAGGTTGTCATCTAAAGCATGCATCCTTGGTGCTTGATACATATCCCTCTGTTCTGGCATCTCTGAATCCATAGAAAGTGCCCCCAGTCTTCCCTTCAGTGTGATTTAGTCACTTGTTGTAAGGACACTACTCCTATTGGCCTGTCATACTGTTTGAAGTCCATGTGACCTTATATTTTCAATTACTTTTTTAAGAGACTTATCTCCAAATTGTCATATTATGGAGTACAAGCATGAAGCCTTAAATACAAAAAAATATATACGTTTGGAGAGTCGGACAGTAGTTAGCATCATGTACATTTGATGGATATATATTTATTGATTGAGTTTCTCCTACTGATTGTCAAGGTCAGCAGTGTGACTCAGAGGATAGACATAAGATGTGAACTGTTAGAACTTGGTCAGTATTCACTGAGGCAATGTTTTTGAGCACCTTGTAAAGCCCTCTCCTTTGAGGAACGTAAGGCAGTTTGCCAACTGTAGCTTTCTAAATCACAGAGCACAGCGACTGGTATCCAGTCAGTGTTCAGTCCCTGTTTGCTTAATAAAAACTAAGTGAACAAGCAAATTAACTGGCCAACTGGCCTAGATTTCTAAGATAATGTCCTCAGTGCAGCCTCATGCTGTAACCAGTGTGTGTGATAGAAAGAGGCTTCTACTAGGACAGCATAGGAAGGCACTGCTTCGGCATAGAATTTGTTATCACCAGGTACGAGAATTTCGACCCTTGCCTAAACTACTAGAAATTAAATTGAACTATCACTGTGGAGATAGCAAGACAGGTCCAGACACATCAATGACTCAACTGACTTCCTTTTGATCTAGTCCTTTAAACACAATGGCCTAAATAGGAGCTGTATATTTATAGACAAATGGTGCCATTTTAACCACTCTACTATCTAACCTTTTAGTTTTATTTTATAGCCAAACATTATATAATGATTCATTCTCTCTAGCATCTCTGTCATCTATGATGTGACAAATATGCACTCAGCAGGCCTTTCCAATAAGGATGTGGCTGTGCTGTGGTCTTTGGCACTGGGAGCTGATGCCACATCCTTGATGACAAGTTCACAGTGTAATCTGTTCTTATCATTGCACTAATGAAATGAGAGCTATTCTGTCCCTAACCTGTGTTGTCGTTTTCCCCTTTTCTATTGTGATAGTAGAGTGAAAGTTGGAAGGAGCTTTTGAAAATGTCATGCAAAACATTACAAAGTAAAGGGTAAAAAAAAAAATGATTTTTAAATATCCAAAAGTTGTTCCTTTCCACTTGCATCAACACTATTCTGGGTAATTCTATTTATCCATGGTTATATTTTAACCAACATTAGGTAAAAACAATTTAGTTACACTCAGACCTGATAAAGCAATTCCTCACATTTATCTATAGAAATGTGTTGTGTGTGTGTGTGTGTGTGTGTGTGTGTGTGTGTGTGTGGTGATGGTACTTAAATGTCCCTTCTTCCTTGAAAGCCTCCATTGCCCCCCTGTAATCATCCAAGTCTTCTTTGTAGGAAAACTTTTCCTTAATTGTCTTACAAACGATGATTGATTTTTTTTTCTTTCAAATATATTTTTCTATGTACAGATAATTTTTTTTTTCTAAAAATATAGAGACTATACTAAGACTCCTTCACAAAAAGGTATTTCAAGATAAGATCGCCTTGTTTGGATAAAACATTTGTGTGTGTGTGTGTGTGCGCGTGCGCGTGCGCGTGCGCGCGGTGTGTGTGTGTGTGTGTGTGTGTGTGTGTACATAGTGAAAATCTCATAGTTTTGAGGTTAACCTACTTTAATTACACTTACATGTTTTGAAGCCATTGACCAATCTGTATTTAAAATAGCTTACTTAGCGGGCCAAGAGGATCTAGGATAGAGTTTTGAGTTTAAGGATTATGAGATACCTTGAATCAGCCCGACTTTTTCCCAGGATTAGGGTTCAGCCAGTAAAGTTGTTGGTGGCCCTGTCTGGTAAGGCACATGACAATAACTTTATAGCAGTTAGTGTGATTCACAATGTTCACTCTGTGTTTCCAGTGCCTTCATCCTGCATGTATTTTGTCCTTTGAGTCTTTGTTTACCTTTCCCATCATAGCTGTATCTTGGATGTTTGTTTCTTTATAACTTCTAAATGTTGTATACATTGTTTTCCATTGATAGCAGCATCTGTCCCTCAAGCATCCTCACCTCACAAATGAATGCATAGATATAAAATGTATCAGTGGTGAATCAGGCCTAAAAAAAAAAAAAGGTGTTACGGATAATTTTTTCCTACTCTATCCTCTTTCTTTGATGCCTCATCTTATAGTAATCTCTTCCATCTCTCCCTGTTTCCCAGTGCAGTTCCTTTTCGTTTTATATCAACTCACATTAAAAATTAGCTGCTCAATAAATGGGGAATTACTAAATATTAGAGTTAGTTTATAGATAAATGTATGGTCTCAAGTAAGACACTGAGAGATAAAATGTAAATCCCCATTCTTGAAGTAAGGTCAGTCTATTAGTGCTTCACACTATTTGTTTGTCTTTTTTCTTCTATCAGACAAAATTACATACAAGTATATTGATATTAAATGTGATGAGAATGTATTGGCTCCTTATCTTAGTTTTGCTACCTGTCACTCATAAGAAAAGTCCTTAAGCTTCTATCATCCCCTTTATCCTCCCTATAAAATGGATATCATGCCAACAACATCTAATTACTTGTCTTACTGGAGATTTAAATTAGATATAATTGCAAAATACATAGCATGGTGTCCTGTACAGGTATGGCCTTGAAAGCTCCACCATGAGATCCTCTTGATTATAAGGGACCTGTTGATTATGAAATGGTGAATATAAAGATTAGTTCATGTATTTTAGATGACTACTGTCAACTCTTGCCATACTCTTTATTTGAAGGTTACAATGCAAATAAAGAGTATGGCAAGAGTTGACAGTAGTCATCTAAAATACATGATATCATTTTATTTAAATGATGACTACAACAGATATCTACTTTAAGAAGTTTTGTATCGGTGACACAAATTAGCAATGGTACAGTTTAAGGTTTTAAGCAGACCTAATAAAGTAGAATTTATCATTTACATATTTCCTTCTCTGTACTCCCTTCTCACAGGCACTAAAATTACTATCCAAAAGCGACATTAATGGCATTTTCCTCCAGTTGAGTAGTACTTGTGACTCTTGTTGGCTTTTTTGCTCAATATGAAAATGTTTCTTTTGACTCTCTGAACCGTTTCTTTTAGCAATCTCTAATTGGCTCACCACTGTGCCATTTACTCTTCTAATAAAGTTTTGGAGTTGTGTGCTTGTGTTTGTCTGCATGCTTGTGTATGTTTAGGTTTCTGCCTGAAGTTCAGTGCCAAAGCTACAGTACTGATACATTTTCTAAATGTGTTTTAAGCAATAAGTTGTACAACATTTTTAGAACATGTGTTAAACTATTTCTCTAAGAATGAAGCTCTTAACAAAACATAAGCACTCTGCATGAGATCTTAGCAGCAAAGTGCTTAAAAGATAAAGTAAGAATTGGTACCATGGGAAGAACACCAGCTGTAGAGCACACAGGTCCATTATGAGAAGTATGGTAGTGGGTAGGGAGAAAATGATTTAATCAGGAGTAAAACCAATTTTATTATAAGGGCACGCAGGGGTGTGGCGCCATAGGGAGAGGGACATTTCAAAATATCTGACAGATTTCAACAATGTGAAAACCTCGTTCTTTAAAGTGACAGTAAACCCCATCAGGTCTCCCTTTTTGATGCTATTGTTAACAGTTGACTGTTTAAAGCTGGCCTGCTAAGATGCTGTCGGCCTATTTCAATAGTGCGCAGCGGAAGAAAAGACTAATTGTTGAAATACAATCAATCAAAATGATTGCGGGGCAGAGAGAAGGTCTCCTCTGATGATTTTGTTGGGAGTCATATTAGAGTGTTATGATTGAGATTCGGAAGATGATTGAAAAGAAGACGGAAAAAGCCCTGTAACATAAACACCTCATCCCCCCTTTCACAGACATACTACTGAGCAGGAACTTAACTTACGAACACTGAAAATAATAGTCCATTAGGAAAAAACCAGATCTGATAGTGATGTGGGCTAATATTTTTTAAAGGATATGAACACTATTAGCAAAACAGCTCCTGCAGAGAATCCCTATGGTGACAGTTCTCAGCTTTTCTTACTTCTTCCCCCACCCCCACTTTGGTGCAAAGTGCTCCTAGGCACTTATAGAGCTCACACTGTGGGGGCATGTGACTGTGAGCTCAGACAGCATCAAAATCGAGAAAAAGTCCAGTTAGCCAAATACCTATAAGTTCTTACGAGGATTCCTGGATTTTCAGTTAACTCTATATTGTAACTGACAACTTTGTACTTCTTTAAGGCCAGAATCAAAAATCGTTTCTATGTAGCTTATCCTATAGATGAGCAGAAATGCCATAGTATCTTGCTTCCTCTTAATTAGATGTAAAGATGCCACTTCCATACAACCAGCATCCCTTGTGTGTATGAGAATGATCCCAGATTTTCCTACTCACAGTCAAAGGATGGTGAGAATCACCTAGCACACTCGCTTGCTGCTGAGCATTCGCTTTGGCATCTAAGCTCTCCAGTGTGTCGCTGTGGCAACTCACTCAGGCTTCCCAAGCAAATATTTTTGTTATTTCCAAAGAGTTGGTTAGCATTTGTGGTTTGTCTTCGGCATGTTATCATTTTGGCAGCTTTGCATAGCCTACATAGGCCAACAGGGGTCTGTCTAATATTGTTGCTGGGCACATTTTTCTCACTGAGATGAAAACTGAAGAAAAATATTTCTGAAGCAGTAAGAGGGAATTAATTTCCTTTCTCCTCCATATTCTATTCCTTGCTGACTTTACATTCAAGAGAAGAAAGAGAGAGAGAGAGAGAGA